>JAJHIY020001408.1:15000-27500 GCA_022114975.2 Lampris megalopsis
TCCACACCGCTGACAGATCCACCTTTTACACCCCCACCCCACACCTTCTGTTTGGTTTGTGTCGGGGGCATTCTTTCTCTCCTTACTTTGCATCTTTTCTCTCAACCTCCATTCGTCATTGCCCTCTAATGAACCCCGCCAATTTTTGGTTTCCTCCATCCCAATTGCTTCCGAGTTGCTTTCGTTCTCTCTTCCCACTTCTCTTTCACTCCTCCTATTCTTCATTTCACCCTGCCATTTCACTTTTCCAATCTCTCTTTTCCAGTTCCCCTTCTCTGCCTTTTCTTGTCTCTTCACCTCTCTGCCTCTGCAATTTCTCCTCGAGCTCCTTTCATCCCTCTCTCTCTGGTATGGACATGGGATCTAAGCGGTGCTCGGGTCATTATTTCAGAGAACTCCTGATACTGTCGTTTTGTACACAGAGGAAGGAACCAGGAGAGAGAGAGAGAGAGAGAGAGAGAGAGAGAGAGAGAGAGAGAGAGAGAGAGACGCTTACTTAAATGTATTTATATTCTATTAAAGACGTTATAAGCAATACATTTTCAGGCTGAAGCTTTTGTAGTAACAACTATTCAACGTATTAGTGTTCTGTCATTGTTCCTCTATATGCTATTTGCCATTGGTGCCGCCATTCCCACCAAGTACTCATATGTAATGTCGCCTGCATCTCATCTCATCAGCAGCCAGTTCTCCGGGGTCGGATCGCGGTGGCAACAAGCTAAGTAGGACACTCCAGACGTCCTTCTCCCCAGCAACACCCTCCAGCTCCTCCTGGGGGATCCCAAGGCGTTCCCAGGCCAGATTGGCCATGCAGTCCCTCCAGCGAGTTCTGGGTCTACCCCGGGGTCTCCTCCCAGTTGGACGTGCTCGGTAAACCTCCAAAGGAAGGTGCCAAGGAGGCATCCTGATCAGATGCCCGCACCACCTCAGCTGGCTCCTTTCAATGCAAAGGAGCGGCGGCTCTACTCCGAGCTCCCTCCGGATGTCCGAGCTCCTCACCCTATCTCTAAGGCTGAGCCCAGACACCCTACGGAGGAAACTCATTTCAGCCGCTTGTATCCGCGATCTCACCCTTTCGGTCACTACCCAAAGCTCATGACCATAGGGGAGGGTTGGAACCAAGGCTGACTGGTAAACTGAGAGCTTTGCCTTCCGGCTCAGCTCCCTCTTCACCACAACGGTCCAGTACAACGTCCTCGTTACTGCTGATGCTGCACCAATCCACCTACCAACCTCCCGCTCCATCCTACCCTCACTCGTCCAACATTTAGTTAGGTTTAATTACATGTTTGACATGGATTGATATGTTGTTTCAATGTTATCACGTCAGATGTTGATCAGTCTTCTTTTTACAAAATGTGCATGCTGTCGCTCGATTATCTTGCTGGTGTTACGCTAACATCTGCAACCGTGGAAAACTGTGACCTGTGCGTCACTGCTTCCCGAGTGTTCAGGAGAACATTTGTTTCAAATCGAACTCTCGGATTTGTGGTACAGCAACAAACTATCGTGACCATCAGATGATGCCGAACCCGCCAAAACTGAAGAAAGGAAGGATGCACACAAAGTCCGAGAGTTCTACTTTGTTATGCACAACAATAACGCAACAGATCTTAATAAAGCACACAGACACTGACTTGGTTGTGTTCAGAAAGATTAAATCTTTCTGTGTGAATCTGGCAGATTGGTTGTATGTGAGCAGCACTGTGCATCAACATGATCTCTGTTCTATCTGAATGTCACAGCTTCCTCTGAGTACACGAGATCAGATCCATAACGTGCTGATCCGACAGACGGGGGGCAAAACAACCGACGCAACACCTGCCACGTTTCCGTCTTTGTTTGCCGTGTGTGATGGCTTGGGACACGGGTTTGATTTCACCCACGACTTCTGTGACATTGACCAATCAGAGCACAACATGTCCCACAAATATGTCCAATGATAACTTTATCAGGGATCAGGAACACCGTCTTTGTCCTTTCATTTTCCCCCCAGCCCACAGCAGTGCAACACAAAGACAAAAACACACCCAAAAACTACAAGAACACACATATCCAAACTAACACACATATCTAAACTAACGCACATATCCAAACTAACACACATACCCAAACTAACACACATATCCAAACTAACACACATACCCAAACTAACACACATATCCAATCTAACATACATATCCAAACTAACACACATATCCAAACTAACACATGTATATCCAAACTAACACACATACCCAAACTAACACACATATCCAAACTAACACACATATCCAAACTAACACACATATCCAAACTAACACACATATCCAAACTAACACACATACCCAAACTAACACACATACCCAAACTAACACACATACCCAAACTAACACACATACCCAAACTAACACACATACCCAAACTAACACACATATCCAAACTAACACACATATCCAAACTAACACACATATCCAAACTAACACACATACCCAAACTAACACACATACCCAAACTAACACACATACCCAAACTAACACACATACCCAAACTAACACACATACCCAAACTAACACACATATCTAAACTAACACACATACCCAAACTAACACACATACCCAAACTAACACACATACCCAAACTAACACACATACCCAAAATAACACACATATCTAAACTAACACACATATCCAAACTAACACACATATCCAAACTAACACACATATCCAAACTAACACAC
This sequence comes from Lampris megalopsis, assembly GCA_022114975.2. NCBI lineage: Eukaryota > Metazoa > Chordata > Actinopteri > Lampriformes > Lampridae > Lampris > Lampris megalopsis. The sequence goes on from JAJHIY020001408.1 coordinate 17,720, forward strand.
ATATCCAATCTAACACACATATCCAAACTAACACATATATCTAAACTAACACACATATCCAAACTAACACACATATCCAAACTAACACACATACCCAAACTAACACACATACCCAAACTAACACAAATACCCAAACTAACACACATACCCAAACTAACACACATACCCAAACTAACACACATACCCAAACTAACACACATACCCAAACTAACACACATACCCAAAATAACACACATATCTAAACTAACACACATATCTAAACTAACACACATATCCAAACTAACACACATACCCAAACTAACACACATACCCAAACTAACACAAATACCCAAACTAACACACATACCCAAACTAACACACATACCCAAACTAACACACATATCCAAACTAACACACATACCCAAACTAACACACATATCCAAACTAACACACATATCCAATCTAACACACATACCCAAACTAACACACATATCCACACTAACACACATATCCAAACTAACACACATACCCAAACTAACACACATACCCAAACTAACACAAATACCCAAACTAACACAAATACCCAAACTAACACACATATCCAAACTAACACACATACCCAAACTAACACACATACCCAAACTAACACACATATCCAAACTAACACTTATATCCAAATTAACACACATATCCAAACTAACACACATATCCAAACTAACACACATATCCAATCTAACACACATATCCAAACTAACACACATATCCAATCTAACACACATACCCAAACTAACACACATACCCAAACTAACACACATATCCAAACTAACACACATATCCAAACTAACACACATATCCAAACTAACACACATATCCAAACTAACACACATATCCAAACTAACACACATACCCAAACTAACACACATATCCAAACTAACACACATACCCAAACTAACACACATATCCAAACTAACACACATATCCAATCTAACACACATACCCAAACTAACACACATATCCACACTAACACACATATCCAAACTAACACACATACCCAAACTAACACACATACCCAAACTAACACAAATACCCAAACTAACACAAATACCCAAACTAACACACATATCCAAACTAACACACATACCCAAACTAACACACATACCCAAACTAACACACATATCCAAACTAACACTTATATCCAAATTAACACACATATCCAAACTAACACACATATCCAAACTAACACACATATCCAATCTAACACACATATCCAAACTAACACACATATCCAATCTAACACACATACCCAAACTAACACACATACCCAAACTAACACACATATCCAAACTAACACACATATTCAAACTAACACACATATCCAAACTAACACACATATCCAAACTAACACACATATCCAAACTAACACACATACCCAAACTAACACACATATCCAAACTAACACACATATCCAATCTAACACACATATCCAAACTAACACACATCTCCAAACTAACACACATATCCACACTAACACACATATCCAAACTAACACACATACCCAAACTAACACACATATCCAAACTAACACACATACCCAAACTAACACACATACCCAAACTAACACACATATCCAAACTAACACACATACCCAAACTAACACACATACCCACACTAACACATATATCCAAACTAACACACATATCCAAACTAACACACATATCCAATCTAACACACATACCCAAACTAACACACATATCCACACTAACACACATATCCAAACTAACACACATACCCAAACTAACACACATACCCAAACTAACACAAATACCCAAACTAACACATACCCAAACTAACACACATACCCAAACTAACACACATATCCAAACTAACACACATACCCAAACTAACACACATATCCAAACTAACACACATATCCAATCTAACACACATACCCAAACTAACACACATATCCACACTAACACACATATCCAAACTAACACACATACCCAAACTAACACACATACCCAAACTAACACAAATACCCAAACACAAATACCCAAACTAACACACATACCCAAACTAACACACATATCCAAACTAACACACATATCCAAACTAACACACATATCCAAACTAACACACATACCCAAACTAACACACATACCCAAACTAACACATGTATATCCAAACTAAACAACAACAAAAAACCCTGTCCAAGGGAACGAAAGCCAGCCAGGATGACTGTCGGAACTACCGGTCTGCATGCAGTGGTGTCGTAGTGAGGGGGGGAGGGGAAGGACCTACCAGGGCCCAGAAGAGGGGAGGCCCTCGGGAAGCCTAGAATTAAAAGTTTGTTTTGGTTTGCAAATTCTTATTTCTAACTAATTAGTGTCCTAACTTCAGTTAAAATTGGCTCAACACATCGGTTGCGGGACTTAAAGAAAATAGTGGAGGCTCTCTGAGGCCCCTCTCACCCCTCTCTGAGGCCCCTCTCACCCCTCTCTGTGGCCCCTCTTACCCCTCTCTGAGGCCCCTCTCACCCCTCTCTGAGGCCCCTCTCACCCCTCTCTGAGGCCCCTCTCACCCCTCTCTGTGGCCCCTCTCACCCCTCTCTGTGGCCCCTCTCACCCCTCTCTGTGGCCCCTCTCACCCCTCTCTGAGGCCCCTCTCACCCCTCTCTTGAGGCCCCTCTCACCCCTCTCTTGAGGCCCCTCTCACCCCTCTCTTGAGGCCCCTCTCACCCCTCTCTTGAGGCCCCTCTCACCCCTCTCTGAGGCCCCTCTCACCCCTCTCTGTGGCCCCTCACACCCCTCTCTGAGGTCCCTCTCACCCCCTTCTGAGTCCCCTCTCTGAGGCCCCTCTCACCCCTCCCTGTGGCCCCTCTCACCCCTCTCTGAGGCCCCTCTCACCCTTCTCTTGAGGCCCCTCTCACCCCTCTCTGAGGCCCCTCTCACCCCTCTCTGTGGCCCCTCTCACCCCTTTCTGAGGCCCCTCTCACCCCTCTCTGAGGCCCCTCTCATCCCTTACAAAAATGGTTTAGTCCGCCCCTCACGAGCATCTCTCGTTGCAGCCCATCTAGTCCTGTCGTGAGTGACTGCTGACACAAGCACGAGCACAGAGTCATGTCTTTCCCAAAGAAAGCAAAATCTGGGTTCTAGAAAAGAAAAGAAAAAAAGGAAAAGGAGGGAAGGCAACATGAGGGAGAACTGTTGAGTAATTTCTTCTAAAAGAAACGTGAGATAGGAGCTTTTAAAAGAAACGCCATGATGATGAATGATTGACTAGTTCCTCCCTGATTCTTGTCACCATTTAGTGTCTGGCTATGACAATCTTTTTTTTTTGGCATTTTCCACCTTTTTTATTCGATAGTGATAGTAGAGAGACAGGAAAGGCAGGGGAGGGGGGGGGGTGACATGCAGCGAAGAGCCTGAGCTGGATTCGAACCCAGGCCACTGCGGTAAGCACTCAGCCTTATGTGGTACACGGTCTTCCAGGTGAACCACCGAGGTGCCCCGGCCATGTCAATCTTACACCATGAAAAAATATCATGTAGTGTAAGGAGTATCCCATCATAAAACACCACTTCTCATGACGAGGTGTCCAATTACACTTCCATCCACTCACCTCCTTTCTCCTCATCCTCCTCCTCCTCCTGTTGGCATGAAAGGAGGTCTTCGAAGGCACACAGGCTGGGAGGGCATCAGATGGGGTGACTGGTGGAGGAGAGCGGGTGGTTTAATTATTCGGGCTGTAACCTACAGACTTTCACGACTGTTCGGCCTGCCGCACCGATTCACTTGCTTCATGTGGGGCAACAACTCCCCAGTGCATTGTGGGATATTGTCCTCACTGCGAGGTAGGTTCTTACAAAGAGTAAGAGAGAGTGAGAGACATAAAAAGAGAGAAAGCTACATAGAGAGAAAAAGGAACATTGAAATTGCGAGATAGATATGGAGACAAAGAGACAGCGAGAAAATGAGATGCAGAGAGTGAAAGGGAGACACACAAATAGACAGAAAGAGAGAGAGAGACACACAAATAGAAAAAAATTCATATGAAATTGAGAAAGTGAGCGAGAAGGAGATGGGGAGTTTTACATTCCCCTCCTTAGCATCACGTTCGCTGACCACCTCTCCAGCTCCGAAGGACGGTACGGATGAAGACGGTCTGGAACTGCATGATGCAAGTGGACAGTGTGCCGGACTACTCAACTCAGAGCTACTGTCTGACTTGTCCACACTATTCTCTCACCAATCTGCTGAGCTGAAGACAGACATTGAGGCTTTAGTTCAGGCCTATCCAAATCTTTTCAGTATTGTTCCTTCATGCACAACAGTGTTAGAGCATGACAGTGACGCTGACGACATGATGATGATGGCAGGATATGGAAGTGGGGCAGGCTAAGCTAACTGCTAGCCCACGGCCCTGCCCGAGAGGAAACGCCAAGGGCGGTCTGACAGGATACGGAAGTGGGGCAGGCTAAGCTAACTGCTAGCCCACGGCCCTGTCCGAGAGGAAACGCCGAGGTGGTCTGACAGGATGCGGAAGTGGGGCAGGCTAAGCTAACCGCTAGCCCACGGCCCTGCCCGAGAGGAAACACTAAGGCGGTCTGACAGGATACGGAAGTGGGGCAGGCTAAGCTAACCGCTAGCCCACGGCCCTGCCCGAGAGGAAACACCGAGGCAGTCTGACAGGATGCGGAAGTGGGGCAGGCTAAGCTAACTGCTAGCCCACGGACCTGCCCGAGAGGAAACACCGAGGCGGTCTGACAGGATGCGGAAGTGGGGTAGGCTAAGCTAACTGCTAGCCCACGGCCCTGCCCAAGAGGAAACACTGAGGCGGTCTGACAGGATGCGGAAGTGGGGCAGGCTAAGCTAACTGCTAGCCCACGGCCCTGCCCGAGAGGAAACACCAAGGCGGTCTGGCAGCAGCCTTGCCTTATGTCGACTGTGCAGTGTTTTTGTCTGTATCTGCATTTGTGTCGTCGTGTTGAGTGCGGGGAGGTGTGTCGAAGGTGTCTGGCTGGGAGAGCTGGCGTTGGATCGGCTGAGGGAGCCTGGTCTGTTGCGTCTGATAGGCCCAAGCACCACAGCCCTTCCTGGAGCTGTGCCCGAAGAGGTAACACCAAGGGTGGTCTGACAGGATGCGGAGGCGGGGCAGGCTAAGCTAACAGCTAGCCCATGCAGACCGGCAGTTCCGACAGTCATCCTGGCTGGTGTTCCTTCTCTGGACGGTGGAGTTTTTGGACTGTGTTGCACTGGGTGGACTGCGTTGTTGGCTGTTGTGTGTTTCTGGGGTTTTTTTTTGTTGCTTTGTTCTCTCTGTTTTTGTATGTCTTTTGTGGTGTTGTTTTTGCAGGTTTTGGATATGTGCTTTTGTCTTTTGTGCTGCACTGCTGTGGGCTGCGGGAAACAGAATCTCGTTTCGTTTGTGTACGTAGTACGAGATGAAATGACAAATAAATTGTTCCTGAATTGTTCCTGAATTAATGACGGCAATGCATCACCCATTAAGTCAATTTATTTCTAAAGCCCAATATCACAAATTACAAATTTGCCTCAGGGGGCTTTACAGCAACACATCCTGTCTTTAGACCCTCGGATCAGATAAGGAACAACTCCCTAAAAAACCCTTTAACAGGGAGAAAAAATAGGAAGAAACCTCCACCTACATACTCAAAGTGGAGGTGGATGCAAGTGATGTGGGAGCTGGAGCGGTCTTCCTCCAAGATGATACACAAGGAGTGTCTCATCCAGTTTGCTGTTCCTCTTGGAAATTCAGCAGACATCAGATGAGGTACTAAACTATAGAGAAGGAGACTCTGGCAATGCTGCTTGCTCTACAACAGTCTGAAGTCTATGTGGGATCCACATCATTACTTGTGGAAGTGTACACTGATCACAACCCGCTGGTGTTCCTATCACGTATGTACAACAACAACCAGCGTCTAATGAGGTGGGCAGTCATCACTCAAAACTACAACCCTGACATAAAGCAGAAAAAAGGATGTGACAATGTTGTGGCTGATGCTCTTCCTAAGTTGTGATGGCTTGTAATTGCTAGGGCTAATGAACATGTATGATTGTTTTTTCTGGGTGCGGGTGTTACATTCCCCCACTGGTGAATGTATTGATTGTTTTAAGTGCATTAATGTGCTGTGTTGCCACTCAGGCTCTCTGGGCCTCAGTTCTGGATCCTCCTCCCTGGTGTTATTGATTGATGTAGTATCTGGGGACCTGCAGCCAATCACATACAGCCAGTCAGTCCACCTGGGGGTATATAAGACTTTAACTCATTTAAGATGTCAACTCGTTTACTGCATATCCAAGACGGCGCCGTACTGTGGTGACTCGCTACGAGCTTCTCTTGCTTTGTTGTTTGTTTACGTGTTATATGTCGCCTTTGCTGCACAAAATGCGTCTTGTGCAATTACACTGCAGACGGGAGCGGCACGGCGGCCCAGTGGTTAGAGCTGTTGCCTCACAGCAAGAAGGTCCTGGGTCTGAACCCAAGGCCATCCCAGGTCCTATCTGTGTGGAGTTTGCATGTTCTCCCCATGTCTGTGTGGGTTTCCTCCGGGCACTACGGTTTCCTCCCACCATCAAAAAAGACATGTATGTTGGGGTTGACACTCCTGTCTGTGTCCCTGACCAAGGCAATAGGAAGACATAACTGGAGGTGGTCCCCAGGTGCTGCACAGTAGCTGCCCACTGCTCCTAGCTACACAGATAGGCTGGGTTAAATGTAGAAAGTAAATTTCATTTTTATGTATGTACAAAATATGTACTCTCATAGCCCCCCTTCCCATCCACCCCTGTATGTCTGTGTTATGTTTATCTGTCGTCTTGTTTCACCCCGTTTACTGTAAAGCGACTTTGACTATTAGAAAAGCGCTATATAAGATTGATTTATTATTATTATTATTAATAAAATGACTAATAAAGAGTATTCTAAGGGGTCCGTGGTGGTGTAGCGGTCTAAGCATCGGCTTTGTGTCGATGCAGTTGCCCACTGGGGACCGGGGTTCGCGCCCCGGTCTTGTCAGATCCGACTATGGCCGGACTCGACGAAGCAGCAATCACTGGCAACGCTGTCTTCGGGAGGGGGGCGGAGTCGGCTTGTGTTCGTCACGTGAATGCGTCTCTGTGTGTGTGGGGAAAAAGCAGTGGTTCGGCCTGGAGTCGCCTTGTCACGAAAGTGGGGAGGCGTCTCCTTCGAGACTGGCGGCCGGAGAGATGCAGTTGGCGAACACAGACAGTACAAGGGTGGGTGTTTGAACTACAATAGGGAGCGACTGGCCACTAAATTGGGAGAAAAAGGGAAAAATCAGAATACATTTTTAAAAGAAAAAGTATTCTATTCTTCTATTCTACATACGATTGCCAGACTCCACCGGACAGAAGATTAGATGTTCCCAAGCCATGGGACTTGCCGAGAGAGATTACTTATAACAAACAGGTACCACCATGGAGTAATGGCCACAGACAGCACTACAGGAGGTGGGGTAAACGAGGTGGCACCCCAGTGAGGCTACGACGGCGTCGTACCCAGCCCTGATTCCCAGCATACTGCTTTCTAACGTCCAGTCCCTCGACAACAAGCTGGACAAACTTCCGTCCCGAATAAGCTCTCAAAGTGACATGAAGGACTGTTGTGTGTTCTGCTTTACGGAGACTTGGCTGGGCCCTAATACACTTGATAGGGCTATACAACCAGAGGGTTTTACTATGCACCACATGGACCATTCCATGACCACTACTGGCAAGGTGAATGGAGGTGGTGTATGTTTTTTACTATTAGCAATTCATGGTGAACTGACGTGAAAATAGTCCCCTTAGTGAAAATACACTGAACTATTTTCACGTCACTAAGAGACTATTTTCAAATAGTCTCTTTTGGAACAACTAACAATATGGTGCAGACCAATATGGTGCAGACCATTCTATCTCCCAGGAGAAGTCCGCTGTGTGTTGTTACTGCTGTCTATATACCACCAAAAGCCACCGCTGCAGCGGCGCTGGACGAACCGTATGGAGCCATTGGCAGGCAGGAGAACTTGCTCACACCCTGAGACCATTTCAATTGTGATGGGGGACTTTAACCACTGTAACTTGAAATCTATGCTACCAAAATGTTACCAACATGCCACCTGCCCAACCAGAGGCAATAAGACTCTCGACCACTGTTACAGGTCTATCCCACGACCTCCGGATTCAATCTCAAGTTTGCATGAATCAATCACTGGCTGTGTTACATTCTGTATGGGTAACTGTATCCCAGTACGGACTAGTCACTCCTACCCCAACCAGAAGCCTTGGATTAACAGCGACATTCGCCTGAGGTTGCAGAAGCATACCACTGCTTTAAATTGGGTGACAAGAAATGCTACAAAAAACCCAGGTATGACTTGAGGAGAGACATCAAAGCCGCTAAAATACAATATAGGGACATACTGGAAAATGACTACAGTGGCTGTGACTCGCAGTGCATGTGGAGGGGGCTGCAGGCAGTTATGGACTAGAAATCTAAACCCAGTGTGGCTATCCACACCTCTGCCTCTCTCCCGGATGAGTTTAACAACTTTTATGTCCGTTTTGAAGCTCACAACTTGGACCCAGCGACAGCAGTACAGTGCCCACCTGATGATGTCGATCTACAGGTGACAGAGGCTGATGTGAGTAAAACTTTTAAAAGTGTTCAGGCTGGTAAAGCTGCTGGCCCAGACGGAATCCCTTCCTGTGTCCTCAAGGTATGTTAGACTCAGCTATCTCAGCTTTTCGCTGACATTTACAACCTGTCCCTGTCATTGTTGTGTGGTTCCACTGTGCTTTAAGAACAACACCATTGTGCCTGTACCTAAGAAAACACCCATCTGTTGCCTTGATGATTACCAACCTGTTGCTTTGACCTCAGTTGTTATGAAGTGCCTGGAAAGACTGGTTCGATCATATATAAAATATAACATTCCTGTCACCCTGGACCCATTACAGTTTGCCTACTGATCCATCAGATTTGTAGATGATGCTATCTCACTTGCTCTGCATACTGCTTTACTACAGCTTGAAGAGAAAAATACCCAGGTCAGAATGTTGTTCATTGATTACAGCTCTGCTTTTAATACAGTTGTACCATCCAAACTGGTGTTGAAACTCTGAGGTCTTGGTCTGGGCAACTCTATCTGTAATTGGCCATTTGATATCCTGACAGGCAGGCCCCAGACTGTGAGAAGAGATAAAACGTACTCATCTACATTAGTTCTTCGGTCCGGTGCACCTCAGGGCTGCTGTCTCAGTCCCCTATTTTACAGTCTGTTTACACACGACTTTGTTGCCAAATACCACTCACAGATGACACCACAGTGTTTGGACTAATAAGCGACAGAGATGAGAGGGCCTATAGGAGCGAAGTGGAAGATTAAACCATATGGTGCCATGATAACAACCTCTCTAAACGTCAGTAAGACAAAAGAAATCGGTGTTGACTTCAGAAAGATCAGAGAAAATCACGTTCCTGTTTCCATCAATGGGTCATCTGTTGACATTGTGGACAGTTTTAGATTTCTCGGTTTACACATCACAGACTCCCTCACATGGTCTCTCAACACCAACTGCATCCTGAAGAAGGCACAGCAGAGACTGTGTTTTCTGAGGCATCTCAAGAGTTTTGGGATGAGTACCAAAACTCTTATGAACTTGTATCTCAGTACCATGGAGAGTGTGTTGACAGGCTCTATCACAGTGTGGCTCGGCAACCTGACTGCTCAGGACTGCAGACTGCAGCAAAAAACTGTAAAGACAGCAGCCAA
>JAJHIY020001408.1:32500-34900 GCA_022114975.2 Lampris megalopsis
CGCTACAACGTCTCCTTGACTCTGTTGCTATGACAACGACGAAAGAAAAGGAGCGGCTGGTAAGACCTCTCAAATAAGAGGGAAACTCTTGGTAATAAAGTATATAAAACCCATCCGTAGCAAATCCGGCCGGACCGCCACAGCCGGGGCGCGAACCCGTTTCTCCCGCGCCGCGGGCAACAACGCTAATCGGTCGACTAGAGCAGTGTTTCTCAACCGGGGGTCCGCGGACCCCTAGTGGTCCGTGGTGTAATTGCAAGGGGTCCGTGAAAATAGAATATCTTTTAAAAAAAGGACCCTATGACATTTATAGAAATAGGATTATTTTACTCAGATGTGACTGAGACCTTTATCTACCTAAACTATAAAGGGTAACAGGACTTTTTTCTCTAATTACATCTGTTTCACAAGTGTCATTTATTGTATTTTAATAAGAGATCTCGCTCCCGTTTGCATTGTTAAAAGTTACTGAATACATATTCTGTTTTGTTACATATATCTGAAGGTTACTGAATACATATTCTGTTTTGTTACATATACCTGAAAGTTACTGAATACATATTCTGTTTTGTTACATATATCTGAAAGTTACTGAATACATATTGTGTTTTGTTACATATATCTGGAAGTTACTGAATACATATTGTGTTTTGTTACATATATCTGAAAGTTACTGCATAAGAATTCTGTTTTGTTACATATATCTGAAAGTTACTGCATAAGAATTCTGTTTTGTTAACTATATCTAAGTTACAACTGAAAGCTCTTATTTTTGCCCCAAAGAGTGAATAAATGCTATAATGCAATTTAAAATGCAGTTTCTACTGTTTCTATCAAATTGCAACCCCCCTCCCCCAAGATCAGGTGGAGGGGTCCTCAGGGTAGATCAAAAATACGCAGGGGGTCCAGGACCCCAAAAAAGGTTGAGAACCACTGTGCTAAAGGCTCCAACCCGCTAGCCAAGGGCTACTGTGGCTACTTGTTTTTTTTAAGAACTTTATTAACAAAAGTGAACAAAAATAGTATACAACAATGTCAATCAACAATAGTCACATTATCAAATGTATACAACATTAACACATATATTATTGTAAACTACTAATAAGGCACGTTAGCCCGTAGCTAACGGGTCTGACCCTTTAGCCGAGCGATTAGTGACGTCGCCTTGTGGTGCAGTACACTCGTATCGAATCCCGCACCGGGCAAGAAGATAACCGGTTACATTAACATAAATACGCCAGGGGGGTTGTATGAAGTGAAACAAATAAATCACATACTCAACTAAATGTTTTGTAAATCATAAAGTGCTTATATAACCGGTTATTTTCTTGCCCGGTGCGGGATTCGAAACGGATGTACTGCACCACAAGGCGGCGTCACTAACCGCTCGGCTAAAGGGTCAGACCCGTTAGCCTAGCTAGGGGCTAACGTGTCTGATTAGTAGTTTACACTTATATGTTTTTACAGCTTTTTTATTTTCACTATCAGATACTGATGAAATATATTGTTTGATATACGCAGACGGCTCAGGAAAATGAGGTTTCTTGCTAGAGAATTTAGATCTGTGAATATAAAATGTTGTTAAGAGAATTAGCAAATGGGTTAAACGACACTGAGAATCGAGGGTCCTATCTCCGTGGCTACTTGTCCGTGCACGTTACAATATATAGGTGACGCTCGTCACGTGACGTTCCACGGCCGACCCGGAAGTGAATCAGCTTCTTTTCTTCTTCTTCTGCAAAACGACAGGTGATGTAAAGGGGAGCCGCGGGCTCCTTCCTCCGGAGCGCAGGGCCTCAGTGATATTCCTTCATTTCTCTTTTCTCTTCCATAAGTTACACTTTTAGTTCTCTTTCAAACGCCACCGGGAAGCTCTGTGTCTTACTGCATTTAATAAAACATTTACCTAAAATAAATCAAGTCTTTATCAAAACTTAAGTTTTCTTATCCTCCGTTTAACTCCACGTCTCATCTCATTTCTGCTTAAAGTTAATAACGGATGACGGAAACCAACCCCAACCCCGGGCCCCGTGACAGCCACTCCGCCCTGCGGGCCTGGCGGCCTGTCCAGGGCGTCTCCCCGCCTGCTCATCCCCGCCACCCTGACCGCAGGATGAGCGGTTTGGATGGATGGATGGATGGATGGATGGAAGGATGGATGGATGGATATATTTAAACTTGCATCTCCCTCATACATTCTGATGTTGTCAGTATTGGGTTTTGTTTTACTTCTTCTCTTAATATATTTGATGTTGATGTCCTGTGTATAAATACAAGATGGTAAAGTTGACCAGTTCTCCACGTGGTGACATGTATTTCTCTGTACAATACTTTGTCCATCCATCCATCCATCCATCCATCCAAACCACTTATGCTGCTCTTCTCAGGGTCGCGGGGATG
>JAJHIY020001400.1:0-34893 GCA_022114975.2 Lampris megalopsis
CACGACACGACGATGTTTGGTTTCCAGGGGCGCGCAGCGTCCAGCCGTATGTCGGCGACGTGCATTCGGCGTTGCTGCTGGAGCGCTTGCTGCCGCGCCAGAGCGATCCCTGGCGATTCGTCGACTTCGCCATTCCGCTGGTGGACAACAACGGCCAGCCCCGGGGCGTGTTCGGAGCGCATCTGAGCTGGAGCTGGGCGCGCCAGATCAAATCGGAGCTGATCGACGCCACCATGGCGAGCCATCAGGCGGATGCGCTGATCCTGGCCCGCGACGGCTCGGTCATCCTGGGGCCGGCCCAGATGGAGGGCAAGAAGCTGCCGGTGCCGGAGGACACGACCGCGGCTTTGCGACACCAGAATTTCGAAGGCGTGGATTACTTCGCCGTGGCGATTCCGACCCAGGGTTACGGGTCCTACCCCGGCCTCGGCTGGACGGTGATGGTGCGCCAGCCGGTGAGCCTGGCGCTGGAAGACTATTACCGCCTGCGCCGTCAGATCTTCTACACCGCGCTGATCCTGCTGGCACTGGCGGTGCCCCTGTGCTGGTGGCAGGCGCGCCGGCTGGCCCGGCCGCTGAATTCAGTTTGTCCCGCGCCATTGCCCATCGCCATCATCTGAGCGAGGACGCGCTGCCCCAGGTGGGCGGCTACCGCGAAGCGGCGGTGCTGTCTCATGCGCTGACCGAGCTGGCCCGGCGTCAGGCGCAGCAGGATGCGTCGCTGGCGCAGCTCAATGCGTCGCTGGAAGAGCGGGTGCGCTCCCGCACGCTGGAACTGGAAGACGCGATGCAGCGCCAGGAGGCGAGCGAGCGCGGCTGCGCACCATCACCGACAACCTGCCGGTGCTGATTGCCTACATCGATGACGGGCAGCGCCTGCGCTTCCTGAATGCCACCTTCCGCACCTGGCTGGGGCACCGAGCCGGAGGCGGCGCTGGGGCAAGACCCTGGCGGAGGCCATCGGCCCGGTGCTGTACGAGCAGCGCCTGCCGGCGCTCAAGGGCGCGCTGGCGGGCGTGCGGCAGCGCTTCGAGACCCGGTCCGAATCCAACGGCGTGATGCGCGACCTGCTCACCGAATACGTGCCCGACCTCCGCGCCGACGGCACCGTGGCGGGCGTCTACACCCTGAGCACCGATGTGACGGCGTTCAAGCAGGTGGAGCGGGAGCTGGACCAGCTCAGCCGGGTGGATCCGCTGACCGGTCTGCCCAACCGGCGGCAGTTCGATCAACGCCTCTCGGAAGCCCTGGCGCGCGCCCGGCGCAGCGGCCGCCTCCTGGCCCTGATGTTCATGGATCTGGACCGCTTCAAGCAGGTCAACGACACCCTCGGCCATGCGGCGGGCGATGTGGTCCTGCAGACCTTCGCCAACCGGGTCCGCGGTGCGGTCCGCGAGACCGATGTGCTGTGCCGTCTCGCGGGGGATGAGTTCGTGCTGATCGTCGAGAACCTGAACGAGCCGGAAGAAGCGGGTGGTCTGGCGCAGAAGCTGCTCGACACGGTGAGCGCGCCGCTGACGGTGATGGGCACGGCGGTGCAGATGTCCACCAGCATCGGCGTGGCCTGCACCTCGGCCCAGGCTGAAAGCGACGTGGCCTTCCTGGCGCGCGCCGATGATGCGCTCTATGCCGCCAAGGCCGCCGGCCGGGGGCGCTGGCATCTGGCACCGCCGCCAGCAGCGGCGACGACCGAGACGCCCTGGGGATGAGCGTGGGGCCGGCATTCAAGCTGCGCATGCGCATCACGCAGGGCGATCTGATCGCCATCGGGCCCGGCAAGATCGCGTTGCTGGAGGCGCTGGATGAGGCCGGATCGATCACCGCTGCCGCCAAGGCGCTGGCATGTCCTATCGGCGAGCCTGGCTGCTGATCGATGAGTTGAATCAGTCGCTGCGGGAGCCGGCGGTGGTGACCGCGGCGGGGGGCGCGCAAGGCGGGGGCAGCCGACTGACCGACAGCGGTCGGGCGCTGGTGACGCTGTATCGGGAGATCGAGGCCGAGGCGCAGGCGCACTGCTCAGGGCGGATCGGCCAGTTGATGAAGATGCTGGCGGAGTAGCGCTGCGCTGCGCTGCGGCGCGGCGAGGTCAGCGCCTGCCGCCGGCGGCTGGGTTCCCGTCGCCCGCGACCGAAGCCGTCGCCGTGGCGCCTCGCGCCGAGGCCTGACGCCGCTCCAGCAGGTCGAACAGCTTCATGCCGGCCAGCATCGCGGCGACAAACATCAACGCCGGGCCGCTGCCCATGCCCACGGCGACCAGTGCCGGACCCGGACAGAAACCGGCCAAGCCCCAACCAATGCCGAACAGCACGCTGCCGCCGACGAGGCGGCGGTCGATCCGGCGATTGGACGGAAGCTGCATCGGCTGATCCAGCAGCGACCGCGAGCGCCGGCCGGCCACGGCAAAGGCGACCAGCCCGACCGCAATGGCGCCCGCCATCACCAGGGCCAGGGACGGGTCCCAGTGGCCCGCCAGATCCAGAAATCCCAGCACTTTCGTGGGCGACGCCATGCCGGAGAGCAGCAGGCCGAGCCCGAAGATCAGGCCGGCGAGCAGGGCGGTGAACAGGGTCATGTCGATGTCTCCCGAGACGCGTCAGACACCCAGCAGGTGCCGGACAATAAAGACGGTCAAAAAGCCCGCCGCCATGAAGGCGACTGTGGCGGCCAGGGACCGCGGCGATCGGCGCGACAGGCCGCAGACGCCATGTCCGCTGGTGCAGCCGGAGCCGTATCGGGTGCCCAGACCCACCAGCAGCCCTGCCACCACCAGCACCGGCCCGCTGGCCGTCACGCTCAGATCCGGCACGTTGGTGAGCAGGGCATACACCGCCGGCGCGGCGATCAAGCCCAGCACAAAGGCCAGCCGCCACGAGGTCTCCTGCGGACGCGGCGCGAGCAATCCGCCGACGATTCCGCTGATGCCGGCAATCCGGCCATTGAGCAGCGCCAGCAGCGCCGCCGCCAGCCCGATGAGTCCGCCGCCCGCCAGTGAGGCCCAGGGGGTGAATGCGTGCCAGTCGATCGTCATGGATCACTCCTTGGGGCAATACAGCGTATGCATCAACTGCAACACCTGCAGCAGCCGCGGGTCGGCCAAGCTGTAGCAGATGCGCTTGCCGTCCCGCCGGGTATGGACCACGCCTTCATGGCGCAGCACCCCCAATTGCTGGGACAAGGTCGGCTGCCGGATGCCCAGCGCGGACTCCAGTTCCCCGACACTCATTTCGCCTTGCGACAGCTGACACAGCAGCAGCAGCCGGTCTTCATTGGCCATCACCTTGAGCGCGCTGACGGCCTGACCGGCGGCGGCCCGAAGGGCTTCCATATCCATCGCATGGGGCGGAACATCGGGCGACGGAACAGCAACTGACTCGGGACCGGACGGGGTCAACATAAAAGGGCTCCTGGAGGCTCCTGAGGACTTGACTTCAATATACCAATCAATAAACTATCAATCAATAGATTGAAGAAGGGGATGTGATGTCTGCACGCGCCACCGTTCAAGCGTTTTTCGACGACAAGGACCTGGACGGTCTCTTATGTCGTCAGCGACAACGCCACCCGCTGCGCGGCCGTGGTGGACCCGGTGCCTGGACTTCGACATGAAGTCCGGCCGCACCTCCACCGAGCAGGCGGACCGCCTGCTGGCCTATGTCCGCGGCAACGACCTGACGGTGCAGTGGATCCTGGAGACCCATGCACATGCGGACCATCTCTCCGGCGCACGTTATGTGCAGAGCCAGGTGGGCGGGCGCATCGCCATCGGGGGAGCAGATCACGCAGGTGCAGCGCACCTTCAAGACGCTTTATCACCTGGACCGCCACTTCATGCCGGACGGTGCGCAGTTTGACCATCTGTTCCGGGACGGCGAGATCTTCACCATCGGTCAGATGGAAGCGCAGGCGGTGCTGGTCCCGGGACATACCCCGGCGGACATGGCCTACCTGATGGACGATGCGGCGTTTGTCGGTGACACGCTGTTCATGCCGGACGTCGGCACCGCGCGGGCGGACTTTCCCGGCGGGGATGCGCGGCAGCTGTACCGCTCGGTGCGGCGGCTGCTGGCGCTGCCGGAGCGCACCCGGATCTTTGTCTGCCACGACTACCCACCGGCGGGCCGGGCGCCTGCCTGGGAAACGACCGTGGCCGACCAGCGCGCCCACAACATCCATGTGCACGACGGCATCAGCGAGGACGACTTCGTCCGCATGCGCACCGCGCGGGATGCGACGCTGGAGGTGCCGACCCTGATCCTGCCGTCGTTGCAGGTGAACATCCGCGCGGGGCAGTTGCCGCCGGCGGAAGAGGACGGCGTGAGTTACCTGAAGATCCCGCTCAATGTGCTGGGCCGGCCGGCGGGGGCGGATATCGCCGCCCGCTGAGGGAGCGAGGGCCCGCTGACAACAAGACGCGGGTCACTTGCGACCGCAGAATGCCTCCGCGCCCCCGGCGTCATATCCTGAGATATATTGCGCTCCGACATCGCGCCCCTGTCCGCCGGTGTTTTCAGGAGCGTCCATGCGTCGATTCTTCGGTCCCGTGTCTGTCCCGCTGCCGGCTTCTCTGCCCGGTATCCCCTGGAGAACCCGTCGTGGCGCCTTGATGTCGATCGTTGGCGTGATCCTCGGCCTGAGCAGCGCTCTCGCCGCGGCCCAGTCTGGCGAGATCACCGTTTCCGCTGCCGCCAGCCTGACCAACGCCTTCAAGGCGCTGGCCCCGGCCTTCGAAGCACGTCATCCCGGCACCAAGGTGCAGCTCAACTTCGCCGCGTCCGATGCGCTGCTGGCCCAGATCGCCAAGGGCGCTCCGGTGGACGTGTTCGCCTCCGCCGATCAGGAGACGATGGACCGCGCTCAGCAAGCAGCAGTTGCTGGCGCCGGGCAGCCGGCGCGATTTCGTCAGCAATTCGCTGGTGATGATCACGCCGATGGAGGGGGGCCTGCCGCTGCGCTCGCTGGCCGATCTTCAGCAGGCCGGCGTGAAACGCATCGCCGTCGGCAAGCCCGAAGGGGTGCCCGCCGGGCGGTACGCCAAAGCCGCCCTCGAAGCGGCGCGGCTGTGGACGGCCGTCGAGCCCAAGGCCGTCTATGCCCAGAACGTGCGCCAGGCGCTGGACTATGTCGCGCGCGGTGAAGCCGAAGCCGGCTTCGTGTACGGCACGGATGCGCGGGTCCAGAAGGACAAGGTCCGCATCGTGCTGACGGTGCCGACGGCGACGCCGATCCGCTATCCGGTGGCCGTTGTGCAGCAAGGCCCCAATGCCGTGGGTGCCAAGGCCTTCATGGACTTTGTCCTGTCCGCCGAAGGCCAGGCCGTGCTGGCCACCTACGGCTTCGCCCAGCCCTGATCGCTCCGCATGGATGCAGCCTGGATCGCGCTGGCGCTGTCGCTGAAGGTGGCGGGCTGGGCCACGCTGCTCAACCTGATCTTCGGGCTGGCGGCCGGGTTCGCGCTGGCACGCTGGCGCTTTCCGGGTCGCGAGCTGGCCGATGCCGTGCTCACGCTGCCGATGGTGCTGCCACCGACCGTGCTGGGCTACTACCTGCTGGTGGTCATCGGCCGACGCGGCTGGCTCGGCGCCTGGCTCCATGACCATTTCGGCATTCAGCTGATCTTCACCTGGCAGGGCGCGGTGCTGGCGGCGGCGATCGTGTCGTTTCCGCTGGTGGCCAAGTCGGCCCGCGCGGCCTTCGAAGGCGTTGACCCGCAGCTGGAAAAGGCCGCGCGGGTGCTGGGTCTGGGTGAATGGGCGCTGTTTTTCCGCGTCACCCTGCCGATGGCCTGGCGCGGCGTGCTGGCCGGTGTGCTGCTCGCCTTCGCACGGGCGCTGGGGGAATTCGGTGCCACGCTGATGGTGGCCGGCAGCATCCCCGGCAAGACGCAGACGCTGTCGATTGCGGTGTACGAAGCCGTGCAGGCCGGACAGGACGACACCGCCAACCTGCTGGTCATCATCATCTCGATCACCTGCGTGGCGGTGCTGCTCGGCGCCGGGCGGCTGGCCCGGCCGAGGAGTGCGGCATGACGGACGCGACCATGAGCTTTGAGGTCGACATCCGCAAGCGCGTCGGAGCGCCGGGGCGGACCTTCGACCTGGAGGTCCGATTCACCACGACGGCACGCCGCACCGTTCTGTTCGGTCCCTCGGGGGCGGGCAAGAGCTTGACGCTGCAGGCGGTGGCCGGCTTGCTGCGGCCGGACAGCGGACTTGTGCGGGTGGACGGCCAGGTCGTGTTCGACTCGGCGCAGCGAATCGATGTGCCGGCGCGCGCCCGGCAGCTCGGTTATCTGTTCCAGGACTACGCACTGTTCCCACATCTGACGGTGCGCCAGAACATTGCGTTCGGGCTGCATCGCGGGTGGCTGAATCCGCGCCCGACGTCAGGCGGTGCAGCGGTGGACCGGTGGATCCACGCGCTGGCGCTGACCCGCGTGGCGGACCAGTATCCGCATCAGCTCTCCGGCGGGCAGCGCCAACGCACGGCACTGGCCCGGGCGCTGGTGAACGAGCCACGGGCGCTGTTGCTGGACGAGCCGTTTTCCGCCCCTCGACCCGTCGCTGCGCGAGCAGACCCGGGCGGAGTTGCAGGCGCTGCTGGATGACATCGGCATTCCGATGTTGATGATCACCCACGACCCGGCGGATGTTGCGCGCTTTGGCGAGCAGGCGCTGCATCTGGCGGACGGGCGGATCACCGGGCCGGAGGCGTTGCAGGGGATGGGTGACCGCGGCGGCGCCCCGGCGTCGAGCCCTTCAGCGACGGACTGATCGAAGCCGCAGGGTGGTGTGCGAAGGTGCGCTGGCATGCCCGTCATGGAGGTGCCGCGGCGCATAAGCGCCAGCGTCCGGGACTTTGAGCCGCGCAACGCCGCCGCACGGCTCCGCGCCAGACAGCGTCACGCCACTTCACCCAGCCATGGCGACCGCATCTGCGCCGGCGGGAATGCGCATGGGCGCATCAATGTCCGTGACCGCGCGCCAGACGGCATGGGCCACATCGTCCGACTGGGTGGTCGGTGTTTCCATACCGCGCGCGCCAGCAAACACCGACTGCACAAACGACGCATAGGCCTCCGGCACCGAGCCGCCCATCCGTGACTGGGCATTGGCACCAAAGCGGGTGGTCGGCGCGCGGCCCGGGAGCACCATCCGCACCCGCACGTCAAACGGCGCCAGTTCCAGCGCCACCGATTCGGTGAAGGCATTCACGGCCGCCTTGCTGGCCGTGTAGACGGACAGCAGCGGCAGCGGCTTGAGGGTGACGGCAGAGGTCACGTTGACCACCACGCCTGCGCGCCGCTCGCGGAACTGCGGCAGCACGGCCTGCGTCATGGCGATGGTGCCCAGTGTGTTGGTCTCAAAGAGCTCACGCGCGGCAGCCAGGCTCGTGCCTTCCAGCGGCGCCAGCATGCCGACGCCCGCGTTGTTGACCAGCGCATCGATATCACCGGCTTCGCGCAGGCAGGCCTGGATGCTGTCCTCGCGGGTGACATCCAGCGGCAGGATGCGCAGGCGGTCCGAGCGCGGCAGCAGATCCGGCTGAGGTGTGCGCATGGTCGCGATGACGTGCCAGCCGCGTTCCAGGAACAGGCGGGCGGTGTCGAGGCCGAAGCCGGAAGAACAACCGGTGATGAGTACGGTGGGGGTGGCGGTCATGGTGAGCGGGGCGGTTGATGAAGACATGTCCCCAACGATAGGAGCCGCAGGCCGGACTGACTACACTGAAAGCTCCATCAATTTGTCGAGATCGTCCAGATGACCGCCCCCTTGACGGCCCCCTCGATCCACCCCTCGATCCACCCCTCAATCCACCCCTCGAGCCAGCCATTGACCCAATCACTGACGGACCCATTGGCCGATGTTGTGGCCTTGCTCCAACCGATGGCGCCGCTGTCGAAGCAGGTGGTGGCTTCGGCGCCTTGGGCGGTGCGTCGCTCGGAGCTGGGGCGGCCGTTTTATCTGGTGGTGCTGGAGGGCGGCTGTCACCTGCGGGTGGATCAGGCGGAGGTGCTGACCCTGGCCGCCGGCGACTTCGTCCTGCTGCCGGCATCGCAGGGCTTTGCGACCTCCAGCCTGGACCGTCCACCGCCACAGCCTGACGAAGCGGTCACCACGCCCGTGGCTCAAACGCCCTGGGGCGCGCGGGTGGGCGATCCGGATGGTCCGGTGGACACCCGCCTGCTGGTGGGCAGCTGCGAGTTCGGTGCGCCGGATGCGGCCTTGCTGGTGTCGCTGCTTCCCCGGTGGATCCAGGTGCGCGGTGATGCGCGGCTGGCGAGCCTGGTGCAGCTGCTAGGCGACGAGGCACGGGCCCAGCGTCCGGGCCGGGAGCTGATCACCGCGCGGCTGCTGGAGGTGCTGCTGATCGAGGCCTTCCGCGCTTGCGCGGAGACCGCCTCATCGCCCGGGCTGGTGCGAGGCCTGGCCGATCCGCGGCTGGCGCAGGCGCTGCGCGCCATGCATGAACAGCCGGAGCGGGCCTGGACCGTGCAGGCGCTGGCGCGCGAAGCGGCGCTGTCCCGGTCCGCCTTCTTCGAGCGATTCGGACGGGTGGTGGGCCTGGCGCCTCATGAGTACCTGCTGGCATGGCGGATGGCCTTGGCCCGCCAGATGCTGGTGAGGGACGGACGTGCGGTCGCGGACGTGGCGGAGCGGGTGGGGTATCGCTCGGTCAGCGCCTTTGGTGTGGCCTTCACCCGGCATGTGGGCGCGCCGCCGGGACGATTCGTCCGCGAGCGGCGCGCGGCGGCTTGAGGGTCCGCCGCAGCACCGCCGCGTCAGATCTTCAGCGCGCTGGTGATGCTGTCGTAGGCGGCCTTGTTCAGACGGAGGTCGTAGGTCAGCGGCGTGACCATGTCGGGCAGGGTGGTGGCAGACGGGTTGGTGACGTAGAAGCTGTTGCCCACGACGGCGCCGTCCTGGATCAGAGAGCCGGTGTAGACATTGCCGGCCATCTGGAAATAGATGCGGTACTCGTCATGGTTGCTGAGCACGGCCGACTTCGGACGCGGCGCATTCGCCACCCAGATCTGCACGCCGCTGACGGTGCGGAGGGTGCCATCGCCCATCTTGTAGGTCGCGCGGTCGCTGTTGGACACCAGGCCCTTGGTCAGCGCCGCGGTGAGCGTGGTGTTGGTCGCGCAGGGGGAGACGTTGGCGCCGGTGGTCGCCGCGTTGCAGTCGAAGGCGTTGTAGCGGTCCCCCTGGTTGGTCCGGGTGAACGTCATGAACTTGCTGCCCGGCAGGAAGGTGGCGGCCGGGTCCACTGCGGACGAGTTGATGAACAGGACGTCGTGGAAGCGCTTGAAGTCGACCGGCGCGCTGCTGATGGGCCCGGACAGTTCCACGGTCTGGAAGTGGGTCCGCAGGAAGGAGTAGGCGACGGTGAAGCCGTCGGTGGCCAGGGTGTCAACGCGGACGTCGCTGCCAACGTAGGTCGTGCGGTTGGTCAGGCCCTTGCCGGGGACGACCAGGATGACGCCGTCCTTGAGCACGCGCGTGGGAGCCATGGTCGGCGCGGGCAGCGTCTTGGCGAGATTGACCGGGTCGGTTTGCGTGGTGTTTTGAGGGCCGCTGGTCAGCGGTGAGGCTGTCAGGGTGGCAGAGTCGCCGTAGAGGGTGCGCAGGGAGAGCTGGCCGGCGACCAGCGCGGTGGACCAGTCGATGCGGAAGCTGCCGCCACCGGGGTTCAGCAGGAACTCTTCGAAGGCTGCCTGATTGGCGCTCAGGACCGGGCTCTCCGTGGTGCCGGTGTTCGTCGTTTTGACGTTGCCGCCGATGCCGATGCCAGCACCGGAGCCTGCGTTGCTGCTGGCATGGGTGTCCGTGGCGGTGTCGGACGTGCCGCCGCCACAGGCGCTCAGCAGAGCGGCGACGGCCGCGAGTACACACGCCGATTGGCGATTGAAAGTCTTCATTCGTTCCTCCCAGGATGATGGCCGGCCTGTTGTGCAGCGTGAATGACTGCCAGGCTTTTAAGCGGCTGATGTGGCGTGAAGCAGGGGTCCATCAGGGACTGCTTCAGCCGGCGGGGAGTATAGGAGCCGGGTGCGGAATAACTTCACGAAGCTTCACAAACATGAGACGGAAGTCGCGGGCGGATGTCACGTGTGCCAGATGTTGAGGGCCGCTGGGCAGAGGTACGCGGGCGACGTCCGTGTAGCGCGTGTCGCCCGATGTGCTCCATCTGATCCGGTCTTTATCAACAATTCTGAGTCTGTACTGACCCGCGGGTTTGAGTCACAGTCCAGACCTGAAATGGCGTTGCCACGTGACATCGCCGCCTGACCGGAAGTTCGAGTCTCATGGAATGGATTCCCACCGTTTTCATCACCTTCAAGGTGGTGGTGCTGGCCATCGGCATGTTCTACGCCGTCAAATGGCATTACGACCAGGGCAAAAAGCGGGGCACGGAAGTTCAGCGTGCAGTGCTGCGCAACAGCGCGAAGCTGGTGGCGCTGTTCGTGGTGCTGGTGGTGGTGCTGCTGTTCGTGACCTTCACCGTGGGCAAGATGCTGGGGCTGGATCTGAACTACTGAACGCGCAGCGCAGGCGATGAATCGCCCACTGCACATGCGCAGCGGATCGCTTCATTCAATCAATGCTTGGGGGGATGGACTCCAGCGCAGGTGTGGCGGAGTCGATGAGCATCTGGAGAACCCAGACTGCAAAAGATGGTGCGACCGGCAAGAATCGAACTTGCGACTAGGCCTTCGGAGGGCCCAATGATATCCACTTCACCACGGTCGCGGAGACTCGCATTCTAGCCATGTTCTGAGCCTTCCTCGCGGATTCGCGAAAACTAACGGTTCAGATCCTCGCCCGGGCCCGCCAGTTGCCGCTGGCAACACCAGACCCCGGCGCTGCCGACGCTTCATCCCAGCGCCCACACCCGCGCACCAACATCGCTCGTTCTTGACGAAAGCCCCAGGGTGCCAAACAGGTGCGCTGGCTATACTTTGTTCGGTTTTTCGCCCGGTTCTTTTCGCCGGGCCCGCCTGCGGCAATGGTCCGCGGGCCAGCTCCTTTCTCGATACACGCCCATCGCAACGAGGACTCCATGAGCGGAACCCACGATCAAGCACCCGCCACGCACGCCGCCGAGGCGCATGACGCGCATGAAGGGCCCATCAAGACGCCCAAGCAGCTGATCGTTGCTGTCTTCTTCGCTTTCATCATCCCGATCGCCGTGCTGATCCTGGCCGCCAACTACGTCTCCAGCGACGTCAAGCCCGCCGCCGGCAGCGACATCTCGGACGCAGAAGCCGTCGCCGCCCGCATTCAGCCGGTCGGCAGCATCGAACTCAAGGACCTGAGCAACCCGGCGGCTTTCCGCACCGGTGAAGAGATCTTCAAGGCCCAGTGCTCCGCCTGCCACGCCACCGGCACGCTTGGCGCTCCCAAGTTCGGTGATGCCGACGCCTGGGGCCCCCGTCTGAAGACCGGCTTTGATGCGCTCGTGCACTCCGCCCTCAAGGGCAAGGGAGCCATGCCTCCGCAAGGCGGCGGTGACGCCAGCGACTTCGAAATCGCCCGGGCCGTGGTCTACATGGCCAACAATGCCGGCGGCAAGCTCGAAGAGCCGAAGGCGCCTGTGGCGGCTGCCTCCGCGGCGTCGCAGTAAGGCGGTGGTTCCCGCAGGGCGCTCCTGACGCGCCCGGTCCGCAGGACCCGGGAAAGCGACCGACGCGACCAAGGGCCACCTCAGGCGCTCGGATCCGCCTCCGGCGCCGGCGCCAGCACCACCC
Organism: Lampris megalopsis; assembly: GCA_022114975.2. Taxonomy (NCBI): domain Eukaryota; kingdom Metazoa; phylum Chordata; class Actinopteri; order Lampriformes; family Lampridae; genus Lampris; species Lampris megalopsis. Next base: position 11,750 of record JAJHIY020001400.1, read on the forward strand.
CGCAGCGCGCCAGCAGCGCCTGGTGCGTGGTCGATTCCACCGTCCACTGGCCGGCCTCGATGGCATCCGCCGCCGGCCCCATGTCCTGGGTGTGCACCAGCCCCAGGCCGATGTCGGCGATCAGAAACAGCCGCTCCTGCTCATCCAGCCAGCCGGATTCGATCCGCGCTTCCTGCCCGGTGTGACTGAGCACGCGGCCATCCGGCTGCAGACGCCAGATCCACGGCGCCGCCTCCAGCTGCACATATACCCGCTGCGGGCCATTCTGGAAGAACCAGCATCCGCGCTCGTCCACCGCATAGTTGCGATGGACGAAGCCGATCAGCTTGTCATGGGTGATGCGGCTGCCCTTGACCGCCGGAAACGGCCCGGCCGCCTGGATGCGGTCGTCCCGCATGTACCAGTCGCCGCGCGCATCCAGCGCCAGCCAACCGTAGCAATGGGGAACGTTCGGCCACTTCTTCAGGGCCGCTTCAACAATCGGATCCATGGGCGTCAAGCCTCCGAAAACAGTTCAGAGCGCGCAGGCCAGCCAGTCGCAGACCTTGTTCGGCATGGTCCGCACATGACCCGGCGGCTTGCCGGACGGAAAGCCCACATGGCCGCCATGCTGCGGCTGCCACAAGGTGACGCACGGACCCACATGAGACTGCTCCGGCAAGCTGTGCGCCGGCACAAATGGGTCGTTGCGGGCATTCAGCACCAGCGCCGGGACCCGGATGCGGGCAAGATGCGGCTTGGCGGACGCCCGCAGCCAGTAGTCGTCCACGTCGCGGAAGCCATGCAGCGGGGCGGTGAAGATGTTGTCGAACTCGTAGAGATTGCGGGCGCGCCGCAGCTTCTCTTCATCGAAGAGCCCGGGGTGCTGGCGCAGTTTTCTCAGCGCCTTGGGCCGCATCGTCTTGAGAAACATGCGGGTGTAGACCCAGTAGTTGAACCCCTTGCCGATGGCATGGCCGGCGGCGGTGAGGTCCAGCGGCGAGCAGATGGAGCAGACCGCCTGCACCGTGCGGCGCGCGTCCTCGCCGGCTTCCTGTGCCCAGCGCAGCAGCGCATTGCCGCCCAGTGACACGCCCGCCGCAATCATCGGCCCGCGGTGCGCCGCCCGCAGCTGGCCCAGCATCCAGCCGATCTCTTCGTAGTCGCCGGAGTGGTAGGCCCGCGGGGCGAGATTGAGCTCCCCCGAGCAGCCGCGGAAATACGGCATCGCAAACGCCCAGCCCCGTTCGGCCGCGACGGCGGCAAAGGCCTGCACATACTGGCTATCCACGCTCCCTTCCAGGCCGTGGAAGAGCACCAGCAGCGGGCGTTCCGACCCAATATCGGCCGCCGCTGTCGAAGGCGCTCCGGCGACCGGGGCGCCGTGGATCGAGGGCGTCAGCACCGCGATCGGCGAGCCGTCCGCTGCGGTGGCGGTGGCGGGGCCCGTCTGCACCAGGCGCTCGACATCCACGAAGTCGCCGTCCGGCGTGGTCCAGCGCTCGCGTTTGAACTGCGGCGCCTCGCCGGCAAACCGCTTTGAAAACAGCACGGGCCAGATGGTCTGGGCATGACCGCCCGGCAGCCAGGACGGTGCGTGATACTGCATGGCGACTTTCAGTGCAGCGTCGTGGGCGTTCCCGAAGACACGATCAACGGTTCCTGCTTCACGTCCTGCGTGGTGCCCGGGCTGGCATGGTGCAACACCAGGCGCCAGCCCAGCGCGGTGTGGAGGTAGACATTGGTGGCCACCACCCAGGCACTTTCCGTGCCTGCTTCAGTGGCAATCTCCACCCGCTCCAGCACATGATGGATGGCGGTGTCGCCCACCACCAGACGTCGCTGGCACTCCGCATGCACGGGAATCGCGCCCCGCGCAAAGATGGCTTCGAAGCTGGTCCGGATGGCCGGGCCGCCCACCACGCGGGGTCCGCCTGGATGGACGCAGGCGACTTCGTCCTCGTCCCCCCACAGCGCCATCAGCCGCTCGAGGTCGGCGGTCTGCAGCGCTTCGTAGAACTGGGCCTCGGTGTCATCCGGGGTGGCCAGCAGGAGCGCGGACTGGGTCTTGCGCACCATGGGGTCGCGGACGGTCAGTGACCGGCCGGCAGCACTTCACCGGCCTTGAGCCGATAGGCGGTGCCGCAGTAGGCGCACTGGCCTTCACCGCCATGCGTCAGGTCGATGAAGACGCGGGGATGGTTGCTCCACAGCGGCATCTTCGGATTGGGGCAGAACACGACGCCCTGGCCTTGCAGGTCCTTGGCGGTGACTTCGACGACGGATTTGGGTTGGGTCATGATGTTGTTCTCGTTCACACCAGCGTCAGCCAGTGGGCATAACGGGGATTGCGGCCGTTGACGATGTCAAAGAAGGCCGACTGGATCTTTTCGGTGATCGGGCCTCGGCTGCCGATGCCGATCTCGAGGCGGTCCAGTTCGCGGATGGGGGTGACTTCAGCCGCCGTGCCGGTGAAGAAGGCTTCATCGGCGATGTAGACCTCGTCACGGGTGATGCGCTTTTCCACCAGCTTCAGGCCCAGGTCCTGGCAGATGTGGAAGATGGTGTTGCGGGTGATGCCGTTGAGCGCGCCCGCCGACAGGTCGGGCGTGTAGACCACGCCGTTCTTGATCACGAAGAGGTTCTCGCCCGCGCCTTCGGAGACAAAGCCGGAGGCATCCAGCAGCAGGGCTTCGTCGTAACCGTCGTCGGTGGCCTCCATGTTGGCCAGGATCGAGTTGGTGTAATTGCTCACCGTCTTGGCCTGCGTCATGGTGATGTTGACGTGGTGACGGGTGTAGCTGCTGGTCTTGACGCGGATGCCGCGCTTGAGGCCTTCCTCGCCCAGATAAGCGCCCCAGGCCCAGGCCGCGACCATCAGATGGATCTTGTTGCCCTTGGGGCTGACGCCCAGCTTCTCGCTGCCGATCCAGGTCAGCGGACGCAGGTAGCAACTGGCCAGCTGGTTCTCACGCACCACCTGCTTCTGCGCTTCTTCCACCTGTTCGATGGTGAAGGGCAGCTTCATCCGCAGGATCTTGGCACTGTTGAACAGCCGCTCGGTGTGCTCACGCAGCCGGAAGATGGCGGTGCCCTGGTCGGTCTGGTAGGCCCGCACGCCTTCGAAGGCGCCGCAGCCGTAATGCAGGGTGTGGGTCAGCACATGGATCTTGGCATCGCGCCAGTCCACCAGCTCGCCGTCCATCCAGATCTTGCCGTCGCGGTCGTCCAAAGACATGGGAATTCCTTGTGCGTCAAAGTCGGAGATTTTATGCAGCCTGGTCCGGGGATGGCGGTGTGACCTCATTCACGACGCCGTCCACCACCCCGTCGCCCTGCGCCCGGATCAGCGTCCAGTGCGTGACCTTGCCGGCCTTGAGCACCACCTCGACGGCATCGCCGCCGGTGTCGGCCCAGCGGTAGGTGTCCGGCGCCACCTTCACCCCCAGCGAACGGCACAGGCGGATCAGCTGCACCAGCGTCATGCCCGGATGCAGGCGGGACTGCAGCATCAGCGCGCTGCTCACATGACCCAGCGGCGATTCATTGGCGGTGCGCATCACCTTCATCAGCTGGCTGAATTGCAGCAGCAGCCAGAAGACGATCAGCGACAGCGCCAGGATCGCGCCCTTCCAGCCAAACGCCAGCACGCCGATGACCACGGCCGCCACGGCCAGTGCGATGCCGAACCAGCGATTCATGCCTGACCTCCGTGCGCGGCGGCATCCAGCGGGGCCGCCATCGGATCGGCCGTGCCCAGCGCCTCTTCCCAGCCGTAATGGCGCTCGACGCGCGCGATGCGCAGGTCGTAATCGGTGTACCAGTCGCGTCGCCCCTGGTCTCGCGCGGCCGCATGCTCGGACACCGACCGCCAGGCGCGGATGTCATCCAGGTGGCGCCAGTACGACACGGTGATACCCAGGCCTTCGGCATCCCGGGTGCTCTCGACACCCAGATAACCGGGCTGCTGGACCGCCAGCGCCATCATGCGGTCGGCGGTGGCGCCATAGCCATCGTCCGGTCGGGCAGGGGTGCGCTGGCTTCTGAAGATCACGGCGTAATACGGCGGCTGAAAGGGAAATTCGGGGCGCATGGCAAAAAGGCTGGCGATGCTGGACAACGAATCCGGCGTCCGGGCGGGCGTCGGGACCCGAAGTGTCACATGCCGCGCAGGATCTCGATCGCGTCTTCGATCCGGGCCACGGCATGGACGGTCAGCCCGTCGATCGGTTTCTTCGGCGCATTGGCCTGCGGCACCACCGCCACCGAGAAGCCCAGCTTGGCGGCTTCCTTCAGGCGCTCCTGACCGCGGGGCGCCGGTCGCACTTCGCCGGCCAGGCCCACTTCACCAAAGGCAATGAAGCCCTTGGGCAGCGCCTTGCCCCGCAGCGAGCTCTGGATGGCCAGGAGCACCGCCAGGTCAGCCGCGGGCTCCGAGATCCGCACACCGCCCACGGCGTTCACAAACACATCCTGGTCCATGGTCGCCACACCGGCATGACGGTGCAACACCGCCAGCAGCATCGCCAGCCGGTCCCGATCCAGACCGACCGACAGCCGCCGCGGGCTGGGCCCGCCGCCGTCCACCAGCGCCTGCAGTTCCACCAGCAGCGGCCGCGTGCCTTCCAGCGTCACCAGCACGCAGGAGCCCGGCACCGGCTCGCCGTGGGTGGAAAGGAAGATGGCGCTGGGATTGGTCACTCCCTTCAGCCCCTTCTCGGTCATGGCGAAGACGCCAATCTCGTTCACCGCGCCGAAGCGGTTCTTGATCGCCCGCACCAGCCGATAGCTGCTGTGGGTATCGCCTTCGAAGTACAGCACCGTGTCCACGATGTGTTCCAGTACCCGAGGCCCGGCCAGCGCCCCTTCCTTGGTGACGTGGCCCACCAGCACCATCGCGCAGCCGGTGGCCTTGGCGGTGCGGGTGAGCTGGGCGGCGCATTCCCGCACCTGGGCCACCGACCCCGGCGCCGAGGACAGGTTTTCGGAATACAGGGTCTGAATCGAGTCGATGACGCAGAAATCCGGCGCTTCCACCTCGATCGTGGCGAGGATCTTCTCCAGGCCGATTTCCGCCAGCACCCGGACCTGGCTGCCGTCCAGCCCCAGCCGCCGCGAGCGCATCGCCACCTGGGCACCGGACTCTTCACCGGTCACATACAGCACCTTCATCTGGCGGGACAGGGCATCCACCGCCTGCAGCAGCAGGGTGGACTTGCCGATGCCCGGATCGCCGCCGATCAGCACCACGCCGCCGGTGACGATGCCGCCGCCCAGCACCCGGTCCAGCTCTTCCAGCGAGGTGGGCGTGCGGTCGAAATCCTTGGCTTCGATCTCCGACAGGGTCGCGACCGGCTGGCTCCGCGCCAGGGATTGGTAACGATTCTTTCCGGCCGCGCCGCTCTCGGCGACGGTTTCGACCAGGGTGTTCCAGGCGCTGCAGTTGGGGCAGCGGCCCAGCCATTTGGCGCTGGTGGCGCCGCATTCGGAGCAGACGTATTGGGTCTTGGGGGAAGCCATGGGCCGATTGTCGCCGCTGCGGCGGATGCCAATTCCGGCACACCGCCTTCCGGTGGATGCCACATCCCCCAACAATTGGCCCGCCGTGACCATCGTCAATCCGAAGTCGGCATGCTAAAAACCCGACTCCTCAAGGAGTTGATCATGGAGTTCTCAGTCTGGCTGGGGTTTTTCGCGGCCTCATGGGCCATCAGCCTGTCCCCGGGGGCGGGCGCGATTGCAGCCATGAGCTCCGGACTCAACTATGGTTTCAAACGCGGTTACTTCACCACCATCGGCCTGATCCTGGGCATCCTCACCCAGATCGTGCTGGTCGGTGCCGGGCTTGGGGCGCTCATCGCCGCCTCGGAGCAGGCCTTCATGCTGGTCAAGTGGGCCGGGGTGGCGTATCTGGTCTACCTCGGCGTGCAGCAATGGCGCTCCCCGGGCAAGCCGCTGGTGGCCCAGACCAGTGAAAGCAAGCCGGTCACCCGCCGCCAGCTGATCATGCGCGGCTGGGGCATCAATGCGGTGAATCCGAAGGGCACCGTTTTCCTGCTGGCCGTGGTCCCCCAGTTCCTCGACCTGAATCAGCATCTGGGCCCGCAGTACGCGGTCATTGCCGCCACGCTGGGGTTCACCGACGCCGTGGTGATGGCCGGTTACACCGCGCTGGCCTCACGGGTGCTGTCGGCGCTGCGCTCGGAAGCGCACCTCAAGATGCTGAACCGCGTCTTCGGGTCGTTGTTTGTCGCCGCCGGCGCGTTGCTGGCGACCATCAAGCGAGGCTGATCCGGCCCCGGCCGTCCGACCCGGCTTCCCGCGACCGTCTTCTTCGCGGGCCTTCCCTGCTGCGCTCGAGTGCTCCCTGGGCGCTCGCCAGGGTTCGATGGCGACGCAACGCCGCGTCGCCGGTTTCGTTTCTTGTCTTCCTATCCGTTGACCCAACGGCCCCGCATCCCGGGGCCGTTTCCTTGTTGCCTGCAATGTCCAAGCTGTCCGATCGTTGGTTGTTCTGGGGTCCCACCCTCATCTGGGCCAGCACCTGGCACATCATCCTGTACCAACTGGCGTCGGGGGTCCCGGTGCTCAACTCGGTGGCCTGGCGGTTTGGGATCGCGGCGCTCATCCTGGTGGGGCTCAGCCGATGGCAGGGACTGTCCCTGCGGCTGCCGCTGTCGGCGCACGGGCTGATGCTCGCGACCGGCATCGTCCAGTACAGCGGTAACTACTACTCGGTGTATGAGGCGGAGCGCCACATCCCGTCCGGACTGGTGGCGGTGCTGTTCTGCCTGATGGTGTTTGGCAACGCGTTGTCGGGCCGGGTGTTTTTCGGGCAGCGGGTGTCGGTGCGCTTCCTGACGGCCTCGGTCGGCGGGGTGCTGGGCGTGGTGATGATCTTCTGGCCTGAGATCGCCTCCACCGGTGCCCGGCCCACCGCGGCCTATGGCCTGCTGATGGGCCTGGCCGCCGTGCTGGCGGCGTGCATCGGCAATGTGCTGACGCTGACCCTCACCCGCCGCGGTCTGGCCCTGATGCCGGTGCTGGCCTGGAGCATGGGGTACGGCGCGGTGTTCCTGGTGACGATGTCGCTGGTGACCGGGCAGGGGCTGCAGTTCTCCTGGCAACCGTCGTATGTTGGGTCGCTGCTGTATCTGTCGGTGTTCGGCTCAGTGGTGGCCTTCGTGCTGTATTTCAAGCTGGCCCAGCGACAGGGCACCGCCCGCGCGGCGCTGACCGGCGTGGTGATTCCGGTGATCGCGCTGGTGCTGTCCGCGCTGCTGGAAGGCTGGCAGCCCAGCGTGCTGTCGGTGGCCGGCATGGGCCTGTGTCTGGGCAGCATCTACGTCGCGACGCGGACGCGCTGAAGTGCCGCCGCCGCTGAAGCGCGGCGTTACTTGCGCACCCAGTTGATCTCTTCTGCGGTGCGGCGACCGATCACCGTCTGGCCCAGACTGGCCGGGATACGGGCTTCGGTCGGTTTCACCGGAATGCGTCCGGCCATCAGCTCGGCCTGCGCCTGCGGCAGCGTCGGTTGCTGGTCCGGCGCGGCATACCCCTCCGGAAAGGCCAGCATCAGGGTGGACGGATCGTATTTGTCGCTCGCCCCGAAGGTGTGGAGCGCTTCATGCGCAATCACCACCTGATTGGGGCCCTGCTGCGCCCGGCTGGCAAACAGATGGACCAGACCCATCCGGCCCTTTTCCAGGCCGGTGGAGTGAGGCAGGGGACCGTTGAAGTCGCCCGGGTGGTAGACCAGATAGAGCCGCACGTCCGGCACCGGCGAGCTCGGCGGCGTCTTGCGCCAGGCCCACCAGCGCATCTTCAGGCTCCAGGTCATGGCGGACATCACGCTGGCCTCGTGCGGCACCGGCGGCGGCAACTCCCGCATCCGGCGGCCCAGCACCACCCGCACCGGCGTGTCCAGCGGCAGGCCGTACTGGCGCGCCTGGGCCTGGAAATACGGCTCGATGTCTGCAAAGGCAGCGTCGGTGAGCTGATCGATGTAGGCGTCCGTCGCGGCGTCGCCCTGGAGATTGATCGGATAGAGGGTGATCACCTGCGGCCGGCGCCAGGACTGCGACTGCCAGCGCTGCATCAGGGCCGTGCTGCCCACAACGGCCAGGATGACCAGCAGTACAAAGATTCGAATCACCTTGAACATGTCAGTCCCAATGGATCTTGCCGCGGCCGGATTTCACCTCGCCGCGCTGGGCCTTGCCCGACAGCCGACGCTGCTGGGAGCCAAAAGTGGGACGCGTCGGGCGACGCGTCTTGGGGGTGTGGGCCACGCTTTGCACCAGGGCGATCAGCCGGGCCACCGCATCGGCGCGGTTCTGTTCCTGGCTCCGCGACTCCTGGGCCTTGATCACCACCACGCCTTCGGCGGTGATCCGCTGGTCCGACAGCGCCAGCAGCCGTTCCTTGATGATGGCGGGCAGGGTGGAGCGCCGGATGTCAAAGCGCAGGTGCACCGCGCTGGAGACTTTGTTGACGTTCTGCCCGCCGGGCCCGCTGGCGCGAATGGCGGAAACCTCCAGTTCCCAGTCGGCGGGCGTCCAGGCCAGGTGCATGAGGCGCGTCGCCGGTCCGATCAGACGACCGGGTCCACATGGACCGGCACCCGGGGTGCCAGCGCGCACATCAACTCATATCCGATGGTGCCGGCGGCGGCGGCCACCTCGTCGATCGACAGCACGCTGCCGTTCGGGCCCTGTCCCCAGAGGGTGACTTCGCTGCCGGTGCCGTGCTGCGGCAGGTCGGTCAGGTCCACCGCGAGCATGTCCATCGACACCCGCCCGACGGTGCCGGTGCGCTGGCCGCCCACCAGGACGGGCGTGCCGGTGCCCGCATGGCGGGGGTAGCCGTCTGCATAACCGCAGGCCACGGTGCCGATGCGCATCGGCCGGGTGGCGGTGAAGGTGCTGCCGTAGCCGACGGTGTCGCCCGGCTGAAGCGTCTGCACCGCCAGCACGCGGCTGCGCAGCGTCATCGTGGGTCGGAGGTTCCAGTGGGCGATGTCGTGTTCCGGGTAGTCCGGGGCGCTGCCGTAGCTCATGATGCCGCTGCGCACCCAGTCGGCGCGCACGCCGGCGCGCTCACTGTGACGCAGCACCGCGGCGCTGTTGCTGAGCGAGCGCTCACCCGGCAGGTCGGCCGTGGCTTCCTGGAAGACCGCCAGCTGGCGGTCGATGCCCTTGGGACCATCGGCGTCCGAGAAGTGGGTCATCAGGGAGATTTCGTCGACCTGGGGCAGGGCGTTCAGCCGGGTCCAGGCGGCACGGAAGCCGGTGGGCGAGAAACCCAGCCGGTTCATGCCGCTGTTGAGCTTCAGGAACACCCGGTGCGGCTCATGGGTCTTGTGCATGGCCAGCCAGTCGATCTGGTGTTCGGAATGCACTGCATGCCACAGGCGCAGCCGGGAGCACAGTTCCAGGTCGCGCGGCTCGAAGCAGCCTTCCAGCAGCAGGATCGGACCGCGCCAGCCCAAGTCGCGGATGCGCTGCGCTTCATTCAGGTCAAGCAGGGCAAAACCATCCGCTGCCCGGAAAGCATCAAAGACGCGGTCGATGCCATGCCCGTAGGCATTGGCCTTGACGATGGCAAAGACCTGCGCGTCCGGTGCGCATTCGCGACTCCGGTGCAGGTTGTGGACCAGGGCGGGCTGATGGATCAGTGCTTCAATGGGACGCGGCATCCCGTGATTGTGCCTTCCCCCACCTGAAGTTCACACCGCGCGGCGGCGCCGGCCGGTCACCCTGCCGGTCATCCTGTCGGTCACCCCGCAAGGCACCCCGCAAGGCACCCCGCAAGGCACCCCGCCGGGGGCCTACCCCCCTCCTTAGCACACAGACAACACACAGAGTGGGTGGCGTTCACGACCGTTACCAAAACAAGCGCATGCTATAAACCCGCCGCAGCGCTGCTGACCTCCGTGGACCAGCGTTTTCCGCCGCAAGTCGACGCCAGCCGCAGTTCCAGGTAGCCCGGGTCCATGAAAAAAGGTTTCTACACCATCATGTCAGCGCAGTTTTTCAGCTCGCTGGCTGATAACGCGTTGTTCGTGGCTGCCGTCGAGATGCTGCGCACCAATGGCTCCGCCGAATGGCAGCGTGCCGCTTTGGTGCCCATGTTTGCGCTCTTCTACGTCGTTCTGGCGCCATTTGTGGGCGCTTTTGCCGACGCGGTTCCCAAGGGCAAGGTGATGTTCATCTCCAACACCATCAAGGTGGTGGGCTGTTTGAGCATGCTGGTGGGGGTGCATCCGCTCGCCGCCTACGCCATTGTTGGCCTGGGCGCCGCCGCCTATTCGCCGGCCAAATACGGCATCCTGACCGAACTGCTGCCGCCGTCCCAACTCGTCAAGGCCAACGGCTGGATCGAAGGGCTGACGATTGCCTCCATCATCCTCGGCGCCGTGTTCGGCGGCCAATTGCTGGGCGAGCGCGCGTCCTCGGTATTGCTGAGCTTTGACATGCCGTTCATCGACACCGGCATCGACACCGCCCCGGAAGCCGCCATCGCCTTCATGGTGGTGCTGTATGGGATTGCCGCACTGTTCAATCTGCGCATCCCGCGCACCGAAGCGCCGCTGCAACCGCTCAATGCCAGCACCACCGGCCTGGTGCGCGAATTCGCCGGCTGCAACTCCCGCCTCTGGCAGGACAAGCTGGGCCAGATCTCGCTGGGCATGACCACCCTCTTCTGGGGCGTGTCCGGCAACATGCGCTATATCGTTTTCGCCTGGGCGGCGGCCGCCCTGGGCTACGGCACCACCCAGGCCTCGGCCCTGGCGGGCGTGGTGGCCATCGGCACCGCGGTGGGCGCCGTGGTGGCGTCGATGGCAGTGCGGCTGGACAAGGCGACCAACGTCATTCCGCTGGGCGTGGCCATGGGCCTGCTCATGCTGGTGCTGAACTTCATCGACCGCCTCTGGCTGGCCGTGCCCTTCCTGATCCTGCTGGGCGGGGTGGGGGGCTACCTGGTGGTGCCGATGAATGCGCTGCTGCAGCACCGCGGCCACAACCTGATGGGCGCTGGCCGTTCGATCGCCGTGCAGAACTTCAATGAGCAGGCCTGTATCCTGGGCCTGGGCGCGCTCTACACCATCCTCACCCGCTTCGGTGTGTCCGCCTTCGGCTCAATCACCGTCTTTGGGCTGACCGTCGCCGGCATCATGGTGCTGATCGGCCGCTGGCACCGCAGCAACCTGCGTCGGCATCCGGAAGAGATGGAGCGGCTGCTGGCGATTGCGCGCAGCGACAAGCACTGACGCTTCGCGGCCGCCCCTGGCCCCATAAAAAAACCCGCCTCTGGCGGGTTTTTCTTTGCTCAGCGCCGACTCTGGCGGCCCTTGCCGCCGGGGGTGTCCTGCACCAGACCGCCGGTGGTCAGCACCTGCTGGATGTGCTCCGACCAGGCCCGACCAATCTTGAAGCAGCCGCTGTGGTTGAGGTGGATCTCGTTGTGCCAGTCCCCGCTGATGCCGCTGGCGCCGGGTGCCGCAGGGGCGAGGGGCACGGCGGTCGAGTCGAAGACGAACAAGCCCGGGAAGGCTTCCTTGTCGGCCATCAACCCCTTCAGGAACTGCGCCAGGTGCATCAGCATCAGGCGGCTGACCGCCGCCCAGTCCGCCGACGGAATGGCATAGGCCTTGAGCGCCGGATACAGCCAGGGCCCGTGGCCGGCATCTTCCGCCCCCGCCGGACGTGGCATCGGCACCGCGTAGCAATGCATGAACACCGGCTTGCGGGCGGACGGCCCCTGGTCCCGCAGGGACAGCAGGTGCTGCAGGTTGGCCTTCAGATAGGCCGCGAAGGTGGCCCAGCCCGGCTCGGAGAAGTAGCGGCCGACACCTGCTGACGGCGGGCCCCATTCGGTCTGGCGGCGCAGCAGGCGCAGCTCCAGCGGCACCGGCTGGCCGTCCAGCTGGCTGGGCGTCTGCGCTGCCTTGATCAGGTCATTGCCGCCCACCGACAGCAGGATGCCGTCCCACACCGGCGCATTCGGGCCTGTCAGCAGGTCCACGAATTCCGGCACCGACGCCAGCTCCACCAGTTTGGCCAGGCTCTCCCGCTGTCCGGCGCAATTGATGGCCGCGGTCGGTTTGGCCAGCACCAGTTCCTGCAGCAGATTGGCGTGGGCGCTCAGTTTGGCCTGGGCGGTGGAGAACCAGGAGTCGCCCTGTGCCAGCAGACGCCAGTGAAAGCCTTGCAGGTCAGGCGCCTGCGCGGCGTGGAGGTCTTCCGGGGCAAAACAGGCCAGGTGGTCCAAGAGGCAGTCTCCCTATAGCTCGAGTGGTGATGCTCGTCACGGCGCGGGGCGCACGTCTGTCAGCCGAGGGTAGGCCCCCCGAATGACAGGCGCGAGGCGCCCCGGTTGTAGGTCAGGGTCAGGGCTTGCGCCATGCTATAAACCCTGGGCATTGTTGGCCGTTGGGGCGTTCGTTCCAAGCCCCTGGACGCCGTATCCCGACAATCAGCGACGTTCAACGAGCCGCCAGGCGCCCTGTCATTCCCGGTCTTCCCCGGCCGGACGGACGGGTGCGGTCGCGCTTCCGGATCCGGGCCGGCTCGCCGAAAGGCCCAGGGCGGCGCGGATGTCTTGGGTCCGCCTGATGAGCGTCTCTTGTACCCGTTTTTGGGGCGAGCGGGCGGTCCGCTGAAGGGTGGGGCCGCTTGCGCATGCGTTTTTATCGCCCTTTTTGTGGAGAGCCGCAGGGCTGCCGCCTTCGCCGCTCAGCTTTCGTCATCGCCTTGTCCGCTTCTTCAGCCCGCTGTTCACGCTTCCCGTCGTTTCGGGTGACCTGACCGGCCTGTTCTCCCTACTTTCCCGTCCGCCATCTTGTCCGCCGCCGCCCCTTCCGCCTCCCCGACGCCAGCCTCCCCCTCGGGACGCCACCTGCCCGTGCCGCTGCCCATCCTCGCGCTGATGTTCAACGCGACCGTTTGGGGCCTGTCCTGGTGGCCGTTCCGCCAGTTTGAAGCCGCCGGGCTGCATCCGCTGTGGACGACGGTGATCATGTATGCCCTGTCCTGGGTGGTGGTGCTGGTGAGCCAGCGCGGCGCGGCCGCCGAATTGCTGCGATCGCCCGGCCTGTGGCTGGTGCTGCTCGCGGCCGGCACGACCAATACCGCTTTCAACTGGGGCGTGGCCACCGGCGACGTCGTGCGGGTCGTGCTGCTGTTCTATCTCATGCCGCTGTGGGCGGTGCTGCTGGCCCGGGTGGTGCTCAAGGAACCGCTGACGATCATGGCCGGCGTCCGGATCGCCCTGGCACTGGGCGGTGCGCTGGTGGTCCTGGCACCGTCCGGCGGCGGCTGGCCCGTGCCGCGCACCCTGGCGGACGGCCTGGGCCTGCTGGGCGGGCTGACCTTCGCCTTCAACAATGTGATGCTGCGCAAGCAGGCGGCGAGCAGCCCCGGTGCCCGGGCACTGGCCATGTTCAGCGGCGGTGTGATCGTGGCGGGTCTGTCGGCGGGCGTCATGGCCGGCCAGGGCCTGGTGGGCTGGCCCAGCCTGCCGTCGTGGGCATGGTGCCTGCCGCTGGCCGGCATGGCGCTGCTGTTTTTCGCGTCCAACATGTCGCTGCAGTTCGGCGCCACCCGCCTGCCGGCCAATGTCACCGCCGTGGTGATGCTGACCGAGGTGCCGGTGGCCGCGCTGTCGGCCCTCTGGCTGGGCGGCGGGTCGCTGAACCTGCCGACGGCGCTGGGCGGGCTGGCCATCCTCGCGGCGGCGATGCTGGCCGCGTGGGAGCGCCGGCCCGGCTGAGTGCCGGTCGACACAACCTTGTCTGGGCATGGACGACGCCCCCGCGCTACGATCACCTCATTACGTTGGGAGAGGAATTCCATGAGCCAGACTGCTTTTGACTTCGAAGCCGTCAGCATCACGGGCGAGCCGGTGGCGTTGTCGCAATATCGGGGCCGTGTGATGTTGGTCGTCAATACCGCCAGCGAATGCGGATTCACACCGCAGTTCAAGGGGCTGGAAGAGCTGTGGCGGGAATTCCAGGCGCGCGGCCTGGTCATCGTGGGTTTTCCCAGCAATGAATTCGGCGGCCAGGACCCGGGCAGCAATGACGACATTGCCTCGTTCTGCCAGCTGAATTACGGTGTCAGCTTCCCGATGATGGGCAAGATCAAGGTCAACGGCGCCGAGGCGCATCCGCTGTGGCGCTGGCTCAAGGGCGAGAAGCCCGGCATCCTGGGCACGCAGGTGATCAAGTGGAACTTCACCAAGTTCCTCGTCGGCCGGGACGGTCAGGTCATCAAGCGGTATGCACCCAACGACACGCCGGCCAGCCTGAAGGCAGACATCGAGGCGGCGCTCGGTCAGTGAGTCCCCTGGCCACGGCCGTGCGAGCGCAACACGGCGATCCGCCGGTGTGCACGTCGGCCCGATGGGCAGTTCGGGCCAATCAACACTCACCAGCGCGCGGGGCGCCTGGCGTGTGCTGCACGCTCGCCCTTTGATGCCTGGTTCGATGCTGATCAGATCGGTGACGGCCAGGCGGCCAATACGATGAAGGCAGCGACCGCCAGCGTGATGATGAGTCCGGTGGCGGCAGTGGCCCTGACGGGCGGAGCCAGAGTGAGTCGCATGGGTTCCCCCTGAAATCTGAGGTGATCCGCGGGTCGCAGGCGGTTGGTGTGCAACGCCTGGCGACCGATCTCAACCCCAGAGTGCCGCATGCGCGCCGGGTCTGCCACCCCTAAGGCGTAGACCCTGATGGCGGACGGGCTTTCGGCTGCGTGTCCCGCTGCGCAGGCCCCTTGCGACCACCGCCTCAGCGGATGGCCGTCAGACGGATCAGCTCCGGCGGCCCCACCATCCAGCCGTCGGCGCGGGCGGCAAACGCCTGGAAATGGACCGATTCGCGGTGCGCTTCCAGCGCCAGCTCATCCTTGAACGACTCCCGCATGTAGAAGGTGCCCGGCGCATCGGTTAGCTCAAACAGCTGATAGTCGAGGCAGCCCGGTTCCAGCCGGGTTGGCATCACCAGCGCCTGCAGGCCTTCGCACAGCGCGTCGCGCTGGCCGGGACGGGCCTTGAGGACGGCGATGAAGCTGATGGGGGCGGAGGCGGAGGTGGCTTGCATGAGGCGTGAATAGTCAGAGGCGAATGACCGATCGCGAATCGCGGATTCGCAGACTGCAGACCGCAGAGCGCGATCAGCAAATCCGCGAATGTGGATTGAAGGACGGCGAGAAGCTTGCGCATCCTACGAGGCGCATGCCGTCCCTGTCAGGTCCGAGGGCGAGAGACAGTTTCAATCGCAGGTGAAAACGACTCCACCTCGGGAAACCGCTGCCCCGTCTTCGCACACGCTCACACGCGGCGGGGGGCGGGCACGCCAACGCGGGCCTAGCATCGGCTGAATTCGTTCTTCGGAGGTGCCTGCCCATGCCCGTGTCCAAGTCCATGCTCATGCCCATGCCCACGCCCACGCTTCGCGTCCACACCCACTACGCCAATCAGATCCCCGCCTTGCTCCTGGCGATCGGCGCCCTGGTCGCCAGCCACCCGGTGCAGGCGCAGGGCCAGACCCCATCCCCACCGCCTTCGGTGTCGCAGCCTCGGTCCACCGCCGTCTCCCTGCAGGAACTCCAGGCCATGGCGGCCCGCGAGCAACCCGCCATGCTCAAGACGCTGCAGCAACTGGTGGAGATCGAATCCGGCAGCTCGGACCGCGAAGGTCTTGAGCGCATTGCCGCCGTCATCGCGCAGCGGCTGAAGGATCTCGGCGGCGAGGTGAGTCTGCTCGAGCCCGGCGCCGACGTCTACCGCATGTTCGACACCCCCGAGAAGCCCGGCCCGATGGTGCAGGCCCGCTTCAAGGGCGGCGGCGGCCGTGGCAAGGTGCTGCTGATCGCGCATATGGATACCGTCTACCCCCGCGGCATGCTGGCGCAGCAGCCGTTCCGCATCGAGGGCCAACGGGCCTACGGTCTCGGGATTGCCGATGACAAGCAAGGCGTCGCCACCATCCTGCACGTGCTGTCCATGCTCAAGTCCGTGGGCTGGAAGGATTGCGGCGAGATCACCGTGCTGATCAATGGTGACGAAGAAATCAGCTCCCCCGCGTCGCGCCATCGCATCACGAAGCTGGGCAGCGAGCACGATGTGGTGATGTCCTTCGAAGGCGGTGGCGGCCCCGACGGGCCGGACACGCTGCGCCTGGCCACCAGCGGCATTGGGGCGGCGACCTTGATGGTCAAGGGCCGCTCGTCACATGCGGGCGCGGCGCCGGAGCGCGGCGTCAATGCGCTCTACGAGCTGTCCCATCAGGTGCTGCAGTCGCGCGATCTGTCCGACCCCAAGGTGGGGCGGCAGGTGCATTGGACGGTGTCCAAATCGGGTGTGGTGCGCAACATGATTCCGCCCAGCGCCGAGGCGTCGGCGGACGTTCGGGTCGAGCGGGTGGAAGACTTCGACTGGGTCGAAACCGAGCTGCGCAAACGCATCCAGAACAAGCTGCTGCCGGAGGCGGAGGTGTCGCTCAACTTTGAGCGTCGCCGTCCGCCGCTGCAGGCCTCGGCCGCCTCACGCTCGCTGGCGGAGGTGCTGAAAACGCTGGCGGGTGAACAGGGCCTGCCGCTCACGGTGAAGGACGTGCCCACCGGGGGCGGCACCGATGCGGCGTTCGCCGCGGTGTCGACCCGGGCGCCGGTGGTGGAGGGCTTCGGCGTGCGCGGCTTCGGGGCCCACAGCACCCAGGCGGAATATGTGCAGCTGGACAGCATCGCACCGAAGATGGTGCTGGTGGCGCGGACGCTGATGACGCTGGGCGCCCAGGGCGTCCCCGCTCCCCGGCCCTGAGCGCGCGGGGGGCCGCGCGGGCTCGGTGCGGTGGTGGCCTCAGGTCACCGCGCCCCGGGCGGTTCAGGCCTTCGGATACAGGATCATCTGCGTGCAGCGGAACAGCGCAATGGTCTTGCCGTTGTGAGTGACCGTGGCATCCCAGACCTGCGTGGTGCGGCCCATGTGGACGGCGGTGGCGCGGCATTCAATCACCCCGTCCCGGGCGGTGCCGAGGTGGTTGGACTTCAACTCCACCGTGGTGAAGCTCTGCGCGCCTTCCGGCAGGCTGGCAATGCAGCCGTAGCCGCAGCAGGTGTCCGCCAGGGTGACGACGCTGCCGGCATGCAGGTAGCCGTTGGGGGCCATCACCGCCTGGCGCACCGGCATGCGGGCGCTCACCGCGCCGGACTGCACCTCGAGGATTTCGATGCCCATGTGGCCGGGCAGGCAGGCGGCGCCACGTTCATTGAATGCGTTCTGATCGATCATGGAAAGCTGAGTGTCTCTGGAGTCTTGAACGGTTGTCTTGACAGGCTTGGCGCGTTGGCGCCGTGGGCGGATTGTCGGGGCTGCCGGATAATCCCGGACTGCCCTTTGTCCGCATCGTGGAGATCAGCATGTTCCAGCACGTCGACGCCTACCCCCCGGCGATCCCATCCTCAGCCTCAACGAGGCCTTCCAGAAGGATCCCCGCACGGCCAAGATCAACCTGTCCATCGGCATCTATTTCGATGACGACGGTCGTATCCCGATGCTGGACTCCGTCCGTCGCGCCGAACTCGCCGTCGTCGAACAGGCCGGTGCGCGCCCCTACCTGCCGATGGAAGGCGCCGCGAACTTCCGCACCGAAGTGGGCAAGCTGCTCTTCGGTGCCGAGAGCGCGGCCCTGCGCGAGCAGCGCGTGGCCATCATCCAGGGCGTGGGGTCGTCCGGCGGCCTGAAGGTGGGGGCCGATTTCCTCAAGCGCTATTTCCCGGACAGCAGCATTTACCTGTCCGATCCCACCTGGGACAACCACCGCGCCGTGTTCGAAGGCTCCGGCGTCGAATGCCGCACCTATCCGTATTACGACGCCCAGACCGGCGGCCTGCGTTTTGACGACATGCTGCAGGCGCTGTCCGAGGCGCCGGCCCGCAGCATCGTGCTGCTGCATGCCTGCTGCCACAACCCCACCGGTGTGGATCTGACCCCGTTGCAATGGGATGCCCTGATCCCGGTGCTCAAGTCCCGCGAGCTGATTCCCTTCCTGGACCTGGCTTATCAAGGTTACGGGGATGGCCTGGAGGCTGACACCTTCGCCATCCGAGCCCTGGCCGATGCCGGTCTGAGCTTCCTGGTGGCCAACAGCTTCTCCAAGAACATGAGCCTGTACGGCGAGCGCTGCGGCGCCCTGTCGGTGGTGTGCCCGGATGCGGCGCAGGCGGCCAACGTGCTGGGCCAGCTCAAGTTCACCATCCGTCGCAACTATTCCAATCCGCCGCA
This sequence comes from Lampris megalopsis, assembly GCA_022114975.2. NCBI lineage: Eukaryota > Metazoa > Chordata > Actinopteri > Lampriformes > Lampridae > Lampris > Lampris megalopsis. The sequence goes on from JAJHIY020001400.1 coordinate 30,017, forward strand.
GCATGGCGGTCAGGTGGTGGCGAAGGTGCTGTCCGACCCGCAACTGCGCACCCTGTGGGAAGGCGAGGTCGAGGAAATGCGTGAGCGCATCCTGGCCATGCGCAATGCGCTGTTCGACGTGCTGACTGCCAAGGTGCCGGGCCGCAATTTCGACTACTTCCTGACCCAGCGCGGCATGTTCAGCTACACGGGCCTCAGCCCGGCGCAGGTGGATCGCCTGCGCGAGGAGTTCGGCGTCTACATCCTGCGCTCCGGCCGGATGTGTGTGGCGGGCCTGAACACCCGCAATGTGGAAGCCACGGCGCACGCGATCAGCCAGGTGATCTGAGGGCCTTTCATAGGCCTCAGTTATGGGTGAGGTGCTGGCTTTCATTGGCTGACACCGCCGCAACTCCTTACCCTGCCGGACAGTTCAGGAATGTCCGCAGGGGATGAAACAAGTCGTTGTGATCGGTGGAGGGGTCGTGGGGCTGACCACGGCCTGGGCGCTTGTCCAGGCTGGTCACCGGGTGACCCTGGTGGAGCGTGCCGAGGCCTTGGCCGAGGGCGCAAGCCGGGCCAATGGCGGGCAGCTGAGTTATCGATATGTCTCGCCGCTGGCCGATGCCGGCGTGCCGCTCAAGGCCCTGGGGCTGGTTGCTGGACCGGGATGGTCCGCTGCGCTTCCGTCCGGACGGCACGCTGGCGCAGTGGCGCTGGCTGGCCGCGTTTCTGGCGCGCTGCCGCGGGGACGTCAATCGGCGCACCACCGCGCGTCTGCTGGCGCTGGGCGCTTTCAGCCAGCAGAGCTTCATGACCCTGCAGCGCGAGGCTGCGCTCAATGCCATCGAACTGCGCAGTCCCGGGAAGCTGGTGGCCTATCGCAAGCCGGAGAGCTTCGCGCGCGCCGCAGCCAGCGCGGACGGCCGTGGGCCGGAGCGCGCCTTGTCCCGTGATGAATGTCTGGCGCTGGAGCCGTCGCTGGCAGACTGCGAGACGCCCTGGCTGGCCGGCGGCATCTTCACTGCCGGCGAGGCGGTGGCGGACTGCCATGCCCTGTGCCTGCAACTGGCGCAGCGGCTGGCGCAGCATCCCGGGTTTGCCGGGGTGGTGCAGGCGCAGGCGCTCGGCTTCCTCCAGCAGGGCGACCGGGTGGTGGCGGTGCGGACCTCCATGGGGGAAATCGCTGCGGACGATGTGGTGCTCGCGGCCGGCCTGCAAAGCGCGGCCCTGGCGGCCCCTCTGGGCCTGCGCTTGCCGCTGTATCCGCTCAAGGGATACAGCCTCTCCGCGCCGATTGCCGGCCATCACCGCCCGCCGACGGTGAGTGTCACCGACTTCGAGCGCAAGACCCTGTATGCCCGCATCGGCCAGCAACTCCGCGTGGCCGCGATGGTGGATCTGGTGGGGGAGGACACGCGGCTGGACCCCGCCCGCCTGGCCGCCCTGCATCGCACCGTGCGAGCGAGTTTCCCCAAGGCGGCCGACTATGCCCAGGCGGTCCCGTGGGCCGGGCTGCGGCCCGCCACGCCCAGCGGCGCGCCGATGCTGGGCGCCACACCGGTTCGCGGCTTGTGGCTCAATGTGGGCCATGGCGCATTGGGTTTTACGTTCTCCTTCGGCTCCGCCCGCATCGTGGCGGACCTGGTCTCCGGCCGCCCCAGTCCGCTGGACCTGGAGGGACTCGGCTTGCGGGCAGCCTGAATGCCGCGCGGACGTCTCATGAGCAGCGACTTCCTGCTGCCGCCGCTGCCGGCAGGCGCCTGTCTGGGGGTGGTGGCGCCCGCCGGTCCGCCTCGCGACGGCACGCTGGCACAGGTGCTGCCGATGATGGAGCGCCTCGGTTGGCGGGCGAAGCTGTATCCGAGTTGTTCAGGGCCTGCCGTGCTGGGTCATCTGGCGGCGAGCGACGAGCAGCGCGTGAATGATCTGCATGCGGCCTTCACCGATCCTGACGTGGATGCGGTAATCGGACTGCGCGGCGGATATGGATGCATGCGTTTGCTGGACCGGCTGGACAGCGCGCTGCTCCAGTCCAGCAGCAAGCCGCTGATCGGCTATAGCGATCTGACCGCCTTGCATCTGCTGCGGCAGGACGGCGGCCGGATCGGCTGGCATGCGCCGATGCCCGCGTCTGACTGGCATCGCGGTGAGGAAGGCTGGGCCGATGCGCTGGCGCTGACGGCCTGTCTGCGCCAGGGGCTGCGGGTGGGCGACGTGCTGGGCCCGACCCCGGCGCCGCATCCATTGACGCGGTGTGGCCCGGTCGTGCAAGGCGTGCTGACCGGCGGCAATCTCGCGGTGCTGGTGGCGCTGATGGGCACGCCCTTCATGCCGGACCTGCGCGGCGGTGTGCTGTTTCTTGAGGATGTGGGCGAAGACCCGTACAAGATCGACCGGCTGCTCTGCCAGCTGCGCCTGGGGGGTCACCTGAACGGTCTCGCCGGCGTGCTGCTGGGCAGCTTCAGCGATGCCGCCTCGCCGGACGAGGTACTGGCAGACTATTTGCATCCGCTCGGATGCCCCGTGCTGGCGGGCTGGCCCGCCGGGCATGCAACGCCGAATCTGCCACTGCCAATGGGCGCCCGCGTGGCGCTGGATGCGAGGGCGAGGACCTTGTCGGTGGTGGCGCCGCGCGGGTAAGACGGTTCACCAAGGCGTACGGCGCGCGCGCGCCAGAGGCTCGCGCTGGGCCGGCTCCTGCTGCGCAAGGACCGGCCCGGACTTCATCGCGGGCTGCGACCGCTCACTTGAAGTCGTACTTCATCGACACCGCCAGCGTGCGCCCATACGGATCCGCCACTCGGGGATCCCAGCCCGCCCCCGCCACATCATCCACGTCGTGGTGGGTGAACGGCGGTGCGCGATCCAGCAGGTTGCGGATGCCCACCGTCAGCGTCGTGTTCTTGAAGCCGCTGTAGGTGCCGAACAGATCAAACGTCGTGTAGCTGGCCACCCGGGTGTTGGCCGTCGCCGGCAGTACGCCCTTGGCGCTCATGTCCTGATCGGCATACCCGGACTTGTACACGGTGCTCAGCGTCGCGCTCCAGGCATCGCGGGACCAGGTCAGGTCTGCATTCAGCTTGTCCCGCAGGTACAGCGTGCGGGTCGAGAATTTGCCGACGTAGTCCAGCAGCGGCTGACCATAAAACGCCCGCTCCTTGGCCTGCAGCATGTGGGTGCCCGTCAGGTTGGCGAGCCAGGTGCCGGTCGAATGCTTGAACTGGTAGCTCATGCCCCAGTCGATGCCGCGGGTGGTGCTGTCCGCCGCATTGATCCAGCCGGCTTCCACCAGCGTGGCATTGCCATTGGCATCCCGCTGCACCCGGTTCGGGAACAGGGCGTAGTTGTTCAGCACGTCGGTCACCGTCAGCTTGCGGATCCGCTGGTCGAGGTCCACCCGCCAGTAGTCGGCAAAGGCATTGAAGTCCGCAAACGGGGAGACCACCACGCCCAGCGTGCCCTGCTTGGACTTCTCCGGCTTGAGGTTGGGATTGCCGCTGTCGGTGTAGTCCAGGCCGACGATCGCGCACTGCGTCGGGTCGGTCGGGCAACGCACCGGGTCACTCCAGGTGCCGGTGTAATCGCGCGGTGCGGTGTTGGGGCTGAGCTGCTGGAAGCTCGGTGCCTTGAAGCCGGTGTTGTAGGAGCCGCGGAACAGCACCATCTGCGCCGGCTGCCAGCGGAAGCCGACCTTCGGATTGGTCGTGCCGCCGATCTTGCTGTACTGGTCATGCCGGAGCGCCAGCTGCAGATCCAGATTCTTGATGACCGGCACGGCCAGCTCGCCATACACCGCGCCAATGTTGCGTGACACCTTCGGCACCGCGGTATTGCCCGGGCACAGCAGCACGTCCCGCGCGCCGGTGGACAGGGTGGACACGCAGTTGAAGCCATCGGCGTTCGGCGCGAACTCATAGGTCTCATGCCGCAGGTCCACGCCGGTGGCGAACTGCACCATGCCGGCGGGCAGGCGGAACAGGTCGCCGCTGATGGAGCCGTCCAGTTGCTGCAAGGTGGTCTCACCGCCCTGGAGGCGACCGCGGGCCTTCATCGACTCGATCAGGTCCATGGCCGCCTTCGATTGCGTCTGCCCCGGCGCCACAAACGGATTGATCAGGCCCTGGCTCAGCGCACTGACCAGCGGCGCGGTGTAGACATACCCGTCGATCAGGTTCGAATAGCCCTTGGCGCCAGCGATCGACGCGCCCAGCTTGTAGCTGTAGGCGCCGATGTCGCCCTCCAGCCCGGCCAGCAGGCGGGAGTTCTCGTCCACGTTCTCGATCACCCGGTTGCCGAAGTCCTGGGCGCGCCAGCGGTAGGCGATGGGCTTGGTGGGATCGAAGTCGGTGACGCCGTAGTTTTTCAGGTTGAGGTAATACGGGCCGTTGACCGGATACAGCGTGCCGGTGCTGGCGCTGGTGCTGAACTGCGCAGGCGTCAGCTCCGCTTTCACGCGGTTGCGCGAGGCGGTGATCTCCAGAAACGCCTCGGTGTTCTCGTTGACCTTGAAGGTGCTGCGCGCCACCAGGTTCTCGGCCTTGCGCGGCGCGGCCAGCATGAACTGGCTGCCGTAGTCGGTGTTGCACAGATAACGGCCGCTGGCGTAGTTGGCGGCTTTGGTGGCCGCGCTGGCGGAAGCGGGCGTCCACAGGCCCGGCTGAAACTGGACGCCGTTGGTGACCTGATCGCAGGCCCCTTGCAGGCTCAGCAGGTTGATGCGGGTGTACTTGACCGCATCGCCGCTGCCGGCCACCGCGGAGCCGCTGCCCAGCGCCGTGCCCGTGCCGGAAATGATGTTGGCAAACGGGCTGCTGGAGGAATTCGGCGACAGGCCCAGTGCCGGGTTGAAGCCGGACGCCCAGTCGCGGTCCGAGCCGCAACATCGTCGTGTCGTG
>JAJHIY020001399.1:0-34773 GCA_022114975.2 Lampris megalopsis
TGTGTGTGTGTGTGTTTGCTGTTGTTTTTTTTAATCTATACATTTTTCATTACACATATGTCAGCATGTATAGCCGACATATAGAGCCTTGAAACCCAGACGCCTGCAGAAATGGAGGACATTTTGAGCCAGTAAATGTTTGGCTGTAACAGAAATATGACAACATTTCAGGGTCAAATATGAAACACATGCATACATATTTAAAAAAAGAAATAGCCTAAACTGTCTAACTAATCTAATAAAAAAATAATCCATCCATCCATCCATCCATTATCTGAACCGCTTATCCTGCTCTCAGGGTCATGAGGGGATGCTGGAGCCTATCCCAGCAGCCACTGGGCGGCAGGCGGGGAGACACCCTGGACAGGCCACCAGGCCATCACAGGGTCGTATAATAAATAAAATAAATATTAAAAATAATTAAATATTTAAATAACAATAAAATAATGATAATATAATAATAATCATATATTTAGATAACAATAAAATAATAATAATAATATTTTTAAAAAGTCTAATAAAAAAGTAGTAAGTAGTAGTAGTAACTGTCCAACTGCAGTGGGACAGCTTATATTTCCTCACAACAGGTCAATTCTTGCAACGGTGGTGACAGAATATCATCTCTGTTGACGTTTTCCTGTCGACGTGTTTGCTTACAGAAGTTCTCTGGTCGAGCCATGCTGGAAGTCTGCAGTGTGCATGGTTCGGGTTAGGTGCCGCTACATGACTTACCTGCAGAGCATCTTGCGTCATTATGCAGGCTAATGTATGGGTTTTGAAACGTGCATTAATGTGCATTGATTATACATTCTGTCCCCATCTCTCCGGCCCCTGGAGTTTGGTGTCTGCTCTGCACAAGATTGGCCTTCAAATTGTTCACCGCCCCCACCTTTTGTGGCGCGCTCTCTCCTCCTCAGTGTGCTTGCGAGTTTGTGTGCCTACCCATTCAAGGGTGTCTCCACTTTATGTGTGTGTGTGTGTGTGTGTGTGTGTCCATGAATATGTATGTTTTGTTGTTCATGTGGTTGTCCATGCATCGGTGTTTGTGTGTCATGCCTGCCAGAGCCACTCAGCCACTGTGTCTCCACTGACCTGTCCCTGGTGCTGACTCAGGAAGATTTTTAGTCCCCTCTGTATTATTCAGCAGGCTCGGCAAAGGTGCTAAACAGGAGTACGTCACATCAGAGGAGAATAGCATGCTAAGTGAGCTAGCAAAGGATAAGGAGAATGAAACCTTGGTAGCTTAGCATGCTACAGTAACTAGCATTTGGAAAATACAGTTTTGCAGATTAGCATACTAAAGAGACAGCCGCTTGGTGGTAGAAGTCTGCACGGGCGTATAACAGAAGCCCGAGCCTGGCCTCGAACCGCAACTTTCAGACCCTACCCGATTGAACCCGACCCAACTGTATTTCAAACAAGTGTGCTTGCTGTCGTTGCTTTATGATAGATTATTCTCTGTCTGTCTCTCTGTGTCTGTCACTCTCTTGCTAATGATCAAGTACAATAAGAAAGGAAAATAAAGTAGATAAAGTGTCTTATTTTATCTTATCTTGCTCTCTCTTTGCCCTCGCTCTCTCACTCTCTCCGGCGGGATTCTCGGCTAGATAACCTGTCCTGCAACTGTGTGGAAGGGCCTGATAGCCTGACAACAAAAGTCTACACATTTGCTGGTCAGGATTCCAGTGTAGTGGGCATTTGCTTGGATGGGAGGAATGTAGATAATGCGGTTTGTCTGTGGCCAGCTGGTGTGGACCAGCAGCATTCCCCATCAAGGTCAGAATCGGAATCAGAAACACTTTGTCATTTCATTTCAAGCTCTTGTGCACATGAAACGAAACGGGACTTTGTCTCCCCCAGCCCACAGCAGTGCAACACATATCCAAAAACTACAAGCACTACATATATCCAAACTAACACATATATCTAAACTAAACAAAAAAAAAAATCACTTTCCAGGGGAACGAAGGCTAGCCAGAATGACTGTCAGAACTGCCGGTCTGCATGGGCTAGCAGTTAGCTTAGCCTGCACCGCTTCCGCATCCTGTCAGACCGCCTTCGGTGTTTACTCTTCGGGCGCAGCTCTGGTCAGGGCCGTGGTCCCTGGGCCCACAGGATACAGCAGACCAGGCTCCCTCAGCCAATCCAATGCTAGCTCTCCCACCCAGACACCTTTGACCCACCTCCCTGCACTCCATATGACAACACTAAAAACACAGTCGAGGCTAGGCGAGGCCGCCGCCAGACCACCCTCGGTGTTATTGGAGATGCTGGTTTGCACTGCATGGGCTAACAGTTAGCTTAGCCTGCCCCGCTTCCACGTCCTGTCAGACATGGAAGCAGGGCTGGCTAAGCTAACTGGGGGCAGGCTAAGCGGGGTGATTCCTCTTTGGGCACAGCTCAAGGAAGAGCTGTGGTCCCTGGGCCCACGGGATGCAGCAGACCAAGCTCGCCCAGCTGATCCAGCTCCAACTATCCCAGCCACCAGACTTAGATGCAAATGTTGAGAAAGACACTGCATGGACGGTACTGGGTGAGGCCGCTGCAAACATGAATTCGCGCCGCCATCTTTCCACACCGGAAGCAGTACACCACACCGGTGTTGCTGCAGAGAGGACGTGCCAGTTTTCTTACTATCATGTCAGAATAGTATTGCAGCCTCTATATTGTATGTGTCCAGTGGGCTTTTTATCTGCTGTCACAACGAGGTCATAGTGTTTCCACGTTGAAGTAGCCTCCCCCCTGCAGGATTTTGAGAAGTTCTCCCTTTGCAGGTTTTTGTTTTATTTCTTCCACTATGGACCATTTGCTAGTAAATTAGGCCCGGGCGGGCCACATCGCCTACCTGAGCAGTGCGTGTGCACCGTGGAACCTCTTGCTTTTATTTCACCACCCATGTTAACAGGTCAGAGCAGCCACGCAGCATGGCTCGAGCCCAGCGATGCATCACCTAGAGTTTAGGCGTCAAGCCTGTTTTCTCTGCATGAGGTGTGCAGTTCCCAGCAAAAATAGACAGATGAATAGAAAGATGAATTGAATGATCTGTTGAGGGTCATACTGACGTCATACCAGCAACATTACATAACTGACGCAGTTGCCTTTAGTTTCAATGTCTGTATCTGCATAATATGTCGCAGACATGGAAATTTTTTTTTTTTTTAACCATTTTAGCAATTTAGGATTAAGCGGAAGCTGCATGTGTCTAAACTAAATATAGATGAAACATGTGATTATTGATGGGCATTGTCAAAGGACAGCTCGGTGTAGGAAGATGGGCTGGCAGCAGCGACGCTGTCTGTGGACACCACATGCGTGCGAGCTGCTGCAGCAGTTCTGCGAGGCAGCTGGCATGCACAGCCGCCTCGCCAAGCGGTGTTGACCAGGCCTTCCCAAGTCTAACGTCAGACGTCACAGAATAGAAGACGATAAGTCAGTTTTAATAACACTGAGGATTATAATGCTCATTTTAAATCTTTATCATCTCACCACAGAATACATTTTTAGATGCACTCAGTCACAAACATTTTTTGGTGGGGTACATTTCCATCTGTCTGTCTATCTGTCTGTCTGTCTGTCTCTCTGTCTGTCTGTCTGTCTCCATCTGTCTGTCTCTCTCTGCCTGTCTGTCTTTCTGTCTCTCTGTCTGTCTGTCTGTCTGTCTGTCTGTCTGTCTGTCTGTCTGTCTCTGTCTGTCTGTCTGCCTGTCTCTGTCTGTCTGTCTGCCTGTCTCTGTCTGTCTGTCTCTCTGTCTGTCTGTCTTTCTGTCTGTCTGTCTCGGTCTGTCTGTCTGTCTTTCTGTCTCTCTGTCTGTCTGTCTGTCTGTCTGTCTCTGTCTGTCTGTCTGCCTGTCTCTGTCTGTCTGTCTCTCTGTCTGTCTGTCTTTCTGTCTGTCTGTCTCGGTCTGTCTGTCTGTCTGTCTCTCTGTCTGTCTCTCTCTGCCTGTCTGTCTGTCTCTCTGTCTGTCTCTCTCTGTCTGTCTGTCTGTCTGTCTGTCTGTCTGCCTGTCTCTCTCTCGCTATCTGTCTGTCTGCCTCTCTGTCTGTCTGTCTGTCTGTCTCTGTCTCTCTCTCTCTCTCTCACACTACTCAGGCACCTTGCACATTTCTGACGCACACTTGTTGTTTGTTAGTGTTTTCCTCTGCACCGCCTTGTCATTTTTAAAAAGTTGTTGTATCTAGCTTTCTGTTTGCACTATATCCTCGTATTGCTGTGTATATATATATTTCATAGTTTTTATCTTATATTTTATATTTCATATATTTTTATCTTGTACATTTATATTGTATCTTATTATACTCGGCGCACAGTCTGGAACGCTACCAGAAAAGCAGTTCACCTCATGTTGTAGGAGGAGTACGGCTGTGTGTGTGACGTGTAAACCTCTGCAATCTGGAATATAGCCCTGCCTGTTGTGAGACTGTGTTTGTGTGTGTGTGTGTGTGTGTGTGTGTGTGGTTTTTTTTTAACCAACACAATAAAGTGTAGCACTGACACAGGGCAACAAACAGGGCGTGACGCCGGGTTATCTTGATATAGCTACAGGAAGTCCAGGCGCCGTATTGGTCAGGCACCAAATCTTACTTCAGGTCAGGTGAAATCATTTTCATTTTCCACTTAATAAGTAGAACAATACATTGGTCCTGTTACTTGGACACCAATGAACTAAATGAATTTTGATGTATATATATATATGTATATATATATATATATATATATATATATATATATATATATATATATATATGTATATGTATGTATGTGTATGTGTGTGTGTGTGTGTGTGTGTGTGTGTGTGTATATATACATACACACACACACATAGATATACATACATATATACATATACATACACATACACACACACACACACACACACACACACACACACACACACACACACACACACACACACACACACACACACACACACACACACACACACACACACATATATATATATATCAGGTGGCCATGCCATTCGAAGCTGCTTTGGCTGTTATTTGCCTTTGTCCCAATCACTTATTTCAGGGTTTGGCATCATGGGTAGCTGCAGACAATGGCTCAGAAGAGCTTGTTCTGTTCCCTGTGTGCATTACAAGTCCAGGCCCCAGTCGCCAGTCTGAAATGAATCATCCCTACATGCGATGTGGGTTTTTTGGCATTTGCTGTGCTGGATTAGACTACATGATAGTGTTAATCGGGTGGCATCAGCTCATACCTCACTGATATAAGCCATTGGCAAGCAGTGCACATACCTCTTGGCATTTCTTCAGCCTCGTTTCTGGCTTCATTTTGTTTCGCCGCTCCTCCACCCCCCCCCCACCCCGTCCCAAAACACATTCCTGCAGCTATGCACCATGAAACCTGGCCTGAGCCTTTATTGGGGTACAAGCGTGACATTTCAGCTTCATCTGAACTTTTCCTCTCCAACCCTTTCTCCGAGATTGTCTGCCACCGCTGTCCACTGCCTCCCTGTTTATTTATTTATTTGGATCCCCCCCCTTTTTTTTTTCTCCCCAATTGCATCCAGCCAATTACCCCGCTCTTCCGAGCCGTCCCGGTCACTGCTCCACCCCCCCTGCCGATCCGGGGAGGGCTGCAGACTACCACAGGCCTCCTCCGACACATGTGGAGTCGCCAGCCGCTTCTTTTCCCCTGACAGAGAGGAGTTTCGCCAGGGGGACATAGCACGTGGGAGGATCACAATACCCCCCCCCTCAAACAGGTGCCCCGACCGACCAGAGGAGGCGCTAGTGCAGCGACCAGGACACATACCCACATCCGGCTTCCCACCCGCAGACACGGCCAATTGTGTCTGTAGGGACACACGACCAAGCCGGAGGCAACACGGGGATTCGAACCGGGATCCCCGTGTTGTTAGGCAACGGAATAGACCGCTACGCTACCCGGACGCCCCTCCCTGCATTATTTAATTAAATAATAACACCAACTCTCAGACAGCAGATCAGCCTAACAGCCTAATAGGGTTAATTTAAACATCCTCCGTTTGTGCAGAAATGTTTTGGGTTTTTAAGAGGGGGGAAAAAAAAATGTTTTGGACCCCCACAAGAGCTCTCTCGCTCCGCTATGTTTCTGGTTTCCTGCAGCAGTTGGTGGAGCATCCTCCCTCTATCTATATGCACGGGGGTGATCTGTTCCCATCAACAGGTATTGAGATGTGGATGCCTCAGAGGCTGGTGAGGAAGCTAAGTGGGATGCTAACACTAATCAAAGGCCTAAGAGGACTGTTGAGATGTGCCGGAGATGTAAGGACTGGCGGACAAAAAAAGAAGAGAAAAGCTGCAGAAAACGTGACAGCATGAGTCACGGTTTCCCACTGAAGTCTGTGATTTGGGTTGCCCTTTGAAAAAGATGATAATTTGAGATAATGATGAATTTGTGCAACTGGGCGCACATCAAGGAGAGGGGAGCTGCTGCGCTGGTACTCACACATACCTTCGATATCACACACACACACACACACACACACACACACACACACACACACACACGTATATAGACATGAAATTAGACTTCACACACATACACTGGGCATCTATACACAACGTTGCAATTAATATCCTGGATTATTTAGGCTAAATTAGACATGCTCTTTGGTTTGTGCAGCGTGTGATGTATGGAGCTATCTGATGTGTGGAGCTATCTGATGTAGTACTGAGCTATCTGATGTATGGAGCTATCTGATGTATGGAGCTATCTGATGTATGGAGCTATCTGATGAGTGGAGCTATCTGATGTGTGGAGCTATCTGATGTATGGAGCTATCTGATGTAGTATTGAGCTATCTGATGTATGGAGCTATCTGATGTATGGAGCTATCTGATGTAGCATTGAGCTATCTGATGTATGGAGCTATCTGATGTAGTATTGAGCTATCTGATGTATGGAGCTATCTGATGTAGTACTGAGCTATCTGATGTATGGAGCTATCTGATGTAGTATTGAGCTATCTGATGTATGGAGCTATCTGATGTATGGAGCTATCTGATGTATGGAGTTATCTGATGTATGGAGCTATCTGATGTAGTACTGAGCTATCTGATGTATGGAGCTATCTGATGTAGTATTGAGCTATCTGATGTATGGAGCTATCTGATGTATGGAGCTATCTGATGTATGGAGCTATCTGATGTATTGAGTTATCTGATGTATGGAGCTATCTGATGTAGTACTGAGCTATCTGATGTAGTATTGAGCTATCTGATGTATGGAGCTATCTGATGTATGGAGCTATCTGATGTAGTATTGAGCTATCTGATGTATTGAGTTATCTGAAGTATTGAGCTATCTGATGTATTGAGTTATCTGAAGTATTGAGCTATCTGATGTATTGAGCTATCTGATGTATGGAGCTATCGGTGTAGCTATCTGATGTAGTATAGAGCTATCTGAAGTATTGAGCTATCTGATGTATGGAGCTATCTGATGTATGGAGCTATCTGATGTAGTATTGAGCTTTCTGATGTATGGAGCTATCTGATGTAGTACTGAGCTATCTGAAGTATTGAGCTATCTGAAGTATGGACCTATCTGATGTAGTATTGAGCCATCTGATGTAGTATTGAGCTATCTGAAGTATTGAGCTATCTGATGTAGTATTGAGCTATGTGATGTATAATTGAGCTATCTGATGTATGGAGCTATCTGATGTAGTATTGAGCCATCTGATGTAGTATTGAGCCATCTGATGTAGTATTGAGCTATCTGATGTAGTATTGAGCTATCTGATGTAGAATTGAGCTTTCTGATGTATGGAGCTATCTGATGTAGTATTGAGCCATCTGATGTAGTATTGAGCTATCCTAAGTATTGAGCTATCTGATGTAGTATTGAGCTATCTGATGTATGGCGCTATCTGATGTAGTATTGAGCTATCTGATGTATGGAGCTATCTGATGTAGTACTGAGCTATCTGAAGTATTGAGCTATCTGAAGTATGGAGCTATCTGATGTAGTATTGAGCCATCTGATGTAGTATTGAGCTATCTGAAGTATTGAGCTATCTGATGTAGTATTGAGCTATCTGAAGTATGGAGCTATCTGATGTATGGAGCTATCTGATGTAGTATTGAGCTATCTGATGTATGGAGCTATCTGATGTATGGAGCTATCTGATGTAGTATTGAGCTATCTGAAGTATGGAGCTATCTGATGTATGGAGCTATCTGATGTAGTATTGAGCTATCTGATGTATGGAGCTATCTGATGTATGGAGCTATCTGATGTAGTATTGAGCTATCTGATGTATGGAGCTATCTGATGTATGGAGCTATCTGATGTAGTATTGAGCTATCTGAAGTATGGAACTTTCTGATGTAGTATTGAGCTATCTGATGTATGGAGCTATCTGATGTAGTATTGAGCTATCTGAAGTATGGAGCTATCTGATGTAGTATTGAGCTATCTGATGTAGTATTGAGCTATCTGATGTAGTATTGAGCTATCTGATGTATGGAGCTATCTGATGTAGTATTGAGCTATCTGATGTAGTATTGAGCTATCTGAAGTATGGAACTATCTGATGTAGTATTGAGCTATCTGATGTATGGAGCTATCTGATGTAGTATTGAGCTATCTGATGTATGGAGCTATCTGATGTAGTATTGAGCTATCTGATGTATGGAGCTATCTGATGTAGTATTGAGCTATCTGATGTAGTATTGAGCTATCTGACGTATGGAGCTATCTGATGTAGTATTGAGCTATCTGAAGTATGGAACTATCTGATGTAGTATTGAGCTAGTTGAAGTATGGATGTATCTGAAGTGTACGCAAAAAGAAGTGCGCACAAAATCTCAAACGACTGCACCCAAATTACAGTCAAATGCAGTCAGCATTTTCACACATACATGCAAAAAAAAAATAAAAATAAAACAATCACCTAAGTACGCACTTACCCCCACTCAGACACTGACGCCAAATACACAACAACACACACACTGTGCACACACACACGATGTTCTAACCCCCCTACGAGGGGGAGAATAGAGTGAGCTACACCACCTGCTGCGTTTTGGATTGTATTAAAATTGTCCCAAGGCGGGGGGGGGAGCGGGGGGGTTACAGGGACAATCACAAGGTCACCATGAAATTTTACTTTACAGTGCTGCAGACGAGAGGAGGAGAGAGAGAGAGAGAGAGAGAGAGAGAGAGAGAGAGAGAGAGAGAGAGAGAGAGATGGGGGGGGGAAACGAGAGGTAGACGGGGTAAGAGACATTTAGGAAGCATGTGCGCACATGCGTTGACTTGTAAGTCATTTATGCACGGGGGGGGGGGCTTATTGTGATCGTCCTACGTGTGCAGGGCTGTTATCAAGAGTGAGGGGAGGGTGCATATTACAGCTATCACCTCCGCAGTCGTGCCACTAAAAGTACAGCGGCTGCAGCACAATACTCCCCGACGCTCCCTGAGGGGAATGGCCGACGACCTAATGTTGCTAGGCAACCAACAGAAACGCAGTAAGTAAAGCAACAGGTTGACAAATGCTGGTCAGCAGTGAAACTTTGGCGGGACGAAGAGGAGAAGTGAGACCGAAGAGGAAGTGGGGGGGGGGTATAAAGGAATGGGTTTAGTGTGTAGAGATACCAGCCGGCTCGAACCCTCTTTCACGCACCATACCACAGTTGTGAACTTCGATACAGTGCTAGCTAGTGTAAACTTTCTTTTTTTCGGGGGGGGGATTTCCCCCCTTTTTCTCCCCCACTTGTATCCGGCCAATAACCCCCCTCTTCCGGTCGCTGCTCCACTTCCTCTACCGATCCGGAGAGGGCTACAGACTACCACGTGCCTCCTCCGATACATGTGGAGTCGCCAGCCGCTTCTTTTCACCTGACAGTGAGGAGTTTCCCCAGGGGGACGTAGCGCGTGGGAGGATCACGCTATTCCCCCCAGTCCCCCCCCCCTCGGTCGCCCCGACCGACCAAAGGAGGCGCTAATGCAGCGACCAGGACGCATACCCACGTCCGGCTTCCCACCCGCAGACACGGCCAGTTGTATCTGTAGGGACGCCGGCGGTAACACGGGGATTCGAATCTGCGATCCCCACACTGGTGTACATTTTCAATATCCAATCCCGTGCCATGACGCCAAACCAAGGCAAAAGAGAAAGAACTACAAAATACCAAAACGTTCACCTCACAATATCGATTGACCCACAACAGAAGAAGGGTTTGTATTGAACTATAAACAGATTGGATTCCCATATGACAAAGCAATGCTGTCATCCAACCGGAAGTGACATGGCGAGTCAGGAACAGTAATTAGGGCGAAAGTATCGTACCGTGTTCCTCGGCTGAGCCCTCCTCTGCTTGCGCTTGACGGCGTCCTGTGGCCGGTGGGGGCGCTCTCCGCCTCTCCGGCTCTCGGTATTCCGGGGCGCACCTACGCTAAACGCACTCGACATGACATGCACTCTTGGCTATGATATGATTGCTATGTAGCGCTTTGTGATGCCAGTTGGTAGCACTTTAATTAATCTGCTAATTGCCGACTGCCTTGTAAGTCGGCTTGGATAAAAGCGTGTGCTAAATAATTAACTGTGAATGTGGGGTGGGGTGGGGGTGCGGTGGGGGTGGGGGGGGGGTCTGCAGCAGAAGACTGAGCAGGGGCCATGTCGGTGCGCGGGTTGCAGCTGCAGTCAATTAGCCGTCAGTCTGTCTCTCCCAACGGGGCTCGAACCGAACATCTCTTGGATATACATACAGTGTGGGGCGGCATGGCTCAGGAGTAATCTAGTAATCGGAAGGTCGCTGGTTCGATCCCCAGCTTCTCCAGAGTGTGTCAAGGAGTCTTTTATTTTTGGGGGGGGGGGATTCCTCCCCCCCTGCTTTTTCTCCTCAATTCTATCCAGCCAATAACCCCACTCTTCTGAGCTGTCCCGGTCATTGCTCCACCCCCTCTGCTGATCCGGGGAGCGATATTATGAACCCTACATAGGCCTCGCCAAGACCCGCCCTACTCTGTCTGTGATTGGCTAACCCTATCCCTAACCCCACCCTAACCCTAACCTTAACCAACCTAACCAACGGAGGCAACGAGTACTAGCCAATCAGAGGCATCGGGTCTTGGCGTGGCCATAGTAGGATTCTGGGTCTTGGCGAGGCCTATGTAGGGTTCATAACACGGCATCCGGGGAGGGCTGCAGACTACCACATGCCTCCTCCCATACATGTGGAGTCACCAGCTGCTTCTTTTCACCTGACAGTGAGGAGTTTCACCAGGGAGACGTAACGCATGGGAGGCTCACGCTATCACCCCCCCCCAAACAGGCGCCCTGACCGACCAGAGGGGGCGCTAGTGCAGCGACCAGGACACATACCCACATCCGACTTCCCACCTGCAGACACGGCCTGTAAGGATGCGGTCTTTGTTTCAGTGGTAGCCCTAGATTTAGGCTAACGTCCCACTGTTTGCTTGTTTTGTGTGTCCACGTTGCGTCCTTAAGTAAAGGCACATGTTCTGTTCCATAACTACACACATAGGCTAACTGCACTCTATAATGAATGTGCATGTACAGCGCACACGCCCCGACACACACACACAGCCCGCATAAAGACGCCTCTGTGGCCTGCCAGAGGCGCTAGCTAGCATCTCTGCAGCATCCTCATCTCTCTTCCACCTTCTCTCGTTAGCTCCTTTCTTTCTGTTTCTATTCCTATATTTGTGGAGATGGATGGAAAAATGCCTCGTTTCTCTCCCTCCTCTCATCGGGCCCTCCCTCTATTTTGGGGGTCCCAGTCCCCCCTTTCAGGTTTTCACTGCACATGGAAAATACATGCAGTCAGCTGCATGACAGAAGCTGGATGGTTTTAACAAGGGGACATAAACCGCCGCCCCCCCCCAAAGTGTCACCCCTGAGTGGGTGAAGTGTGAAAACACAGGAGTAGAGGGAGGAGGAGGAGGAGGAGGAGGCGAAGGAAAGAGATGTCGCATTTCTGCAGAGCTCTTCTCGCCAAATGTCCAGTTTCCCCCCAAATTTAGAACAATAATCCAGTCGATGTTTCCATCAATACTCCTCTTCTTCTTCTTCTTCTTTTTAAACAATGGCAACGCTAACTTCGCTCCGTCTGGAATATTCTGCACATGCGGGCTGTCAGTCTCAGCGAAATGAAGACCACAAAGCTGCTAAGTTAACACAACTGCAAGCAACACACCAGGCAGCAGAGGGGGGGAGAAGATGGCTCAGGGTGGAGGGGATGGATGAGAACCGGGGGGGAGGGGGGAGTAAAAGCTAGAGGAGGTAAGATGTGGGGGTGAGGCCGATGCTGACCAAAGATGACACCCCTTGGCATGCAGTATTCAGCCCCAGGCTGTGTGTGTGTGTGTGTGTGTGTGTGTGTGTGTGTGTGTGTGTGTGTGTGTGTGTGTGTGTGTGTGTGTGTTTTTCACGCCTCCATGCGTGTGTGAGCATGACTGGGAATCAGAGGAGAATATTTAAAGCTGATTTGTCATGAGTGGCAAAACAGTGGAGCCAGAGCAACCTCTGATAAGCAACACAGTCACACACACACACACACACACACACACACACACACACACACACGCACACACACACACCACACACACTTTACCTGCTGTATACAAACTACACAGGGTAAGTCCATCCACTGCAACCAAGACAGACTACAACATCAGCGCACACATATACACAAACAAACATTTGCCCGTGTGCGCACACACACACACAAACAGAGAGAAAGAGATACACAAACACACACACACGCACACACAAGGCTTGAGCTAACGTGTACCCACAGGGGAAAAAATCTCTGGTTGTTTCCCATGGGGAGGAAGGACTGTGGGCATAAAAAATACAGCTTCTCCTCCATTTCACAGCCAGCACACAAATAAACACACACACACACACACACACACACACACACGTATTTGCGTATAGAAACAAGAATACACATATGAACTACCTGCACAACACAAAGCATGCTCTTGCACACACAGAAGCGGATGCACAGACAAGCACACACACAAACAGCCATGCACAAAACCACACACAATTAGTAGCACAGATTTGTGTGTGTGTGTGTGTGTGTGTGTGGGTGGGTGGGGGGGGTGTTTAGTAGCAGATTTTGTGCTAATGGGCAGTGTTTTACACTGTTTTCCGAAACCCAGATGAGTAAACAGCTCAGCAGACAACCGGGACGGACAGCGGCAGGGACTGCGTGCCGGAGTCAGAACAGGGTCAACTCTATTGCCCTGTTACTTCCGGTTTCTATTTTATCTGATTTATTTATTTATTTATTTGGGGGGGGGGTATCTAGTTATGTGATGATAAAAGTTAATCATATGTTGAGTCCATTTAAAAGGAGCTAAAGTATCATAATGTTTTTGCTAGGGCACAACACGACTTGCAGATATGAGGGGGAGGGGGGTTGAGGGGGAGGGGGGGTTGCCCGGGGGGTCGTTATCGAAATGACGTAATGGTCTTTAAGCGCTTGCACTCCTGCACTGATGCGTGCAGGAAACACGAGCCCGGCTGGGTGTTGCTGCGCTCGCGGTCCTCAGGGGACGACGCATCGATCGCGGCGGACCGGCGCGCGGTCCATGAAGCATTTGACATGGACGCTGCTGGTGACGCCACACGTCAATAGAGGCCGCCGGGCCGCAGCTGCCTTCCTGTTTGTGTTTGCTTGTGTGAGGGGCAGCCGAGCCAGGTGTCTGATCTGATTAGCTGCTGCTATTCACACACGTACACGATGGCCAACCATCCCCCCCCTCCTCCTCTTGCTGACGTTGAGAAGTGTAGATAGCATTTGTTTTGTTTTGCAAGAATCTGTAAATGTAAATGACATCATCGATTGTAGGATGTAAACGATGCCTCTTAAAAACAGTAGCGGTCTATTCCGTTGCCTTCGACGCGGGGGGTCGCAGGATCGAATCCCCGTGTTACCTCCGGCTTGGTCGTTTGTACCTACAGACACAATTGGCCGTGTCTGCGGGTGGGAAGCCGGATGTGGGTATGTGTCCTGGTCGCTGCACTAGCGCCTCCTCTGGTCAGTCAGGGCACCTGTCGAGGGGGGTGGGGTGGGGTAGCGTGATCCTCTCACGCGCTACGTCCCCCTGGTGAAACTCCTCACTGTCAGGTGAGAAGAAGCGGCTGGCGACTCCACATGTATCGGAGGAGGCATGTGGTAGTCCGCCGGATCGGCAGAGGGGGCGGAGCGGCGACCGGGACGGCTCGGAAGAGTGGGGTCGGATACAATTGGGGAGAAAAGGGGAGGGGGTGGGGCAGTGACGGTGACCGGCGCTTGCATCATTATGCAGTAAGGCCAAAGCTGGCGAAGATGTCCAGCCCTGGAATGAAGTTAATCATGAAGCCGCCAGCCGGTGATCAGAGGAGGTGGAATCAGCTCATCTGGATACAATGTTTATTGACAGATACATTTCATCACTCATCTAAGTGGCCACTTCAGTCTAAGCTGACTGCAGGTGTCCCCACCCTTATAAACAATGCAGTGCAATACAGCTGCATAATGACCAGTTTGATATGCAAATCCGGGTGTGACCATTAACCCGAGTTTAGTTTGGAACCGCAGGGACACCTGCAGGCAGTCTAGAGGGACGATGCCACCTAGTTGAGTGATGGAATGTATCCGTCAGGAAACATTGTATCCAGATGAACTGATTCCACCTCCTTTGATATTCTCACCTGGATTATTGAGCACGCATCGCGACACTAGCTGGGGGTTGTAAACATGGTGTCAGTTGTCTTACAGGCCTCGTTTTTGATTCCAAGTCACAAAACAAAATTAATAACGTTGATTGAATCGATGGTCTGTTTCCGTGTCTTCGGGTCATGTGGCGTCCACCCATGTGCCTGTGTGTGATGCCCGGGGCGGGGGGGGGGGATTATCAACACTGGCTGAACCGGTTGAATTTCACAAACCCGAGTGAACGATTAAGTTGCCAAAAAAAAAAAATATCTTTACGTTTGAGCAAAAATTCCACACGTGTTCCTCCGCCGACTTGGAGACGGCGACTTAAAATGCCAGTCACCAGGAACGGGGGCCTGCCCGCACAGAGCCTTTTCCTCGGGTGAGCTGTCTTTTGTCTCAGAGTGAATGTATTATCTGTGCCCTGTTAGCTGGTGCAGGGGCTTATGAGAATTCATTTTGAGAAGATGAAAGCCAGACAGGAAATGTTAGACTGGGGATGGCGGTTGTAGGAAATGGGGTTGTCTTATTATAGGTAACGTCCTGTGGGAGTTTCTCTGAGGGAATGTATCATAAGCAAGCTGTCCGTCACGTAGGAGAGGGACAGATACTTTGCACGGAATTGAAACGTGGATTGAAAAGTTTTTTTCCCCCTCCCATTCCTATACTTTACATCCCCTATTCTAACAGTTTTACATACTTTTGTGTAGAGTAATGGCACCGGATCTTTCTCCTTTTGTGGTCTCTAATATTCCTCCGCTCATCAAGCCTATTTAATCGCGTCGTGCTCCCTGGCTGCTGTGTCGGGAGGCTGTGATTGGCACTTGGATCCGAAATAAATCTCCCGGAGAACATCACACCCCAGCACTGGAGGTGGGACAGTCGGTTTTAATTAGTGTGAATTCACGCATACTTTATAAATACAGATGCGACAACATGCCCGCAAATGCAAATTGTGCAACATGCACTTTCAAGCGACAAGACTCTGTGAATTTTGCACGCACACACACACGCACACACACAAATGCTCAAGTACACACATTTCACTGGCACTATATGTGTGCATACGTATACAACCACACAGTATCGCTGATGCGGTTATTTAAGTGTTATATCAGGTGTGTGACGGTTTAATTGCTATTGTCAGACATTGCCTGGTTGTGTGCGTGTCTAATTCTGGCAGTGTGAGTCATCCTGTGGGTGATATTGTCGGTGCTATTGACATCATCGCACTTACAATACAGAACTGAGTCTCAGTGGGACTGCACTTTGCTTTCTGTAAAGTCTCTTTGCCTACGTGTACAGCGTCAGGGATGGTGGCTTATTGCAGACGGTGTTGTGGAGGCACGGTTTAGGAAACGCTTTATCTAGTCACACCGTGGGTCATCGCTTGATGAGGAGCGCTGCACAAGTTCTATGGGCTAGAATTTACACCGTAAGGGAGCACAGTGTGAGTTGCATTCAATGGCTTTAAGTGACTCTTGAGATTGAATTCTACACTGTAGGATTTGTAGACCTGTCTGACTTCCAAAAGTTGAAATTGCATTTTCTTCCTGCCATTAATTTTCTCTATGCTAAGTTTGAATTTATCTGAAAGAAAATCTGAGCAAATTTACAACCTTTAATCCAAGTGCTATTTTTGTCCAATGGACAAGCCCTGATTTCAATTAGGATTCTCTGTAAGCTGACTGGCGTTTTACAACACAACCTCAGAGTCAGAGTCAGAATCAGAGTCAGAAACACTTTATTTGTCATTTCAGTTCATGCACTTGCACACATGAAATGAAATGAAACTTTGTTTCCCCTAGCCCCCAAACTAACACACATATCTAAACTAAATAATAAAAAAATAAAATAAATCACTGTCCAGGAGAACGAACGCCAGCCAGGATGACTGTCGGACCTGCCATCTGCATGGGCTAGCAGTTAGCTTAGCCTGCCCCGCTTCCGCATCCTGTCAGACCGCCCTCAGTGTATCATCTTCGGGCGCAGCTCCAGTCAGGGCCGTGGTCCCTGGGTCCACAGGACACAGCAGACCAAGCTCCCTTAGCAGATCCAACGCTAGCTCTCCCACCCAGACACTTTTGACACACCTCCCTACATTCCACAAGATGACACTAACAACACAGTCAAGGCTAGGCGAGGCCTCCGCCAGACCACCCTCGGTGTTATCAGAACTGCTGGTCTGCATGGGCTAGCAGTTAGCTTAGCCTGCCCCGCTGCCGAGTCCTGTCAGACCACCCCCGATGTTACCTCTTCAGGGCACAGCGCCAGGCAGGGCTGTGGTCCCTGGGCCCACAGGACGCAGCAGACCAAGCTCTCCAACCGATCCAGCGCCAGGTCTCCCAGCCATCAAATGAAGACAAACAGACACAGACGTGGACAAAGACACTGCATGGACGGTACTGGGTGAGGCCGCTGCACATGTGGATTTGCACTGCCATCTTCCCACACCGGAAGCAGGCCAAGATTTTCAACATTATCAAATTAGTCAAGTCAATGTTATTTGTATAGCCCAATATCACAAATTACAAATCTGTCTCCGTGGGCTTTACAGCAACACAACATCCTGTCCTTAGACCCTCACATAGGATAAGGAACAACTCCCTAAAAAAAAAAAAAAAACCTTTTAATCCCTCCAGTTTATCAGCAACCAATTTAAGGCTTTAGCCCTTTGTGTTTCTAATCAAGCAGGCATAGGGCTGTATCTGAAGTCGTGGATAAACCTATTCCCCAGCAACAATTAAAAGCTGATAAAGATATAATGAAAGCAGGGACATGAAACGCTGAATGGAGTGTGCAAATCTGTGAAATGCAGAATTTATTTTTCTTCAGAGTGAATATGTTTGAGTTGTTTTGCAAATTCAGATGCAAAACACAAAAGTCGATGTCAAGAATCATGCAAATATTGACCGTACAATATCCCATTTCAGTTTTTGTAGTTAGCATGCCACCCCATATAGCAGGGGCGATTCTAGGATCAGAGCTTTAGGGGTGCTGAGCACCCAGAGTGCTGGCCGGCCAGGCAAGATAAATTTTGGGGGGTGGATCAAACCATTTTCGAAGCATGGGGGGGTACTGTATTTTTGTTGTTAAGATATTACGTTTAAACCATATACTGGGTATGGTTTTGACATTTCTTCAGCTTATTAAACATGGACATAAAGTTAAAAATTAAAAATCTCTTCAAATTTAGGGGTGCTGGGGTTCAATTTAGGGGTGTTGCAGCACCCCCAAAAATGGGCTAGAAACGCCTATGCCATATAGTATTGATGTCAGTTCACTTTGGATTTGCAAAGATTTTAAAAAAAAAAGAAGAAGAAGAACCATCAAGCTTTAAAGTGCAGACCAGAATAGCCTTGATAGGGCACTCTCCCTCTTCATTCATATCCTGACGTGCATTTGCAGAAATCCCCCTCTTCCCGTGCAGGCCTTTCTCAATAGGCTCCTAAATGAAATGTATCGGTTCCATTAATTTGCAGCAGTGTCTTGACATCACCGGAAGATTTATAATAAGGTCAGAGATATAACCGTAGAGCCACCCCTGGGAGTGCTCGGGGCTGTCGGCGTTAGCCGATTTGCATGCTAAATCACTTCATTGTTTTCCTCCTACTTATTCGCTCCCCTTTTTTTTCCCATTTTCCCACTTAGTAGGCACATGCACTCGCACGCACACTTGAATAGTCATGGAGGGCATTTGCAGACACACACACATTCACATTCCTTCATATATTTCAAAAGTCCCATTAACATCCCTCCTGCCTTGCGGGGTAACAGACGGAGATGGGGGCTTTTCAGGTACGGTCACGGCTTTAGCTACAGACCTTGAACATTAATAGTAGAGGCCATCACATATATGCCTTTATTCCCCGTCTATACAGTGGTCACCAACCCTGCTCCTGGAGCACCACAGCCTTGCCGGGTTTTCACTCCAACCCGAATTCAACACGCCTGATTCAATGAGTCAAGGTCTTGTTAAGTAGCTAATCAGTAGAATCAGGTGTGTTAAATGAGGGTTGGAGTGAAAACCCGGCAAGGCTGTGGCGCTCCAGGAGCAGGGCTGATGACCGCTGGTAGAAGCTGGTCAGAAGCAGTCATACTTTTGAAACTAATGCACAAATTGCACAGTTATATATATATATATATATATATATATATATATATATATATATATATATATATATATATATCAAAGATGCACCCAAAACTACAGTATCCTTATCGGTTTAACCCCGCCCTTGTCACTGCAGGCTTAAAGCAAGCAAATTATCCAGGAGTTGGAAACAAAGGGACTACTGCATCATTTACTGATAGTCGATGAACGAGCAAAATGACATCACTTAAGCCTTCTCTGTGTTAAAGGGAATTTATTAGCTTGCCCGCCCGGCCGAACAACAGCAGAATGAGAGAGAGGCTGCATCGACACGCTGCAGGAGAAACTCCCCAAGCATGTTCACGTTGTAGGAGGCCAAATCCAGGCATATAGACACAAATGTAAATGTTATGCCGATACACAAACACACACATACAGACACACACTCCTTCACATGCATATAGCGGTCTGTTCCCTAGTGACCTTAGCAGGGGAGCGTTCCTGACTCGTAAGCACTTTTACAGCTGAGTGATCCCACACAGTCAGACCTCTGATCAACAGAGCGGAAGAATTACTTTATAAACACTCACACAAAAACACACACACACACACACACATGTATACACCTATACATACAAGCGCCATACTATGCATACACACATAGTATGGATGCTTTCGGAGTCCCCGTAGGAAAGGCGAAACTCTGTTTGCAGATGTGACGGGGCGAGATCTCAACCACACAAGAGCACCGAGGCAGCGGTGGGACAGACAGGCTGACGTAGGCCAAGAAAGGAGGGATGAGAAAGAAGAGGGGAACACATGGGATGAAGTAGAGGGAGGTATAGAGGAGGGGGATGAGGGAGGTAAACTAATGAGGTGCAGTAATGGGCCAAACCTTCAGCATCATCTCCCTAGTGTGCTGGCTGATGGATCCTCGAGTTACAGGCAGCCCTGTCTCCAAAAACTACACACACCCCTGGAGAAGGAGGAAGGTCAGAACCCCGTGTATGGCTGCACCGTATATGGTCAATGTATGAAGGTGTGGCCAGTTAGTGGTACTGTCTATAATGTGGATTCCTGCATATGGCCATCTGCTATGTTCTGTAGTGGTCCCAGTAATATTAGTTGTTGAAGTGGACTGCAGGGCGTCCGGGTAGCGTAGCGGTCTATTCCGTTGCCTACCAACACGGGGATCACCGGATCGAATCCTCGTGTTGCCTCCGGCTTGGTCGGGCGTCCCTACAGACACAATTGGCCGTGTCTGCGGGTGGGAAGCCGCATGTGGCTATGCGTCCTGGTCGCTGCACTGGCGACTCCTCTGGCCGGTCGAGGCGCCTATTCGGGGAGGGAATAGCGTGATCCTCCCACGCGCTACGTCCCCCTGGTGAAACTCCTCACTGTCAGGTGAAAAGAAGCGGCTGGCGACTCCACATGTATCGGAGGAGGCATGTGGTAGTCTGCAGCCCTCCCCGGATCAGCAGAGGGGGTGGAGCAGCGACCGGGACGGCTCGGAAGAGTGGAGTAAAAAAAAAAGAAAAACATGTACTGAAGTAGCATATCCCCATGACATGGTTAAGCTATGTTTGAGATGTTCGAGTAAAAAAAAAGAAAAAAGGTTATAAATGCAGTTGTTTTCCACTCATATCTTGGGATGTTTGATTTGAAAGATGAGATAATTTAATTGTAATCATGACTGTTCTAATGATCTGTTAACTCCCCCTCCTCTTCCATCTGTTGCTATCCGTGGGTGCCGCTCGTTTGTCTAAGCCTCACTCGGTACTGACAGGCCGATTCACACTTGCACCCGCTATCTGCCCCGTCTCAAGGCCCGATTCACGGAAGGTGTTACACTAATGGTATTACAGCGCAAACACACCCATTAAGTTTTGCGGCCGAGTGAACTTGCCCTTGTTTTGTGACTGATTGCAGTTATATCCCTGTGGCAAAGTACACGTGGTGGCTTTGTGCCAAGAACACAGTTGGCAGGTTCATTGGCATCCTGGATGTTATCAAATATAGAAAGAATTGTTTGACCTGGCAACCTGTACCAACCTAGCAACCTGTATCTGTGAATGATTTCGGTCTCGGTTAAATCAAAAAGGGGATATTCTCTCCGTCGCAGTACCCTCTCACGGGCCCGCCTGGCATGCCGTCGCCTGGCTACGGTCCCTGCTGCCCTGGTCACTGGTTAGCCTGGGCGTCCGTTCCGCCCAGCTCTCTGAAGACACACTCTACCTGCATCTGCCTATTGCAGTGAGCCTCATTTGCATAGAAAGGGACCAGTTTCGCGCCAAATGTATGCATGTTACCTCATTTAAATATGTGCACATAGCACCGGAGCACCAAGCACAGCTAGACGTCACCTTTTGCGGGTGCTTTGAGGTTTACACGTTCGTTTGTTTCTCTTGTCTTGTTTGTGCAGGTTTAGCGGCCGCCAAAGCCGCGTGACTGAATTGGCCAGCGAGTATTTTGTCAGAGTGGTTGTTATTCGGGGAGCTTTAACTGTGCGCTCGGCCAACCAATGGTATAAGGTTGACGCTAGAGCCAACGGGGTGTAGGCACGGAAGTAGCCGTGATTGGCTGTTGCGTCGGCCAATAGACAGCGCGGGACCCCAAAGCGCACTGACTTGAAACAAACGATGCGCACAGAAACATTTAGCTAGCTAGCTAGCTAGCTAGCTAGCTTACAGCTGACCTTAACATTGCCAGACCGTACTGTAATGATAGCTAACATTAACGCTTGCTAGCAATGGAAATTCAAAAAGAGTTTAAACCCTAACCCTAACTAACAACCAATCACGTCTACTTCTGTGCCTACACCCCGCTAGATCTAGCATCAACCATCGTGTAACTTCAGCGATGTTGTTGGTCACGTGATCAAGAGGCCCAATCATGTCAAACTGATCACGCACTCAGTCAGTCAGTCAGTCAGTCAGGTACACTCACATTTGTAGGGCTGGCAAAATAAACCCATTCAGCCCACTGCAGCATGCAGCCTGGCCCTCTGCAGCTCCGTGTGTGTTTGTGTGTGTGTTTGTGCGTGTGTGTGTGTGTGCGTGCGTCCTATTATTTCCTTGATCGTGAGGATGCCCCAAGGGTGAAATAGTAAAGACAATTTTTTTCCAACCAGGGTATTTGACCTGTCTCCATTTAAAAAAAATGGGGGCAGTGAGACGGTCAAGGTTGATCATTATCATTAGGATTGTGTTTCCGTTTTTGATGTTAAGAACGCTCTTGTGTTTATGTTAAGAAAGCTCCCGTGTTTATGTTGAGAAAGCTCTCGTGTTTATGTTAAGAAAGCTCCCGTGTTTATGTTAAGAAAGCTCTCGTGTTTATATCCACAACAAATGGCCGGTGTTTTGACGGCCGTTCAAAGGAAATCTCATTTTGGACAGAAACTCCTCAAACATAAAGTGAATGAAGTTATAAATCAAACCTGCTGGGTCTGGACATCATGCCAATCTGCTGTTGCTATAAAGACAGACAGACATGCACATGCACGGAAGACAACTCTTCTCTGCACTCGCTTACTTTCACGAGACGGAAAATGTTGTGCGTGCAGTGGGAGTTGTAGCATGAATTAGTTCTAGTATAGGGTTAGGGTTAGATTGTGCAAATACCTTTAGTTTTTACACGAGACTTGTCTGAAAGATTCAAAGAAAATACTGTCTTGGGGCGGGAATGGCCTTTTTTTTGTGTGCTCATCTTTATCTCATCTCATTATTTGTGTTTGTGTACATGACCTTTAACCCTCTACTGCTACTGCACTGACCTAGCCTCTATGTGTGTGTGTGTGTGTGTGTGTGTGTGTGTGTGTTCGGGTATGGCTATGTGAATCTGACCTTTACACAATCGGAGAACTACTTGTTGCGGTCTGCTACACACACATACTCGACCTGGGGTCAGGGATTGTGTGCTAAGACTCCATTTTGGTTTGCAGAGAGGAAGGTGCGAAGCCAAGGTTTGAGGCCGCATCACTGACTCTAAAGATAGCTTTAGATGCGGAGTCCGAGATTTAAGTGCGCTTGCTTGTATTAGTCCGGTTTTTGACACGCTGGTCGTTAGATGTCCTGAATAAAGCTGTTTTAGCACTGACACTGACTACTAATACTAGTTCTCACCTCACACACACACACACACAGACACACATTCTCCCACTCTCTCTCTCTAAACAAACATGCTGTGGGGGTAGGACAGACAAGTGGGGAGAGCGAGTAGGAGAAAATGACGGTGCAGAGGATGGAGAAGGAGGGGGTCGCTGCTAGGGAAGGAGGAAACACAACACTAACATGATCATCTGGAAGTGAGCAAATGGAATTAATCTGGAATCCAAATCGTGGCCTCTACCGTTCTGTGGCATGGGCACCATGGACGTGCTATATGAATCGGTGCGCTCATACCACAAACAGGCAGACATATTGTATTTCCTGGACTACAAGTCGCGATGGAGTACAAGTCGCACTCAGCCAAAAAAAAAAAAACGTGTTGTTGCGAGGAAAAAAACCTATGTAAGTCGCTTCGGCGTATAAATTTTGGCGGCTGCAGATAAGAACTTGAGACGTTCACCTTATCGTTCTGCAGGCCCTTTAGGAGTTGAGGTTAGACGGGCCTCGCGAGATGAGAGTTCCCAGGGCAGGGGGGGGGTTGGGGAACACGGTTAGCTGCTAGCTAGTTAGCATGCGACGTGCTTGTGTAGCCTGTTTTTGGTGGGAGGAATAAAACGACCCAGGGAAGGTCTTAAAAGAGAAACCGTGTCGTTGTCTCTTCATTCCTGCGCTCCCACAGTTGGCGACACCGACATGATTTGAACCCAGTCGTGGTGCACGGGTCAGGGTGTTTTAATACTCGCACCCAGCTGACCCGTTATGCGAGCCAATCGGCACCACCCGACCAACCCGCAAACCTCCAAATTTAGCCTAGGCTACAGCGAAATTCAGTTTTGGGGCTGTTTGCCCAGCAGAATACACTGACAGCGAGGCATAGCCCATTGTATTGGAACGTGCACGGATAAACAGGCAGTGCCGTCAACAGTGCCATCTAGTGGCCGTAGAAGAAATGCAGCGTATTCGTCCTACAAAAGTACATTGTATAAATCGCTTTGGAGTATAAATCGCAGGACCAGTCAGACAAGTTAAAAAAAAAATTTTTTGAAATTAAAAATATAAAAACGGGCTTTTACACCAGGAAATACGGTAGTACACAGTGCATGAAAAAGTATTTTGCCCCCTTCCTGATTGCCTCTATTTTTTCATATTTGTCACACTGAACGGTTTCAGATCTTCATATAAAATTTAATATAAGACAAGGAGAACCCGGAGTAAATACAAAATAGTTTTTAAATGATCATTTCATTTATTGAAGTAAAAAGTTACCCAACGCCCATATCACCCATGTGAAAAGGTAATTGTCCCCCTGAACTTAACAACTGGTTGTGCCACCTTTAGCAGCAACAACTGGAACAAAACACTTCCTATAATTAGAGCTGTCTGTCACGTTGCTGTGGGGGAATTGAGGCTCACTCTTCTTTGCAGAATTGCTGTAATTGAGCAACATTGGGGGGTTTTGGATGATGAACTGCTGGTTTAAGGTCCTGCCACAGCATATCAGTGGGGTTCAAGTAAGGACTTTTACTAGCCCACTCTAAAACCTTAATTTTATTCTTTTGAGACATTCTGGATTGGACTTGCTCTTTTGTTTTGGATCATTGTTCTGTTGCATAACCCAATTAAGCTTCAGCTTCAGATCATGGACTGATGACCGGACATTTCCTTCAGAAGTTTCTGGTAGAGAGCAGAATTCATGGTTCCTACAATGATGGCAAGTCTTCCAGCCCCTGATGCAGCGAACAATCCCCACACCATCACACTACCACCACTGTCTTTCACTGTTGGTATGATGTTCTTATTGCCAGACGTAACAGGACCCATGTCATCCAGAAGTTCCACTTTTGACTCGACTGACCACAGAACGTTATCCCAAAAGGTTTTGGGGGTCACCAACGTGCAATTGTGAGATGAGCACTAGTATTTCTTTTCATAAGAAGTGGCTTGCGCCTTGCAGCTCTCCCATGAATTCCATTTTTGCCCAGTCTCTTTCTTGTTGTCGAATCATGAACGATGACCTTAGCTGAGGCTAGAGGCCTGCAGTTCTTTAAATGCTGTCCTGGGTCTTTTGTTACTTCCTGGATGAGTTGTTGCTGCACTCTTGGAGGAATTTTGGTCTGCCGGCCACTCCTGGGAAAATTCACCACTGTTGAAGCTTTCGCCATTTGGAGACAATTACTCTCACTGTGGTTCGCGCATTGGAGGATCACGCTATTCCCCCCAGTTCCCCCCCCCGAACAGGCGCCCCGACCGACCAGAGGAGGCGCTGGTGCGGCGACCTGGACACATACCCACATCCGGCTTCCCACTCACAGTAACGGCCAATTGTGTCTGTAGGGATGCCCGATCAATGGATGAACAGGCGATCCCCATGTCGGTAGGCAACGGAATAGACCGCCCCGCTACCTGGACGCCCAGACTTCTTCCCCCCCCCCTGCCAATTACCCCACTCTTCCGAGCCGTCTCGGTCGCTGCTCCACCCCCTCTGCTGACCTGGGGAGGGCTGCAGACTACCACATGCTTCCTCCAATACATGTGGAGTCACCAGCCGCTTCTTTTCACCTGACAGTGAGGAGTTTTGCCAGGGGGACGTAGCACGTGGGGGGATCACGCTATTCCCCTCAGTCCCCCCTCCACCCGAACAGGCGCTCTGACTGACCAGAGGAGGCGCTAGTGCAGTGAACAGGACACATACCCACATCCAGGATGCCCAACCAAGCCGAAGGTAACACGGGGATTCGAACAGGCGATCCCCATGTTGCTAGTCAATGGAATAGACTCCCGCGCTACCCGGACGCCCAGATTGTTCAAATATAAAATTGTTTTTGAAAGAAATTCAGAGATGGCAAACAATTCCAGATTTTGAAAAACATACATTCAATCAGGTGTGACCAAACTTTTGACTGGTCCTCAAATATAAATACACGCGAGTGTGTGTGTGTGTTGCATATATATATATGCAGGCACTTACATAAACACACACAGTTGTACATACACAGCCCCACGTGTGCTCTCACTCTCTCCCTCTCGTTCACACACACAAACTCAGACAACTGTGTGTGCACCACACACACACAAACACCGACACACAAACACCGACACACAATAGCCTCGAGTCATGGAGTCAGACTTCTGAAAGTGATTGTTTTCTCTCTGTGTGCAGACATGTGAATGCGCTGTCTCTTTCAGCTGATCTGGTGGAGTGTGACTGGGAGTGCATTTAGACTTAATCATGTGTTTGTGTGCTTGTGCTTGTGGGAAAGAGGGCGGGAGGGTATTTGTGTTTTCAGTTTTTGACATGCAAACCTTCCACTCATACTCAGGAGAAAGTACCTATGTTGTGCAGTTAAAACAATTTTTTTTTTACATGAATCATAACTCAGAATCTTGAGCAAAACATGATTTTGCTACCTCCATGATGTTGGTGATCCCCACCCCAGTCAGCAGCTGGACTGATCTGATCCTTACTGCAGTTGTTTTGTACAGGTTTAAAAGCTGCTGCTGTAGGTTGATATTTCAGGATCTGTTTTAGTCTCATAGTGGCCAATTGACTTTTTTCTGGAGGGCCTCTACACTGCTAGAATCTTTAGGTTTTCTACACGGTAAAAACCTGAGTGTTAATTTAACTCTGAGAGTGTACAAATGGACCCAAAATGATCCATTTGTACACTCTCAGAGTTAAATTAACACTTAGGAAGTTAAATTAACACTCTCAGAGTTAAATTAACACTCTCAGAGTTAAATTAACACTCAGGATTTTACTGTGACATGCTACAAATGCTACTTTTTTTCCTTGGCCAAAGTGTTTACAGTATTTTTCTTTGTAGGGCGTCCGGGTAGCGTAGCGGTCTATTCCGTTGCCTACCAACACGGGGATCGCCGGTTCGAATCCCCGTGTTACCTCCGGCTTGGTCGGACGTCCCTACAGACACAACTGGCCGTGTCAAG
The DNA here is from genome assembly GCA_022114975.2 of Lampris megalopsis. Classification (NCBI taxonomy): domain Eukaryota; kingdom Metazoa; phylum Chordata; class Actinopteri; order Lampriformes; family Lampridae; genus Lampris; species Lampris megalopsis. The sequence continues at coordinate 26,832 of JAJHIY020001399.1, forward strand.
GCGGATGTGGGTATGGGTCCTGGTCGCTGCACTAGCGCCTCCTCTGGTTGGTCGCGGCGCTTGTTCGGGGGGGGGGACTGGGAGGAATAGCGTGATCCTCCCATGCGCTACGTCCCCCTGGCGAAACTCCTCACTGTCAGGTGAAAAGAAGCGGCTGGCGACTCCACATGTATCGGAGGAGCATGTGGTAGTCGGCAGCCCACCCCGGATCAGCAGAGGGGGTGGAGGAGCGACTGGGACGTCTCGGAAAATGGGGTAATTGGCCAAGTACAATTGGGGAGAAAAAGCCCCCCCCCCAAAAAAAAGAACAAGTATTTTTCTTTGTTGAAGTCACGTCATCATCATTTTGACTAAATGTAATGTATTTTATACTTAATGTGTGTTATATGTCTTCATCCACTGCATGGATTTTGCTATTTATTCATTTATTTATTCATTTGTTTGTTTGTTTATTTATTTATTTGTAGATTTGTCTGTACAAGCACACGTGCAAGCCTGTATATATATATATATATATGTTAGTACTTTGCTAGTCGCGGACCAACTAACTGATTAGCTGTAACCACTAACAGACAGCAATCGCCTCACCACAGACATGTACCGCAAAGATGAGAGCGTCTTGGTAACAGCAGCGGGTGGGGCCATCTCCAGCCCCCGCTACCCCAACTCCTACCCCCGCAACCTGCTCCTGTCCTGGAGACTGCTGTCGCCACCGGGGACCCGCATCCACCTGGAGTTTGACACGCACTTCGGCCTGGAGGAGCCCGAGAACGGAGTGTGCAGGTAAGAGAGACACGGAGAGAAAGAAAGACACGAGAGAAGAGGCAGACGGTCGGGCGTCCGGGTAGCGTGGCGGTCTATTGCGTTGCCTACCAACACGGGGGTCGCCGGTTCGAATCCCCGTGTTACCTCCGGCTTGGTCGGGCGTCCCTACAGACACAATTGGCCGTGTCTGCGGGTGGGAAGCCGGATGTGGGTATGTGTCCTGCACTAGCGCCTCCTCTGGTTAGTCGGGGCGCCTGTTCAGGGGGGAGGGGGGGGAATAGTGTGATCCTCCCACGTGCTACGTCCCCCTGGCGAAACTCCTCACTGTCAGGTGAAAAGAAGCGGCTGGCGACTCCACATGTATCGGAGGAGGCATGTGGTAGTCTGCAGCTCTTCCCGGATTAGGAGAGGGGGTGGAGCAGCGGCCGGAACCACTCAGAAGGGTGGGGTAATTGGCCGGATACAATTGGGGAGAGAAAAAAAGGGGGGGGACAAGAAGAGGCAGACGGGGGGAAGATGGAGGCTGAGAGAGAGGATGGGAGTATGGAATAGAGAGGAAGCGAGGAAGAGAAGCGAGTGTGTGGAGCAAGAGGACGGAGGGCATGACGGAGAGAGGTGGGGAAAGTGTAGCGGGAGCGACGGAGCAGGCGGGAACACAGATTCTGCAAAGGGAGCGAATGACAGGAAAGGGAGTGAAAGAAAGATAAGATAAAGTAAATCAAAACCGTGGAGAGAGAGCAGAGCGGAAAGGAAAAGTGTATCACGCTATAGAGGTAAAGTTCAAAAAGGTGCCTGAATAGACGAGAACAATAGCAAAGGGGTGGGGGGGCAAAATTAAGAAAGTGAGGGATCGTGTGAAAAGACGAGGGAGGGGATTTAATAATTCATGCAGCGTTAGCAAATCCTACAACTTCTGCACTGACACCCCGAGATTGAAAGAGAAAGACAAAGGGGAGCGCGAGAATGGGGTGAGAGTGTATTAAAAAGCTGGAGGGCGGCGGGGGAGGGAGGGAGGGAGGGAGGGAGGGAGGTAACAGAGAGAGGGATGGGCATGGGGAAGTTTGCTTTCTTGGCAAGAAGCGCGAGAAGTTTGTCCTTGAGGAGTTCGAGAAGAGAGGGAGACTTTTTTAATCCCTTGTATGCAACAGAAGTGTCTTTGTAAGCACTTTACTACAAAAGAGGAAGAGAAGAAAGAGAAAGAGAAGGAGGAGAGCTGGGGAAAGGTGGAAAGAGGGATGCAGGAACTTGACCAACCCCGTTCTATTTGCCTGTGTGTGTTTATGGATGGACTTGCTAATTGAATGTGCCATTGATTGGGGGGACGGGAGTCAGAGATATGCCAGCAAAGTTTTCCCACAGCAGTTTTGCTGCCCTGTGCTGTATTCCGGCAAGATGGCCGCTAGATAGAGAGACTGCTGGGGTGGCAAAGGAAGAAGTTGGCTCGCCCGCGGACCAGCTCACCCCTCTCAGTGTTTGAGCTAGCGGTGTGTAAAACCAAAGCATACTCCCAATTTAACAACTAATGGGCTTTAGTGTGGAACTGTAAGTATCAACAATGCAGAGATGAACTGTCGATACTTACAGCGACGCTAAACTGCAACCGCAGGCTGTAGAGGGGTAGCGCCTTACCTCAGCAAGGACCCTTTGGCTAAGGACGACATCCCTACTGATAGACCTGGTCCTCCTGCATGCCTGTATGGTACTTCCCATGGTGCCCAGTCCAGCCAACACATTGGGACAGGAGAAGGTGACTCTGAATCCAAATCCCCGGGCACAGTCTACCCAGCTGGCAGTACCCGGGGTCAAAGGGTCAACCATTCCCCGGGCGCTGCACGGCGGCTGCCCCTAGCTACACAGCTAGGATGGGTTAAACGCAGAGAGGGAATTTCATTGTACGTAGGTACAAATGACAAGTAAAGTGTATTCTGTATTCTATTCTGTATTCTCAAAGTGCCCACGAGCAAGGCACCGAGCCTCTACCCGGCCGCTCGGTGTAAATCCCTGCGGATAAGGGTGCCTTTGAAAACTGCTCGGCCGGTTCCACGTCCTCTTTCATCCACAAATCCCTCCATCGCTCATACGTCTGTCCCACACAACAGATCCAATGACGTCCCTTCGTGTCGAAAAGAGACATTTTTGGGACACGTCGCCCCGGAAAAGTACCACCCCCCGGGTGTCTAACCTCATCCTCTAATTTATCTCCCTCCATATATGCCTTCGTTCCTTGCCCCTCTCTCAACGTCCCCTTCTCTCTCTCTCATTCTCTCTCCCCAGGTATGACTTTGTTGAAGCAGAGGACCGATCGGAGACCAGCACTATAATTTGGGGTCGTTGGTGTGGTCAGAAAGCACCGCCCGGCCTCAACTCCAAAACCAACGTGCTCAGAGTCACCTTCAAGTCCGACGACTACTTCGTTGCCAAGCCGGGATTCAAAGTGTACTACTCGCTGCTGGTGAGGGGCCGACTGCCGTATGCACCCCGGACGACGGGCACACAAGCGCACACCTCAAACACTCCAACTTAGGGGCCTTCGGGGGGCGCGGCGGTCTGTTCCGTTGCCTACCAACAAGGGGATCGCCGGTTCGAATCCCCGTGTTACCTCCGGCTTGGTCGGGCGTCCCTACAGACACAATTGGCCGTGTCTGCGGGTGGGGAGCCGGATGTGGGTGTGTGTCCTGGTCGCTGCTCTAGCGCCTCCTCTGGGGGGGTGGAGGAGCAACGACCGGGACGGTTCAGAAGAGCGGGGTAATTGGCCAAGTGCAACTGAAAATTGGGGAGAAAAAAAAGGGGGGGGGGTTCAAAGAAAAATACTCAAACTCTACACACAGACCCATCGTCGGTCCAAATTCAAATCCCCAGATGGATGTCCGTGTCCCTGTCACCCACTTTGTCTGTCTCTCACCCCTTAAATACACACAAATACCCAGGGGCAAACAACAACAGCAATGCCCCTGGTGAGACACCTCGGGCGCGTCAGCCTCCCCTCTCTTCAACGCGATGACGGAGGAGGGGAGGCGGCGGGAAAGGGGAGAGGGAGGAGACAGATGGAAGGAGAGAAGGAGGGAGGGGGAGCTGTAGCTGTATCCTCCAGGAACGCCTGAACCCATTAGCCACTTTGTTCCTCTCCCCCACACGTCCACCTGACAGGGGAGGAGAGATGGAGGGACGGCGTAAGGAGGAAAGAAGGGCAGATGAGAGAGTGCTCCTTAAAAGGCTGTCAAACGAGCGAACAAAGAGATTAGATTTGTCATGCCATCCGGCGGAGGAGAGGAGAAGAGGGGGACTTTGACTTGGAGACGTAGTCTTACTTTGCAGCCGGGGGTGGGGGGGGGTGGGTGGAGAGAGATGGAGAGATGTTTGAAGATGTTCCCGTCTTTTCTTATTGTGACCTAAAGAGAGGGGCGAGTAGAGGGAAACGGTGCAAAGGGGCCCTGCTGAATATGCAAGATAAAGAAGAAAGAAGGGGTATGAACAAAAGCGGGGATGAGAGAGAGAGGGGGGGGCGGAGGGGGGAGATATCTTCACATGTGTGCTTGCTTTAAGGCACACGACCAGAGATTAATTCATATTACATCTCTGCGTCTTACCTCGGCTTTTAACACAACTTGTACTAAGAGACTCAGCCGCAAACTACAGCTAATAAATGCCCCCCCCCCTCTCTCTCTCTCTCCCCCTCTCCCTTTCCTCCCCTGCCCTCCATATATTACGTTAATGACTATATCACTCTCTCTCTCTCTCGCTCTCTCGTTGAAATTACACCACAAGACAAATCCAGGTCTGTGTGTGTATTAATAACACTTCCATACGGCCCGTCACCCACTTTTATCAGTGGCCCCTGTTCTCTTCTTCTACTCTTTTCTTCTCTGTGTATTTCCTGTCTGCAGGGTGGCAGCAGCGCATGACTTATTTAGGCAGCAAACAAATAACTGTTGGCAAGATGTCGGCCTCCTTAGCTTACTCTGCCCATACATACTGTCTCTCATATCCTCTCTCAGGGTCTCTCTCTTTCTCTCTCTCAGTCTCTCTCTCTCTTGCAGTCTCTCTCTCGCAGTCTCTCTTTCAGTCTCTCTGTCTCTCTCTCTCTCTCTCTCTCTCTCTCTCTCTCAGTCTCTCTCTCAGTCTCTCTCTCGCAGTCTCTCTCTCGCAGTCTCTCTTTCAGTCTCTCTCTCTGTCTCTCTGTCTCTCTCTCTGCGTGTGTCTCTCTCTCTCTCTCTGTGTCTCTCTCTCTTGCAGTCTCTCTTTCAGTCTCTCTCTCTCTTAGTCTCTCTGTCTGTCTGTCTCTCTCTCTCTCTCTCTTGCAGTCTCTCTTTCAGTCTCTCTCTCTCTGTCTCTCTCTGTCTCTCTCTCTCTGTTTCTCTCTCTCTGTCTCTCTTTCTCAGTCTCTCTCTCTCTGTCTCTCTGTTGCAGTCTCTCTTTCAGTCTCTCTCTCTCAGTCTCTCTCTCTCTGTCTCTCTCTCGCATTCTCTCTCTCAGTCTCTCTCTCTGTCTCTCTGTCGCAGTCTCTCTTTCAGTCTCTCTCTCTGTCTCTCTCTCACAGTCTCTCTCTCTTTCTCTCTCTCTGTCTCTCTCTCTCTCTGTCTCTCTTTCTCAGTCTCTCTCTCTCTGTCTCTCTGTTGCAGTCTCTTTCAGTCTCTCTTTCAGTCTCTCTCTCTCAGTCTCTCTCTCTCTGTCTCTCTCTCTGTCTCTCTCTCTCTCTGTCTCTCTCTCTCAGTCTCTCTCTCTCTGTCTCTCTCTCTGTCTCTCTCTCTCTGTGTCTCTCTCTCTCAGTCTCTCTCTCTCTGTCTCTCTCTCTGTCTCTCTCTCGCAGTCTCTGTCTCAGTCTCTCTCTCGCCGTCTCTCTCTCTCTCTCTCTCTCTCTCTCTCTCTCTCTCTCTCTCTCTCTCTCTCTCTCTCTCTCTCTCTCTCTCTCTCAATTCAATTCAATTTCAATTCAATTCAATATGTGCTGTATTGGCATGACATACGTTTGTGTAAATATCGCCAAAGCATGTAAAACAACAACAACACAATACAACAATGATCATAATAATAACAGCAACAACAACAATGATTAGGATATTAAACAACAACAGTAGCAATAGGTGCCGTCACCCACTGTCTGTCAGGTTGTGGCAAGATAATATAAATCTCTCTCTTGCTCTCTCTCTCTCTCTCTCTCTCTCTCTGTCTCCCTCTCTCCTCCACATGCACATGCATATGTACTCGTGGTGTGCAGGCTAACCAGCGTGTGTGGGACCTGCGGTTGCACCCGCAGCACCTGTGGGGGCAGTTAAAAGAAAACCTTGCCAGGTTTATGCAGATGAGCAACATATGTTTATACAAATAAACCTGCAATTAATACCCCCCCACCCCCACCCCCCAGCTACCTAGGCCATATTAATGTGGATGATTTATCCCAACCTGTGCGGACCTGCCTGAGCGGCCCATGCACGTGTGTGCTGACGCGGCTTTTCCATTCGTCTGGCCCCCTTCTTCTGCACGACAATTCACGGTACCACAACACACTCGAGCTTCGTAATCGGCAAGAACAAATTTGCAGTCAATGTGCTGGAGATGCGCTGGTCCGACGCACGGGGTTGGTTTCATGCACGGCAGTGTGGTGCAGAGGAGCAAGTGACAAACAAGTGTTTTCCATCAGCATTTCTCCCAGCTTAGTCACTGCTTGTTTCCGTTGTGGGGTTAGCTGCTTTACAGCCGGCTAGCCTATGAAATGAGCATATCTGATCTGTTCAATCAGTGACACACACACACACACCCACACACACACACACACACACTTTCCCCTCCACTAGATTGAAGTAGTGTCCGTGTGTGTGTGTGTGGCGCTTCATTTAAGCAGTCTAATTTGTTCTCTCCAGACCTGTCGAGTAGATAAGAAGGGGAGCGGAGGGGGAGGGGGAGGGGGGCAGAGGGAGGGGAAGGCAGAGGGAGAAGCAGGCAGAAGACAAGTGGAGCGGTGGAAGTAGAGAACAGTTGTCTGCGATCTTATCAGCTTGTCGGCTAATGACTAAAACAACCTGAACTGGGAGAGAGAAAGAGAGAAAGGCAGAGAGGTGAAGAGAGAGAGAGGAGAAGGCGTTACGGGGGGCCAGGAGGAAGCAGGCCGGAGCGAGGGGAAGGAGCGGATGAAGGAGGGAAATATCAGGGGGAGAAGAGACGTAGTCAGCGGGAGAGAGAAGGGAATAGAGGAGAGCGCAGTAAAAAGACGTTCCAGCGTTTGGTCCCCCCGCAGGGTGAGTCGACACACACCTGGAAGCCCCCGTTCTGGCCGCCTGGTGCAGGAGAACAGCTACTCCCCTTTATAAGCACCACCTGCACCGTCAAGACTCCAGGCAGGCCCTACTCTTTACTGAAGTCATGCTTCCCTGTGGAGGAGAGAGAGACTGAGAGACTGAGAGAGAGACTGGGAGAGAAAGAGACAGAGACTGACACAGAGAGAGATAGAGACTGATAGAGAGACTGCGAGAGAGAGACTGACAGAGAGAGAGATAGGGACTGATACTAAGACCAACCAACCTCAGGCCAGCACTGCATCCCAAACAAAGTTTACGATAAATCAGGCTATAAAACAAAGCAAGAACAATTATCTGAAACATTGGAACGCTGAAATCAAAACTCAAAACAAACTAGAAGTCTATCGGGCCCTAAAAACAAACTATGATTTGGAAGAATACCTCTTAACTGTCAGAGACAGGAAGCAGCGACAGATCCTCACCAAATACAGGCTCAGTGACCACAGTCTCGCCATTGAAAAGGGGAGACACAAAAAGACGTGGTTGCCAAAAGAGCAACGATCATGTGGTCAGTGCAAGACAGATGAGGTGGAGACAGAGGTGCACTTCCTCCTTAAATGTGACAGATTTGAAAAACAGCGCCGGGCTTTTGTCAAGGAACTGGAACACGTGATTCCAGAGTACCAGGAAATGGACGACGCAGGTAAGCTGCGGGTGGTCCTGGGAGGGGGGCCAGCGGCGAGCATTGCAGCAAGATTTATATTATCTTGCCACAACCTGAGAGATAGTGGATGACGGCACCTGTTGCTACTGTTGTTATTTAATATCATAATCATTGTTGTTGTTGCTGTTATTATTATAATCATTGTTGTTTTTGTTATTATTATAATCATTGTTGTATTGTGTTGTTGTTTTTACATGCTTTGGAACATCGTCGTGTCGTG
>JAJHIY020000943.1:0-357500 GCA_022114975.2 Lampris megalopsis
ACCGAACAAGACTAATCTACACTGTCTGCAGAGGACCAAAAACAGCAAACAAGACTAATCTACACTGTCTGCAGAGGACCAAAAACACCGAACAAGACTAATCTATGGTTTCTGCGGAGGACCAAAAACACCGAACAAGACTAATCTATGGTGTCTGCGGAGGACCAAAAACACCGAACAAGACTAATCTATGGTGTCTGCGGAGGACCAAAAACACCGAAAAAAGACTAATCTACCCTGTTTGCGGAGGACCAAAAACACCGAACAAGACTAATCTATGGTGTCTGCAGAGGACCAAAAACACCGAACAAGACTAATCTACACTGTCTGCGGAGGACAAAAAACACCGACTAATCTACACTGTCTGCGGAGGAGCAAAAACACCGAACAAGACTAATCTATGGTGTCTGCAGGGGACCAAAAACACCGAACACAACTAATCTACACTGTCTGCAGAGGACCAAAAACACCGAACAAGACTAATCTACACTGTCTGCGGAGGACCAAAACACGGAACAAGACTAATCTAGACTGTCTGCGGAGGACCAAATCGCCGAACAAGACTAATCTACACTGTCTGCGGAGGACCAAAAACACCGAACAAGACTAATCTATGGTGTCTGCGGAGGACCAAAAACAGCAAACAAGACTAATCTACACTGTCTGCAGAGGACCAAAAACACCGAACAAGACTAATCTATGGTGTCTGCGGAGGAGCAAAAACACCGAACAAGAGTGATCTATGGTGTCTGCGGAGGACAAAAAAACACCGAACAAGACTAATCTATGGTGTCTGCGGAGGACCAAAAACACCGAACAAGACTAATCTATGGTGTCTGTAGAGGACCAAAAACACCGAACAAGACTAATCTACACTGTCTGCGGAGGACCAAAAACACCGAACAAGACTAATCTACACTGTCTGCGGAGGACCAAAAACACCGAACAAGACTAATCTACACTGTCTGCGGAGGAGCAAAAACACCGAACAAGACTAATCTATGGTGTCTGCGGAGGACCAAAAATATCGAACAAGACTAATCTATGGTGTCTGTGGAGGACCAAAAACACCGAACAAGACTAATCTACACTGTCTGCGGAGGACCAAAAACACCGAACAAGACTAATCTATGGTGTCTGCGGAGGACCAAAAACACCGAACAAGAGTGATCTATGGTGTCTGCGGAGGACAAAAAACACCGAAAAAAGACTAATCTATGGTGTCTGCGGAGGACCAAAAACACCGAACAAGACTAATCTATGGTGTCTGCGGAGGACCAAAAACACCGAACAAGACTAATCTACACTGTCTGCGGAGGACCAAAAACACCGAACAAGACTAATCTATGGTGTCTGCGGAGGACCAAAAACACCGAACAAGAGTGATCTATGGTGTCTGCGGAGGACAAAAAACACCGAAAAAAGACTAATCTATGGTGTCTGCGGAGGACCAAAAACACCGAACAAGACTAATCTATGGTGTCTGCGGAGGACCAAAAACACCGAACAAGACTAATCTACACTGTCTGCGGAGGACCAAAAACACCGAACAAGACTAATCTATGGTGTCTGCAGAGGACCAAAAACACCGAACAAGACTAATCTATGTAGTCTGCGGAGGACCAAAAACACCGAAAAAGACTAATCTATGGTGTCTGCGGAGGACCAAAAACACCGAACAAGACTAATCTATGGTGTCTGCGGAGGACCAAAAACACCGAACAAGACTAATCTATGGTGTCTGCGGAGGACCAAAAACACAGAACAAGACTAATCTACACTGTCTGCGGAGGACCAAAAACACCGAACAAGACTAATCTATGGTGTCTTTCGGAGGACCAAAAACACCGAACAAGACTAATCTACACTGTCTGCGGAGGACCAAAAACACCGAACAAGACTAATCTACACTGTCTGCAGAGGACCAAAAACAGCAAACAAGACTAATCTACACTGTCTGCAGAGGACCAAAAACACCGAACAAGACTAATCTATGGTGTCTGCGGAGGAGCAAAAACACCGAACAAGAGTGATCTATGGTGTCTGCCGAGGACAAAAAACACCGAACAAGACTAATCTATGGTGTCTGCGGAGGACCAAAAACACCGAACAAGACTAATCTATGGTGTCTGCGAAGGACCGAAAACACCGAACAAGACTAATCTATGGTGTCTGCGGAGGACCAAAAACACCGAACAAGACTAATCTACACTGTCTGCGGAGGACCAAAAACACCGAACAAGACTAATCTATGGTGTCTGCAGAGGACCAAAAACACCGAACAAGACTAATCTACACTGTCTGCGGAGGACCAAAAACACCGAAAAAGACTAATCTATGGTGTCTGCGGAGGACCAAAAACACCGAACAAGACTAATCTATGGTGTCTGCGGAGGACCAAAAACACCGAACAAGACTAATCTATGGTGTCTGCGGAGGACCAAAAACACAGAACAAGACTAATCTACACTGTCTGAGGAGGACCAAAAACACCGAACAAGACTAATCTATGGTGTCTGCGGAGGACCAAAAACACCGAACAAGACTAAACTACACTGTCTGTGGAGGACCAAAAACACCGAACAAGACTAATCTACACTGTCTGCAGAGGACCAAAAACAGCAAACAAGACTAATCTACACTGTCTGCAGAGGACCAAAAACACCGAAAAAGACTAATCTATGGTGTCTGCGGAGGACCAAAAACACCGAACAAGACTAATCTATGGTGTCTGCGGAGGACCAAAAACACCGAACAAGACTAATCTATGGTGTCTGCGGAGGACCAAAAACACCGAAAAAGACTAATCTACCCTGTTTGCGGAGGACCAAAAACACCGAACAAGACTAATCTATGGTGTCTGCAGAGGACCAAAAACACCGAACAAGACTAATCTACACTGTCTGCGGAGGACAAAAAACACCGACTAATCTACACTTTCTGCGGAGGAGCAAAAACACCGAACAAGACTAATCTATGGTGTCTGCAGGGGACCAAAAACACCGAACACAACTAATCTACACTGTCTGCAGAGGACCAAAAACACCGAACAAGACTAATCTACACTGTCTGCGGAGGACCAAAACACGGAACAAGACTAATCTAGACTGTCTGCGGAGGACCAAAAACAGCAAACAAGACTAATCTACACTGTCTGCGGAGGACCAAAAACACCGAACAAGACTAATCTATGGTGTCTGCGGAGGACCAAAAACACCGAACAAGACTAATCTATGGTGTCTGCGGAGGACCAAAAACACCGAACAAGACTAATCTATGGTGTCTGCAGAGGACCAAAAACACCGAACAAGACTAATCTATGGTGTCTGCGGAGGACCAAAAACACCGAACAAGACTAATCTATGGTGTCTGCGGAGGACCAAAAACACGGAACAAGACGAATCTATGGTGTCTGCGGAGGACCAAAAACACCGAACACAACTAATCTACACTGTCTGCGGAGGACCAAAAACACCGAACAAGACTAATCTACACTGTCTGCGGAGGACCAAAAACACCGAACAAGACTAATCTACACTGTCTGCGGAGGACCAAAAACACCGAACAAGACTAATCTATGGTGTCTTTCGGAGGACCAAAAACACCGAACAAGACTAATCTATGGTGTCTGCGGAGGACCAAAAACACCGAACAAGATTAATCTATGGTGTCTGCGGAGGACCAAAAACACCGAACAAGACTAATCTACACTGTCTGCTGAGGACCAAAAACACCGAACAAGACTAATCTATGGTGTCTGCAGAGGACCAAAAACACCGAACAAGACTAATCTACACTGTCTGCGGAGGACCAAAAACACCGAACAAGACTAATCTATGTTGTCTGCAGAAGACCAAAAACACCGAACAAGACTAATCTATGGTGTCTGCGGAGGACCAAAAACACCGAACAAGACTAATCTACACTGTCTGCGGAGGACCAAAAACACCGAACAAGACTAATCTACACTGTCTGCAGAGGACCAAAAACACCGAACAAGACTAATCTATGGTGTCTTTCGGAGGACCAAAAACACCGAACAAGACTAATCTACACTGTCTGCGGAGGACCAAAAACACCGAACAAGACTAATCTACACTGTCTGCAGAGGACCAAAAACAGCAAACAAGACTAATCTACACTGTCTGCAGAGGACCAAAAACACCGAACAAGACTAATCTATGGTGTCTGCGGAGGAGCAAAAACACCGAACAAGAGTGATCTATGGTGTCTGCGGAGGACAAAAAACACCGAACAAGACTAATCTATGGTGTCTGCGGAGGACCAAAAACACCGAACAAGACTAATCTATGGTGTCTGCGAAGGACCGAAAACACCGAACAAGACTAATCTATGGTGTCTGCGGAGGACCAAAAACACCGAACAAGACTAATCTACACTGTCTGCGGAGGACCAAAAACACCGAACAAGACTAATCTATGGTGTCTGCAGAGGACCAAAAACACCGAACAAGACTAATCTACACTGTCTGCGGAGGACCAAAAACACCGAAAAAGACTAATCTATGGTGTCTGCGGAGGACCAAAAACACCGAACAAGACTAATCTATGGTGTCTGCGGAGGACCAAAAACACCGAACAAGACTAATCTATGGTGTCTGCGGAGGACCAAAAACACAGAACAAGACTAATCTACACTGTCTGAGGAGGACCAAAAACACCGAACAAGACTAATCTATGGTGTCTGCGGAGGACCAAAAACACCGAACAAGACTAATCTACACTGTCTGCGGAGGACCAAAAACACCGAACAAGACTAATCTATGGTGTCTGCAGAGGACCAAAAACACCGAACAAGACTAATCTACACTGTCTGCGGAGGACCAAAAACACCGAAAAAGACTAATCTATGGTGTCTGCGGAGGACCAAAAACACCGAACAAGACTAATCTATGGTGTCTGCGGAGGACCAAAAACACCGAACAAGACTAATCTATGGTGTCTGCGGAGGACCAAAAACACAGAACAACACTAATCTATGGTGTCTGCGGAGGACCAAAAACACCGAACAAGACTAATCTATGGTGTCTGCGGAGGACCAAAAACACCGAACAAGACTAATCTACACTGTCTGTGGAGGACCAAAAACACCGAACAAGACTAATCTACACTGTCTGCAGAGGACCAAAAACAGCAAACAAGACTAATCTACACTGTCTGCAGAGGACCAAAAACACCGAACAAGACTAATCTATGGTTTCTGCGGAGGACCAAAAACACCGAACAAGACTAATCTATGGTGTCTGCGGAGGACCAAAAACACCGAACAAGACTAATCTATGGTGTCTGCGGAGGACCAAAAACACCGAAAAAGACTAATCTACCCTGTTTGCGGAGGACCAAAAACACCGAACAAGACTAATCTATGGTGTCTGCAGAGGACCAAAAACACCGAACAAGACTAATCTACACTGTCTGCGGAGGACAAAAAACACCGACTAATCTACACTGTCTGCGGAGGAGCAAAAACACCGAACAAGACTAATCTATGGTGTCTGCAGGGGACCAAAAACACCGAACACAACTAATCTACACTGTCTGCAGAGGACCAAAAACACCGAACAAGACTAATCTACACTGTCTGCGGAGGACCAAAACACGGAACAAGACTAATCTAGACTGTCTGCGGAGGACCAAATCGCCGAACAAGACTAATCTACACTGTCTGCGGAGGACCAAAAACACCGAACAAGACTAATCTATGGTGTCTGCGGAGGACCAAAAACACCGAACAAGACTAATCTATGGTGTCTGCGGAGGACCAAAAACACCGAACAAGACTAATCTATGGTGTCTGCAGAGGACCAAAAACACCGAACAAGACTAATCTATGGTGTCTGCGGAGGACCAAAAACACCGAACAAGACTAATCTATGGTGTCTGCGGAGGACCAAAAACACCGAACAAGACTAATCTATGGTGTCTGCGGAGGACCAAAAACACCGAACACAACTAATCTACACTGTCTGCGGAGGACCAAAAACACCGAACAAGACTAATCTACACTGTCTGCGGAGGACCAAAAACACCGAACAAGACTAATCTACACTGTCTGCGGAGGACCAAAAACACCGAACAAGACTAATCTATGGTGTCTGCGGAGGACCAAAAACACCGAACAAGACTAATCTATGGTGTCTGCGGAGGACCAAAAACACCGAACAAGACTAATCTATGGTGTCTGCGGAGGACCAAAAACACCGAACAAGACTAATCTACACTGTCTGCTGAGGACCAAAAACACCTAACAAGACTAATCTATGGTGTCTGCAGAGGACCAAAAACACCGAACAAGACTAATCTACACTGTCTGCGGAGGACCAAAAACACCGAACAAGACTAATCTATGTTGTCTGCAGAAGACCAAAAACACCGAACAAGACTAATCTATGGTGTCTGCAGAGGACCAAAAACACCGAACAAGACTAATCTATGGTGTCTGCGGAGGAGCAAAAACACCGAACAAGAGTGATCTATGGTGTCTGCGGAGGACAAAAAACACCGAACAAGACTAATCTATGGTGTCTGCGGAGGACCAAAAACACCGAACAAGACTAATCTATGGTGTCTGCGGAGGACCAAAAACACCGAAAAAGACTAATCTACACTGTCTGCGGAGGACCAAAAACACCGAACAAGACTAATCTATGGTGTCTGCAGAGGACCAAAAACACCGAACAAGACTAATCTATGTAGTCTGCGGAGGACCAAAAACACCGAAAAAGACTAATCTATGGTGTCTGCGGAGGACCAAAAACACCGAACAAGACTAATCTATGGTGTCTGCGGAGGACCAAAAACACCGAACAAGACTAATCTATGGTGTCTGCGGAGGACCAAAAACACAGAACAAGACTAATCTACACTGTCTGCGGAGGACCAAAAACACCGAACAAGACTAATCTATGGTGTCTTTCGGAGGACCAAAAACACCGAACAAGACTAATCTACACTGTCTGCGGAGCACCAAAAACACCGAACAAGACTAATCTACACTGTCTGCGGAGGACCAAATCACCGAACAAGACTAATCTACACTGTCTGCAGAGGACCAAAAACACCGAACAAGACTAATCTATGGTGTCTGCGGAGGACCAAAAACACCGAACAAGAGTGATCTATGGTGTCTGCGGAGGACAAAAAACACCGAACAAGACTAATCTATGGTGTCTGCGGAGGACCAAAAACACCGAACAAGACTAATCTATGGTGTCTGCGGAGGACCGAAAACACCGAACAAGACTAATCTATGGTGTCTGCGGAGGACCAAAAACACCGAACAAGACTAATCTACACTGTCTGCGGAGGACCAAAAACACCGAACAAGACTAATCTATGGTGTCTGCAGAGGACCAAAAACACCGAACAAGACTAATCTACACTGTCTGCGGAGGACCAAAAACACCGAAAAAGACTAATCTATGGTGTCTGCGGAGGACCAAAAACACCGAACAAGACTAATCTATGGTGTCTGCGGAGGACCAAAAACACCGAACAAGACTAATCTATGGTGTCTGCGGAGGACCAAAAACACAGAACAAGACTAATCTACACTGTCTGAGGAGGACCAAAAACACCGAACAAGACTAATCTATGGTGTCTGCGGAGGACCAAAAACACCGAACAAGACTAAACTACACTGTCTGTGGAGGACCAAAAACACCGAACAAGACTAATCTACACTGTCTGCAGAGGACCAAAAACAGCAAACAAGACTAATCTACACTGTCTGCAGAGGACCAAAAACACCGAACAAGACTAATCTATGGTTTCTGCGGAGGACCAAAAACACCGAACAAGACTAATCTATGGTGTCTGCGGAGGACCAAAAACACCGAACAAGACTAATCTATGGTGTCTGCGGAGGACCAAAAACACCGAAAAAGACTAATCTACCCTGTTTGCGGAGGACCAAAAACACCGAACAAGACTAATCTATGGTGTCTGCAGAGGACCAAAAACACCGAACAAGACTAATCTACACTGTCTGCGGAGGACAAAAAACACCGACTAATCTACACTTTCTGCGGAGGAGCAAAAACACCGAACAAGACTAATCTATGGTGTCTGCAGGGGACCAAAAACACCGAACACAACTAATCTACACTGTCTGCAGAGGACCAAAAACACCGAACAAGACTAATCTACACTGTCTGCGGAGGACCAAAACACGGAACAAGACTAATCTAGACTGTCTGCGGAGGACCAAATCGCCGAACAAGACTAATCTACACTGTCTGCGGAGGACCAAAAACACCGAACAAGACTAATCTATGGTGTCTGCGGAGGACCAAAAACACCGAACAAGACTAATCTATGGTGTCTGCGGAGGACCAAAAACACCGAACAAGACTAATCTATGGTGTCTGCAGAGGACCAAAAACACCGAACAAGACTAATCTATGGTGTCTGCGGAGGACCAAAAACACCGAACAAGACTAATCTATGGTGTCTGCGGAGGACCAAAAACACGGAACAAGACGAATCTATGGTGTCTGCGGAGGACCAAAAACACCGAACACAACTAATCTACACTGTCTGCGGAGGACCAAAAACACCGAACAAGACTAATCTACACTGTCTGCGGAGGACCAAAAACACCGAACAAGACTAATCTACACTGTCTGCGGAGGACCAAAAACACCGAACAAGACTAATCTATGGTGTCTGCGGAGGACCAAAAACACCGAACAAGACTAATCTATGGTGTCTGCGGAGGACCAAAAACACCGAACAAGATTAATCTATGGTGTCTGCGGAGGACCAAAAACACCGAACAAGACTAATCTACACTGTCTGCTGAGGACCAAAAACACCGAACAAGACTAATCTATGGTGTCTGCAGAGGACCAAAAACACCGAACAAGACTAATCTACACTGTCTGCGGAGGACCAAAAACACCGAACAAGACTAATCTATGTTGTCTGCAGAAGACCAAAAACACCGAACAAGACTAATCTATGGTGTCTGCGGAGGACCAAAAACACCGAACAAGACTAATCTACACTGTCTGCGGAGGACCAAAAACACCGAACAAGACTAATCTACACTGTCTGCAGAGGACCAAAAACACAGAACAAGACTAATCTACACTGTCTGCGGAGGACCAAAAACACCGAAAAAGACTAATCTATGGTGTCTGCGGAGGACCAAAAACGTCGAACAAGACTAATCTACACTGTCTGCGGAGGACCAAAAACACCGAACAAGCCTAATCTACACTGTCTGCAGAGGACCAAAAACAGCAAACAAGACTAATCTACACTGTCTGCAGAGGACCAAAAACACCGAACAAGAATAATCTATTGTGACTGTGGAGGACCAAACACACCGAACACAACTAATCTACAATGTCTGCGGAGGACCAAAAACACCGAACAAGACTAATCTTTGGTGTCTGCGGAGGACCAAAAACACCGAACAAGAGTGATCATTGGTTTCTGCGGAGGACCAAAAACACCGAACAAGACTAATCTACACTGTCTGCGGAGGAGCAAAAACACCGAACAAGACTAATCTATTGTGTCTGCAGGGGACCAAAAACACCGAACACAACTAATCTACACTGTCTGCGGAGGACCAAAACACGGAACAAGACTAATCTAGACTGTGTGCGGAGGACCAAATCACCGAACAAGACTAATCTACACTGTCTGCGGAGGACCAAAAACACCGAACAAGACTAATCTATGGTGTCTGCGGAGGACCAAAAACAACGAACAAGACTAATCTACACTGTCTGCGGAGCACCAAAAACACCGAACAAGACTAATCTACACTGTCTGCGGAGGACCAAATCACCGAACAAGACTAATCTACACTGTCTGCGGAGGAGCAAAAACACCGAACAAGACTAATCTACACTGTCTGCAGAGGACCAAAAACACAGAACAAGACTAATCTACACTGTCTGCGGAGGACCAAAAACACCGAACAAGACTAATCTATGGTGTCTGCGGAGGACCAAAAACACCGAACAAGACTAATCTACACTGTCTGCGGAGGACCAAAAACACCGAACAAGACTAATCTACACTGTCTGCAGAGGACCAAAAACAGCAAACAAGACTAATCTACACTGTCTGCAGAGGACCAAAAACACCGAACAAGACTAATCTATGGTGACTGTGGAGGACCAAACACACCGAACACAACTAATCTACAATGTCTGCGGAGGACCAAAAACACCGAACAAGACTAATCTTTGGTATCTGCGGAGGACCAAAAACACCGAACAAGAGTGATCTATGGTTTCTGCGGAGGACCAAAAACACCGAACAAGACTAATCTACACTGTCTGCGGAGGAGCAAAAACACCGAACAAGACTAATCTATTGTGTCTGCAGGGGACCAAAAACACCGAACACAACTAATCTACACTGTCTGCAGAGGACCAAAAACACCGAACAAGACTAATCTACACTGTCTGCGGAGGACCAAAACACGGAACAAGACTAATCTAGACTGTGTGCGGAGGACCAAATCACCGAACAAGACTAATCTACACTGTCTGCGGAGGACCAAAAACACCGAACAAGACTAATCTATGGTGTCTGCAGAGGACCAAAAACACCGAACAAGACTAATCTATGTAGTCTGCGGAGGACCAAAAACACCGAAAAAGACTAATCTATGGTGTCTGCGGAGGACCAAAAACACCGAACAAGACTAATCTATGGTGTCTGCGGAGGACCAAAAACACCGAACAAGACTAATCTATGGTGTCTGCGGAGGACCAAAAACACAGAACAAGACTAATCTACACTGTCTGCGGAGGACCAAAAACACCGAACAAGACTAATCTATGGTGTCTTTCGGAGGACCAAAAACACCGAACAAGACTAATCTACACTGTCTGCGGAGGACCAAAAACACCGAACAAGACTAATCTACACTGTCTGCAGAGGACCAAAAACAGCAAACAAGACTAATCTACACTGTCTGCAGAGGACCAAAAACACCGAACAAGACTAATCTATGGTGTCTGCGGAGGAGCAAAAACACCGAACAAGAGTGATCTATGGTGTCTGCGGAGGACAAAAAACACCGAACAAGACTAATCTATGGTGTCTGCGGAGGACCAAAAACACCGAACAAGACTAATCTATGGTGTCTGCGGAGGACCGAAAACACCGAACAAGACTAATCTATGGTGTCTGCGGAGGACCAAAAACACCGAACAAGACTAATCTACACTGTCTGCGGAGGACCAAAAACACCGAACAAGACTAATCTATGGTGTCTGCAGAGGACCAAAAACACCGAACAAGACTAATCTACACTGTCTGCGGAGGACCAAAAACACCGAAAAAGACTAATCTATGGTGTCTGCGGAAGACCAAAAACACCGAACAAGACTAATCTATGGTGTCTGCGGAGGACCAAAAACACCGAACAAGACTAATCTATGGTGTCTGCGGAGGACCAAAAACACCGAACAAGACTAATCTACACTGTCTGCGGAGGACCAAAAACACCGAACAAGACTAATCTATGGTGTCTGCAGAGGACCAAAAACACCGAACAAGACTAATCTACACTGTCTGCGGAGGACCAAAAACACCGAAAAAGACTAATCTATGGTGTCTGCGGAGGACCAAAAACACCGAACAAGACTAATCTATGGTGTCTGCGGAGGACCAAAAACACCGAACAAGACTAATCTATGGTGTCTGCGGAGGACCAAAAACACAGAACAAGACTAATCTACACTGTCTGAGGAGGACCAAAAACACCGAACAAGACTAATCTATGGTGTCTGCGGAGGACCAAAAACACCGAACAAGACTAATCTACACTGTCTGCGGAGGACCAAAAACACCGAACAAGACTAATCTATGGTGTCTGCAGAGGACCAAAAACACCGAACAAGACTAATCTACACTGTCTGCGGAGGACCAAAAACACCGAAAAAGACTAATCTATGGTGTCTGCGGAGGACCAAAAACACCGAACAAGACTAATCTATGGTGTCTGCGGAGGACCAAAAACACCGAACAAGACTAATCTATGGTGTCTGCGGAGGACCAAAAACACAGAACAACACTAATCTATGGTGTCTGCGGAGGACCAAAAACACCGAACAAGACTAATCTATGGTGTCTGCGGAGGACCAAAAACACCGAACAAGACTAATCTACACTGTCTGTGGAGGACCAAAAACACCGAACAAGACTAATCTACACTGTCTGCAGAGGACCAAAAACAGCAAACAAGACTAATCTACACTGTCTGCAGAGGACCAAAAACACCGAACAAGACTAATCTATGGTTTCTGCGGAGGACCAAAAACACCGAACAAGACTAATCTATGGTGTCTGCGGAGGACCAAAAACACCGAACAAGACTAATCTATGGTGTCTGCGGAGGACCAAAAACACCGAAAAAGACTAATCTACCCTGTTTGCGGAGGACCAAAAACACCGAACAAGACTAATCTATGGTGTCTGCAGAGGACCAAAAACACCGAACAAGACTAATCTACACTGTCTGCGGAGGACAAAAAACACCGACTAATCTACACTGTCTGCGGAGGAGCAAAAACACCGAACAAGACTAATCTATGGTGTCTGCAGGGGACCAAAAACACCGAACACAACTAATCTACACTGTCTGCAGAGGACCAAAAACACCGAACAAGACTAATCTACACTGTCTGCGGAGGACCAAAACACGGAACAAGACTAATCTAGACTGTCTGCGGAGGACCAAATCGCCGAACAAGACTAATCTACACTGTCTGCGGAGGACCAAAAACACCGAACAAGACTAATCTATGGTGTCTGCGGAGGACCAAAAACACCGAACAAGACTAATCTATGGTGTCTGCGGAGGACCAAAAACACCGAACAAGACTAATCTATGGTGTCTGCAGAGGACCAAAAACACCGAACAAGACTAATCTATGGTGTCTGCGGAGGACCAAAAACACCGAACAAGACTAATCTATGGTGTCTGCGGAGGACCAAAAACACCGAACAAGACGAATCTATGGTGTCTGCGGAGGACCAAAAACACCGAACACAACTAATCTACACTGTCTGCGGAGGACCAAAAACACCGAACAAGACTAATCTACACTGTCTGCGGAGGACCAAAAACACCGAACAAGACTAATCTACACTGTCTGCGGAGGACCAAAAACACCGAACAAGACTAATCTATGGTGTCTGCGGAGGACCAAAAACACCGAACAAGACTAATCTATGGTGTCTGCGGAGGACCAAAAACACCGAACAAGACTAATCTATGGTGTCTGCGGAGGACCAAAAACACCGAACAAGACTAATCTACACTGTCTGCTGAGGACCAAAAACACCTAACAAGACTAATCTATGGTGTCTGCAGAGGACCAAAAACACCGAACAAGACTAATCTACACTGTCTGCGGAGGACCAAAAACACCGAACAAGACTAATCTATGTTGTCTGCAGAAGACCAAAAACACCGAACAAGACTAATCTATGGTGTCTGCAGAGGACCAAAAACACCGAACAAGACTAATCTATGGTGTCTGCGGAGGAGCAAAAACACCGAACAAGAGTGATCTATGGTGTCTGCGGAGGACAAAAAACACCGAACAAGACTAATCTATGGTGTCTGCGGAGGACCAAAAACACCGAACAAGACTAATCTATGGTGTCTGCGGAGGACCAAAAACACCGAAAAAGACTAATCTACACTGTCTGCGGAGGACCAAAAACACCGAACAAGACTAATCTATGGTGTCTGCAGAGGACCAAAAACACCGAACAAGACTAATCTATGTAGTCTGCGGAGGACCAAAAACACCGAAAAAGACTAATCTATGGTGTCTGCGGAGGACCAAAAACACCGAACAAGACTAATCTATGGTGTCTGCGGAGGACCAAAAACACCGAACAAGACTAATCTATGGTGTCTGCGGAGGACCAAAAACACAGAACAAGACTAATCTACACTGTCTGCGGAGGACCAAAAACACCGAACAAGACTAATCTATGGTGTCTTTCGGAGGACCAAAAACACCGAACAAGACTAATCTACACTGTCTGCGGAGCACCAAAAACACCGAACAAGACTAATCTACACTGTCTGCGGAGGACCAAATCACCGAACAAGACTAATCTACACTGTCTGCAGAGGACCAAAAACACCGAACAAGACTAATCTATGGTGTCTGCGGAGGACCAAAAACACCGAACAAGAGTGATCTATGGTGTCTGCGGAGGACAAAAAACACCGAACAAGACTAATCTATGGTGTCTGCGGAGGACCAAAAACACCGAACAAGACTAATCTATGGTGTCTGCGGAGGACCGAAAACACCGAACAAGACTAATCTATGGTGTCTGCGGAGGACCAAAAACACCGAACAAGACTAATCTACACTGTCTGCGGAGGACCAAAAACACCGAACAAGACTAATCTATGGTGTCTGCAGAGGACCAAAAACACCGAACAAGACTAATCTACACTGTCTGCGGAGGACCAAAAACACCGAAAAAGACTAATCTATGGTGTCTGCGGAGGACCAAAAACACCGAACAAGACTAATCTATGGTGTCTGCGGAGGACCAAAAACACCGAACAAGACTAATCTATGGTGTCTGCGGAGGACCAAAAACACAGAACAAGACTAATCTACACTGTCTGAGGAGGACCAAAAACACCGAACAAGACTAATCTATGGTGTCTGCGGAGGACCAAAAACACCGAACAAGACTAAACTACACTGTCTGTGGAGGACCAAAAACACCGAACAAGACTAATCTACACTGTCTGCAGAGGACCAAAAACAGCAAACAAGACTAATCTACACTGTCTGCAGAGGACCAAAAACACCGAACAAGACTAATCTATGGTTTCTGCGGAGGACCAAAAACACCGAACAAGACTAATCTATGGTGTCTGCGGAGGACCAAAAACACCGAACAAGACTAATCTATGGTGTCTGCGGAGGACCAAAAACACCGAAAAAGACTAATCTACCCTGTTTGCGGAGGACCAAAAACACCGAACAAGACTAATCTATGGTGTCTGCAGAGGACCAAAAACACCGAACAAGACTAATCTACACTGTCTGCGGAGGACAAAAAACACCGACTAATCTACACTTTCTGCGGAGGAGCAAAAACACCGAACAAGACTAATCTATGGTGTCTGCAGGGGACCAAAAACACCGAACACAACTAATCTACACTGTCTGCAGAGGACCAAAAACACCGAACAAGACTAATCTACACTGTCTGCGGAGGACCAAAACACGGAACAAGACTAATCTAGACTGTCTGCGGAGGACCAAATCGCCGAACAAGACTAATCTACACTGTCTGCGGAGGACCAAAAACACCGAACAAGACTAATCTATGGTGTCTGCGGAGGACCAAAAACACCGAACAAGACTAATCTATGGTGTCTGCGGAGGACCAAAAACACCGAACAAGACTAATCTATGGTGTCTGCAGAGGACCAAAAACACCGAACAAGACTAATCTATGGTGTCTGCGGAGGACCAAAAACACCGAACAAGACTAATCTATGGTGTCTGCGGAGGACCAAAAACACGGAACAAGACGAATCTATGGTGTCTGCGGAGGACCAAAAACACCGAACACAACTAATCTACACTGTCTGCGGAGGACCAAAAACACCGAACAAGACTAATCTACACTGTCTGCGGAGGACCAAAAACACCGAACAAGACTAATCTACACTGTCTGCGGAGGACCAAAAACACCGAACAAGACTAATCTATGGTGTCTGCTGAGGACCAAAAACACCGAACAAGACTAATCTATGGTGTCTGCGGAGGACCAAAAACACCGAACAAGATTAATCTATGGTGTCTGCGGAGGACCAAAAACACCGAACAAGACTAATCTACACTGTCTGCTGAGGACCAAAAACACCGAACAAGACTAATCTATGGTGTCTGCAGAGGACCAAAAACACCGAACAAGACTAATCTACACTGTCTGCGGAGGACCAAAAACACCGAACAAGACTAATCTATGTTGTCTGCAGAAGACCAAAAACACCGAACAAGACTAATCTATGGTGTCTGCGGAGGACCAAAAACACCGAACAAGACTAATCTACACTGTCTGCGGAGGACCAAAAACACCGAACAAGACTAATCTACACTGTCTGCAGAGGACCAAAAACACAGAACAAGACTAATCTACACTGTCTGCGGAGGACCAAAAACACCGAAAAAGACTAATCTATGGTGTCTGCGGAGGACCAAAAACGTCGAACAAGACTAATCTACACTGTCTGCGGAGGACCAAAAACACCGAACAAGCCTAATCTACACTGTCTGCAGAGGACCAAAAACAGCAAACAAGACTAATCTACACTGTCTGCAGAGGACCAAAAACACCGAACAAGAATAATCTATTGTGACTGTGGAGGACCAAACACACCGAACACAACTAATCTACAATGTCTGCGGAGGACCAAAAACACCGAACAAGACTAATCTTTGGTGTCTGCGGAGGACCAAAAACACCGAACAAGAGTGATCATTGGTTTCTGCGGAGGACCAAAAACACCGAACAAGACTAATCTACACTGTCTGCGGAGGAGCAAAAACACCGAACAAGACTAATCTATTGTGTCTGCAGGGGACCAAAAACACCGAACAAGACTAATCTATGTAGTCTGCGGAGGACCAAAACACGGAACAAGACTAATCTAGACTGTGTGCGGAGGACCAAATCACCGAACAAGACTAATCTACACTGTCTGCGGAGGACCAAAAACACCGAACAAGACTAATCTATGGTGTCTGCGGAGGACCAAAAACAACGAACAAGACTAATCTACACTGTCTGCGGAGCACCAAAAACACCGAACAAGACTAATCTACACTGTCTGCGGAGGACCAAATCACCGAACAAGACTAATCTACACTGTCTGCGGAGGAGCAAAAACACCGAACAAGACTAATCTACACTGTCTGCAGAGGACCAAAAACACAGAACAAGACTAATCTACACTGTCTGCGGAGGACCAAAAACACCGAACAAGACTAATCTATGGTGTCTGCGGAGGACCAAAAACACCGAACAAGACTAATCTACACTGTCTGCGGAGGACCAAAAACACCGAACAAGACTAATCTACACTGTCTGCAGAGGACCAAAAACAGCAAACAAGACTAATCTACACTGTCTGCAGAGGACCAAAAACACCGAACAAGACTAATCTATGGTGACTGTGGAGGACCAAACACACCGAACACAACTAATCTACAATGTCTGCGGAGGACCAAAAACACCGAACAAGACTAATCTTTGGTATCTGCGGAGGACCAAAAACACCGAACAAGAGTGATCTATGGTTTCTGCGGAGGACCAAAAACACCGAACAAGACTAATCTACACTGTCTGCGGAGGAGCAAAAACACCGAACAAGACTAATCTATTGTGTCTGCAGGGGACCAAAAACACCGAACACAACTAATCTACACTGTCTGCAGAGGACCAAAAACACCGAACAAGACTAATCTACACTGTCTGCGGAGGACCAAAACACGGAACAAGACTAATCTAGACTGTGTGCGGAGGACCAAATCACCGAACAAGACTAATCTACACTGTCTGCGGAGGACCAAAAACACCGAACAAGACTAATCTATGGTGTCTGCAGAGGACCAAAAACACCGAACAAGACTAATCTATGTAGTCTGCGGAGGACCAAAAACACCGAAAAAGACTAATCTATGGTGTCTGCGGAGGACCAAAAACACCGAACAAGACTAATCTATGGTGTCTGCGGAGGACCAAAAACACCGAACAAGACTAATCTATGGTGTCTGCGGAGGACCAAAAACACAGAACAAGACTAATCTACACTGTCTGCGGAGGACCAAAAACACCGAACAAGACTAATCTATGGTGTCTTTCGGAGGACCAAAAACACCGAACAAGACTAATCTACACTGTCTGCGGAGGACCAAAAACACCGAACAAGACTAATCTACACTGTCTGCAGAGGACCAAAAACAGCAAACAAGACTAATCTACACTGTCTGCAGAGGACCAAAAACACCGAACAAGACTAATCTATGGTGTCTGCGGAGGAGCAAAAACACCGAACAAGAGTGATCTATGGTGTCTGCGGAGGACAAAAAACACCGAACAAGACTAATCTATGGTGTCTGCGGAGGACCAAAAACACCGAACAAGACTAATCTATGGTGTCTGCGGAGGACCGAAAACACCGAACAAGACTAATCTATGGTGTCTGCGGAGGACCAAAAACACCGAACAAGACTAATCTACACTGTCTGCGGAGGACCAAAAACACCGAACAAGACTAATCTATGGTGTCTGCAGAGGACCAAAAACACCGAACAAGACTAATCTACACTGTCTGCGGAGGACCAAAAACACCGAAAAAGACTAATCTATGGTGTCTGCGGAAGACCAAAAACACCGAACAAGACTAATCTATGGTGTCTGCGGAGGACCAAAAACACCGAACAAGACTAATCTATGGTGTCTGCGGAGGACCAAAAACACAGAACAAGACTAATCTACACTGTCTGAGGAGGACCAAAAACACCGAACAAGACTAATCTATGGTGTCTGCGGAGGACCAAAAACACCGAACAAGACTAATCTACACTGTCTGCGGAGGACCAAAAACACCGAACAAGACTAATCTATGGTGTCTGCAGAGGACCAAAAACACCGAACAAGACTAATCTACACTGTCTGCGGAGGACCAAAAACACCGAAAAAGACTAATCTATGGTGTCTGCGGAGGACCAAAAACACCGAACAAGACTAATCTATGGTGTCTGCGGAGGACCAAAAACACCGAACAAGACTAATCTATGGTGTCTGCGGAGGACCAAAAACACAGAACAAGACTAATCTACACTGTCTGAGGAGGACCAAAAACACCGAACAAGACTAATCTATGGTGTCTGCGGAGGACCAAAAACACCGAACAAGACTAATCTACACTGTCTGCAGAGGACCAAAAACACCGAACAAGACTAATCTATGGTGTCTGCGGAGGAGCAAAAACACCGAACAAGAGTGATCTATGGTGTCTGCGGAGGACAAAAAACACCGAACAAGACTAATCTATGGTGTCTGCGGAGGACCAAAAACACCGAACAAGACTAATCTATGGTGTCTGCGGAGGACCAAAAACACCGAAAAAGACTAATCTACACTGTCTGCGGAGGACCAAAAACACCGAACAAGACTAATCTATGGTGTCTGCAGAGGACCAAAAACACCGAACAAGACTAATCTATGTAGTCTGCGGAGGACCAAAAACACCGAAAAAGACTAATCTATGGTGTCTGCGGAGGACCAAAAACACCGAACAAGACTAATCTATGGTGTCTGCGGAGGACCAAAAACACCGAACAAGACTAATCTATGGTGTCTGCGGAGGACCAAAAACACAGAACAAGACTAATCTACACTGTCTGCGGAGGACCAAAAACACCGAACAAGACTAATCTATGGTGTCTTTCGGAGGACCAAAAACACCGAACAAGACTAATCTACACTGTCTGCGGAGCACCAAAAACACCGAACAAGACTAATCTACACTGTCTGCGGAGGACCAAATCACCGAACAAGACTAATCTACACTGTCTGCAGAGGACCAAAAACACCGAACAAGACTAATCTATGGTGTCTGCGGAGGACCAAAAACACCGAACAAGAGTGATCTATGGTGTCTGCGGAGGACAAAAAACACCGAACAAGACTAATCTATGGTGTCTGCGGAGGACCAAAAACACCGAACAAGACTAATCTATGGTGTCTGCGGAGGACCGAAAACACCGAACAAGACTAATCTATGGTGTCTGCGGAGGACCAAAAACACCGAACAAGACTAATCTACACTGTCTGCGGAGGACCAAAAACACCGAACAAGACTAATCTATGGTGTCTGCAGAGGACCAAAAACACCGAACAAGACTAATCTACACTGTCTGCGGAGGACCAAAAACACCGAAAAAGACTAATCTATGGTGTCTGCGGAGGACCAAAAACACCGAACAAGACTAATCTATGGTGTCTGCGGAGGACCAAAAACACCGAACAAGACTAATCTATGGTGTCTGCGGAGGACCAAAAACACAGAACAAGACTAATCTACACTGTCTGAGGAGAACCAAAAACACCGAACAAGACTAATCTATGGTGTCTGCGGAGGACCAAAAACACCGAACAAGACTAAACTACACTGTCTGTGGAGGACCAAAAACACCGAACAAGACTAATCTACACTGTCTGCAGAGGACCAAAAACAGCAAACAAGACTAATCTACACTGTCTGCAGAGGACCAAAAACACCGAACAAGACTAATCTATGGTTTCTGCGGAGGACCAAAAACACCGAACAAGACTAATCTATGGTGTCTGCGGAGGACCAAAAACACCGAACAAGACTAATCTATGGTGTCTGCGGAGGACCAAAAACACCGAAAAAGACTAATCTACCCTGTTTGCGGAGGACCAAAAACACCGAACAAGACTAATCTATGGTGTCTGCAGAGGACCAAAAACACCGAACAAGACTAATCTACACTGTCTGCGGAGGACAAAAAACACCGACTAATCTACACTGTCTGCGGAGGAGCAAAAACACCGAACAAGACTAATCTATGGTGTCTGCAGGGGACCAAAAACACCGAACACAACTAATCTACACTGTCTGCAGAGGACCAAAAACACCGAACAAGACTAATCTACACTGTCTGCGGAGGACCAAAACACGGAACAAGACTAATCTAGACTGTCTGCGGAGGACCAAATCGCCGAACAAGACTAATCTACACTGTCTGCGGAGGACCAAAACACGGAACAAGACTAATCTAGACTGTCTGCGGAGGACCAAATCGCCGAACAAGACTAATCTACACTGTCTGCGGAGGACCAAAAACACCGAACAAGACTAATCTATGGTGTCTGCGGAGGACCAAAAACACCGAACAAGACTAATCTATGGTGTCTGCGGAGGACCAAAAACACCGAACAAGACTAATCTATGGTGTCTGCAGAGGACCAAAAACACCGAACAAGACTAATCTATGGTGTCTGCGGAGGACCAAAAACACCGAACAAGACTAATCTATGGTGTCTGCGGAGGACCAAAAACACCGAACAAGACGAATCTATGGTGTCTGCGGAGGACCAAAAACACCGAACACAACTAATCTACACTGTCTGCGGAGGACCAAAAACACCGAACAAGACTAATCTACACTGTCTGCGGAGGACCAAAAACACCGAACAAGACTAATCTACACTGTCTGCGGAGGACCAAAAACACCGAACAAGACTAATCTATGGTGTCTGCGGAGGACCAAAAACACCGAACAAGACTAATCTATGGTGTCTGCGGAGGACCAAAAACACCGAACAAGACTAATCTATGGTGTCTGCGGAGGACCAAAAACACCGAACAAGACTAATCTACACTGTCTGCTGAGGACCAAAAACACCTAACAAGACTAATCTATGGTGTCTGCAGAGGACCAAAAACACCGAACAAGACTAATCTACACTGTCTGCGGAGGACCAAAAACACCGAACAAGACTAATCTATGTTGTCTGCAGAAGACCAAAAACACCGAACAAGACTAATCTATGGTGTCTGCAGAGGACCAAAAACACCGAACAAGACTAATCTATGGTGTCTGCGGAGGAGCAAAAACACCGAACAAGAGTGATCTATGGTGTCTGCGGAGGACAAAAAACACCGAACAAGACTAATCTATGGTGTCTGCGGAGGACCAAAAACACCGAACAAGACTAATCTATGGTGTCTGCGGAGGACCAAAAACACCGAAAAAGACTAATCTACACTGTCTGCGGAGGACCAAAAACACAGAACAAGACTAATCTATGGTGTCTGCAGAGGACCAAAAACACCGAACAAGACTAATCTACACTGTCTGCAGAGGACCAAAAACACAGAACAAGACTAATCTACACTGTCTGCGGAGGACCAAAAACACCGAAAAAGACTAATCTATGGTGTCTGCGGAGGACCAAAAACGTCGAACAAGACTAATCTACACTGTCTGCGGAGGACCAAAAACACCGAACAAGCCTAATCTACACTGTCTGCAGAGGACCAAAAACAGCAAACAAGACTAATCTACACTGTCTGCAGAGGACCAAAAACACCGAACAAGAATAATCTATTGTGACTGTGGAGGACCAAACACACCGAACACAACTAATCTACAATGTCTGCGGAGGACCAAAAACACCGAACAAGACTAATCTTTGGTGTCTGCGGAGGACCAAAAACACCGAACAAGAGTGATCATTGGTTTCTGCGGAGGACCAAAAACACCGAACAAGACTAATCTACACTGTCTGCGGAGGAGCAAAAACACCGAACAAGACTAATCTATTGTGTCTGCAGGGGACCAAAAACACCGAACACAACTAATCTACACTGTCTGCGGAGGACCAAAACACGGAACAAGACTAATCTAGACTGTGTGCGGAGGACCAAATCACCGAACAAGACTAATCTACACTGTCTGCGGAGGACCAAAAACACCGAACAAGACTAATCTATGGTGTCTGCGGAGGACCAAAAACAACGAACAAGACTAATCTACACTGTCTGCGGAGCACCAAAAACACCGAACAAGACTAATCTACACTGTCTGCGGAGGACCAAATCACCGAACAAGACTAATCTACACTGTCTGCGGAGGAGCAAAAACACCGAACAAGACTAATCTACACTGTCTGCAGAGGACCAAAAACACAGAACAAGACTAATCTACACTGTCTGCGGAGGACCAAAAACACCGAACAAGACTAATCTATGGTGTCTGCGGAGGACCAAAAACACCGAACAAGACTAATCTACACTGTCTGCGGAGGACCAAAAACACCGAACAAGACTAATCTACACTGTCTGCAGAGGACCAAAAACAGCAAACAAGACTAATCTACACTGTCTGCAGAGGACCAAAAACACCGAACAAGACTAATCTATGGTGACTGTGGAGGACCAAACACACCGAACACAACTAATCTACAATGTCTGCGGAGGACCAAAAACACCGAACAAGACTAATCTTTGGTATCTGCGGAGGACCAAAAACACCGAACAAGAGTGATCTATGGTTTCTGCGGAGGACCAAAAACACCGAACAAGACTAATCTACACTGTCTGCGGAGGAGCAAAAACACCGAACAAGACTAATCTATTGTGTCTGCAGGGGACCAAAAACACCGAACACAACTAATCTACACTGTCTGCAGAGGACCAAAAACACCGAACAAGACTAATCTACACTGTCTGCGGAGGACCAAAACACGGAACAAGACTAATCTAGACTGTGTGCGGAGGACCAAATCACCGAACAAGACTAATCTACACTGTCTGCGGAGGACCAAAAACACCGAACAAGACTAATCTATGGTGTCTGCAGAGGACCAAAAACACCGAACAAGACTAATCTATGTAGTCTGCGGAGGACCAAAAACACCGAAAAAGACTAATCTATGGTGTCTGCGGAGGACCAAAAACACCGAACAAGACTAATCTATGGTGTCTGCGGAGGACCAAAAACACCGAACAAGACTAATCTATGGTGTCTGCGGAGGACCAAAAACACAGAACAAGACTAATCTACACTGTCTGCGGAGGACCAAAAACACCGAACAAGACTAATCTATGGTGTCTTTCGGAGGACCAAAAACACCGAACAAGACTAATCTACACTGTCTGCGGAGGACCAAAAACACCGAACAAGACTAATCTACACTGTCTGCAGAGGACCAAAAACAGCAAACAAGACTAATCTACACTGTCTGCAGAGGACCAAAAACACCGAACAAGACTAATCTATGGTGTCTGCGGAGGAGCAAAAACACCGAACAAGAGTGATCTATGGTGTCTGCGGAGGACAAAAAACACCGAACAAGACTAATCTATGGTGTCTGCGGAGGACCAAAAACACCGAACAAGACTAATCTATGGTGTCTGCGGAGGACCGAAAACACCGAACAAGACTAATCTATGGTGTCTGCGGAGGACCAAAAACACCGAACAAGACTAATCTACACTGTCTGCGGAGGACCAAAAACACCGAACAAGACTAATCTATGGTGTCTGCAGAGGACCAAAAACACCGAACAAGACTAATCTACACTGTCTGCGGAGGACCAAAAACACCGAAAAAGACTAATCTATGGTGTCTGCGGAAGACCAAAAACACCGAACAAGACTAATCTATGGTGTCTGCGGAGGACCAAAAACACCGAACAAGACTAATCTATGGTGTCTGCGGAGGACCAAAAACACAGAACAAGACTAATCTACACTGTCTGAGGAGGACCAAAAACACCGAACAAGACTAATCTATGGTGTCTGCGGAGGACCAAAAACACCGAACAAGACTAATCTACACTGTCTGCGGAGGACCAAAAACACCGAACAAGACTAATCTATGGTGTCTGCAGAGGACCAAAAACACCGAACAAGACTAATCTACACTGTCTGCGGAGGACCAAAAACACCGAAAAAGACTAATCTATGGTGTCTGCGGAGGACCAAAAACACCGAACAAGACTAATCTATGGTGTCTGCGGAGGACCAAAAACACCGAACAAGACTAATCTATGGTGTCTGCGGAGGACCAAAAACACAGAACAAGACTAATCTACACTGTCTGAGGAGGACCAAAAACACCGAACAAGACTAATCTATGGTGTCTGCGGAGGACCAAAAACACCGAACAAGACTAATCTACACTGTCTGCAGAGGACCAAAAACACCGAACAAGACTAATCTATGGTGTCTGCGGAGGAGCAAAAACACCGAACAAGAGTGATCTATGGTGTCTGCGGAGGACAAAAAACACCGAACAAGACTAATCTATGGTGTCTGCGGAGGACCAAAAACACCGAACAAGACTAATCTATGGTGTCTGCGGAGGACCAAAAACACCGAAAAAGACTAATCTACACTGTCTGCGGAGGACCAAAAACACCGAACAAGACTAATCTATGGTGTCTGCAGAGGACCAAAAACACCGAACAAGACTAATCTATGTAGTCTGCGGAGGACCAAAAACACCGAAAAAGACTAATCTATGGTGTCTGCGGAGGACCAAAAACACCGAACAAGACTAATCTATGGTGTCTGCGGAGGACCAAAAACACCGAACAAGACTAATCTATGGTGTCTGCGGAGGACCAAAAACACAGAACAAGACTAATCTACACTGTCTGCGGAGGACCAAAAACACCGAACAAGACTAATCTATGGTGTCTTTCGGAGGACCAAAAACACCGAACAAGACTAATCTACACTGTCTGCGGAGCACCAAAAACACCGAACAAGACTAATCTACACTGTCTGCGGAGGACCAAATCACCGAACAAGACTAATCTACACTGTCTGCAGAGGACCAAAAACACCGAACAAGACTAATCTATGGTGTCTGCGGAGGACCAAAAACACCGAACAAGAGTGATCTATGGTGTCTGCGGAGGACAAAAAACACCGAACAAGACTAATCTATGGTGTCTGCGGAGGACCAAAAACACCGAACAAGACTAATCTATGGTGTCTGCGGAGGACCGAAAACACCGAACAAGACTAATCTATGGTGTCTGCGGAGGACCAAAAACACCGAACAAGACTAATCTACACTGTCTGCGGAGGACCAAAAACACCGAACAAGACTAATCTATGGTGTCTGCAGAGGACCAAAAACACCGAACAAGACTAATCTACACTGTCTGCGGAGGACCAAAAACACCGAAAAAGACTAATCTATGGTGTCTGCGGAGGACCAAAAACACCGAACAAGACTAATCTATGGTGTCTGCGGAGGACCAAAAACACCGAACAAGACTAATCTATGGTGTCTGCGGAGGACCAAAAACACAGAACAAGACTAATCTACACTGTCTGAGGAGAACCAAAAACACCGAACAAGACTAATCTATGGTGTCTGCGGAGGACCAAAAACACCGAACAAGACTAAACTACACTGTCTGTGGAGGACCAAAAACACCGAACAAGACTAATCTACACTGTCTGCAGAGGACCAAAAACAGCAAACAAGACTAATCTACACTGTCTGCAGAGGACCAAAAACACCGAACAAGACTAATCTATGGTTTCTGCGGAGGACCAAAAACACCGAACAAGACTAATCTATGGTGTCTGCGGAGGACCAAAAACACCGAACAAGACTAATCTATGGTGTCTGCGGAGGACCAAAAACACCGAAAAAGACTAATCTACCCTGTTTGCGGAGGACCAAAAACACCGAACAAGACTAATCTATGGTGTCTGCAGAGGACCAAAAACACCGAACAAGACTAATCTACACTGTCTGCGGAGGACAAAAAACACCGACTAATCTACACTGTCTGCGGAGGAGCAAAAACACCGAACAAGACTAATCTATGGTGTCTGCAGGGGACCAAAAACACCGAACACAACTAATCTACACTGTCTGCAGAGGACCAAAAACACCGAACAAGACTAATCTACACTGTCTGCGGAGGACCAAAACACGGAACAAGACTAATCTAGACTGTCTGCGGAGGACCAAATCGCCGAACAAGACTAATCTACACTGTCTGCGGAGGACCAAAAACACCGAACAAGACTAATCTATGGTGTCTGCGGAGGACCAAAAACACCGAACAAGACTAATCTATGGTGTCTGCGGAGGACCAAAAACACCGAACAAGACTAATCTATGGTGTCTGCAGAGGACCAAAAACACCGAACAAGACTAATCTATGGTGTCTGCGGAGGACCAAAAACACCGAACAAGACTAATCTATGGTGTCTGCGGAGGACCAAAAACACCGAACAAGACGAATCTATGGTGTCTGCGGAGGACCAAAAACACCGAACACAACTAATCTACACTGTCTGCGGAGGACCAAAAACACCGAACAAGACTAATCTACACTGTCTGCGGAGGACCAAAAACACCGAACAAGACTAATCTACACTGTCTGCGGAGGACCAAAAACACCGAACAAGACTAATCTATGGTGTCTGCGGAGGACCAAAAACACCGAACAAGACTAATCTATGGTGTCTGCGGAGGACCAAAAACACCGAACAAGATTAATCTATGGTGTCTGCGGAGGACCAAAAACACCGAACAAGACTAATCTACACTGTCTGCTGAGGACCAAAAACACCGAACAAGACTAATCTATGGTGTCTGCAGAGGACCAAAAACACCGAACAAGACTAATCTACACTGTCTGCGGAGGACCAAAAACACCGAACAAGACTAATCTATGTTGTCTGCAGAAGACCAAAAACACCGAACAAGACTAATCTATGGTGTCTGCGGAGGACCAAAAACACCGAACAAGACTAATCTACACTGTCTGCGGAGGACCAAAAACACCGAACAAGACTAATCTACACTGTCTGCAGAGGACCAAAAACACCGAACAAGACTAATCTATGGTGACTGTGGAGGACCAAAAACACCGAACAAGACTAATCTACACTGTCTGCGGAGGAGCAAAAACACCGAACAAGACTAATCTATTGTGTCTGCAGGGGACCAAAAACACCGAACACAACTAATCTACACTGTCTGCAGAGGACCAAAAACACCGAACAAGACTAATCTACACTGTCTGCGGAGGACCAAAACACGGAACAAGACTAATCTAGACTGTGTGCGGAGGACCAAATCACCGAACAAGACTAATCTACACTGTCTGCGGAGGACCAAAAACACCGAACAAGACTAATCTATGGTGTCTGCGGAGGACCAAAAACAACGAACAAGACTAATCTACACTGTCTGCGGAGCACCAAAAACACCGAACAAGACTAATCTACACTGTCTGCGGAGGACCAAATCACCGAACAAGACTAATCTACACTGTCTGCGGAGGAGCAAAAACACCGAACAAGACTAATCTACACTGTCTGCGGAGGACCAAAAACACAGAACAAGACTAATCTACACTGTCTGCGGAGGACCAAAAACACCGAACAAGACTAATCTATGGTGTCTGCGGAGGACCAAAAACACCGAACAAGACTAATCTACACTGTCTGCGGAGGACCAAAAACACCGAACAAGACTAATCTACACTGTCTGCAGAGGACCAAAAACAGCAAACAAGACTAATCTACACTGTCTGCAGAGGACCAAAAACACCGAACAAGACTAATCTATGGTGACTGTGGAGGACCAAACACACCGAACACAACTAATCTACAATGTCTGCGGAGGACCAAAAACACCGAACAAGACTAATCTTTGGTATCTGCGGAGGACCAAAAACACCGAACAAGAGTGATCTATGGTTTCTGCGGAGGACCAAAAACACCGAACAAGACTAATCTACACTGTCTGCGGAGGAGCAAAAACACCGAACAAGACTAATCTATTGTGTCTGCAGGGGACCAAAAACACCGAACACAACTAATCTACACTGTCTGCAGAGGACCAAAAACACCGAACAAGACTAATCTACACTGTCTGCGGAGGACCAAAACACGGAACAAGACTAATCTAGACTGTGTGCGGAGGACCAAATCACCGAACAAGACTAATCTACACTGTCTGCGGAGGACCAAAAACACCGAACAAGACTAATCTATGGTGTCTGCAGAGGACCAAAAACACCGAACAAGACTAATCTATGTAGTCTGCGGAGGACCAAAAACACCGAAAAAGACTAATCTATGGTGTCTGCGGAGGACCAAAAACACCGAACAAGACTAATCTATGGTGTCTGCGGAGGACCAAAAACACCGAACAAGACTAATCTATGGTGTCTGCGGAGGACCAAAACACAGAACAAGACTAATCTACACTGTCTGCG
The DNA here is from genome assembly GCA_022114975.2 of Lampris megalopsis. Taxonomy (NCBI): domain Eukaryota; kingdom Metazoa; phylum Chordata; class Actinopteri; order Lampriformes; family Lampridae; genus Lampris; species Lampris megalopsis. Next base: position 28,851 of record JAJHIY020000943.1, read on the forward strand.
GAGGACCAAAAACACCGAACAAGACTAATCTATGGTGTCTTTCGGAGGACCAAAAACACCGAACAAGACTAATCTACACTGTCTGCGGAGGACCAAAAACACCGAACAAGACTAATCTACACTGTCTGCAGAGGACCAAAAACAGCAAACAAGACTAATCTACACTGTCTGCAGAGGACCAAAAACACCGAACAAGACTAATCTATGGTGTCTGCGGAGGAGCAAAAACACCGAACAAGAGTGATCTATGGTGTCTGCGGAGGACAAAAAACACCGAACAAGACTAATCTATGGTGTCTGCGGAGGACCAAAAACACCGAACAAGACTAATCTATGGTGTCTGCGGAGGACCGAAAACACCGAACAAGACTAATCTATGGTGTCTGCGGAGGACCAAAAACACCGAACAAGACTAATCTACACTGTCTGCGGAGGACCAAAAACACCGAACAAGACTAATCTATGGTGTCTGCAGAGGACCAAAAACACCGAACAAGACTAATCTACACTGTCTGCGGAGGACCAAAAACACCGAAAAAGACTAATCTATGGTGTCTGCGGAGGACCAAAAACACCGAACAAGACTAATCTATGGTGTCTGCGGAGGACCAAAAACACCGAACAAGACTAATCTATGGTGTCTGCGGAGGACCAAAAACACAGAACAAGACTAATCTACACTGTCTGAGGAGGACCAAAAACACCGAACAAGACTAATCTATGGTGTCTGCGGAGGACCAAAAACACCGAACAAGACTAATCTACACTGTCTGCGGAGGACCAAAAACACCGAACAAGACTAATCTATGGTGTCTGCAGAGGACCAAAAACACCGAACAAGACTAATCTACACTGTCTGCGGAGAACCAAAAACACCGAAAAAGACTAATCTATGGTGTCTGCGGAGGACCAAAAACACCGAACAAGACTAATCTATGGTGTCTGCGGAGGACCAAAAACACCGAACAAGACTAATCTATGGTGTCTGCGGAGGACCAAAAACACCGAAAAAGACTAATCTATGGTGTCTGCGGAGGACCAAAAACACCGAACAAGACTAATCTATGGTGTCTGCGGAGGACCAAAAACACCGAACAAGACTAATCTATGGTGTCTGCGGAGGACCAAAAACACAGAACAAGACTAATCTACACTGTCTGAGGAGGACCAAAAACACCGAACAAGACTAATCTATGGTGTCTGCGGAGGACCAAAAACACCGAACAAGACTAATCTATGGTTTCTGCGGAGGACCAAAAACACCGAACAAGACTAATCTGTGGTGTCTGCGGAGGACCAAAAACACCGAACAAGACTAATCTATGGTGTCTGCGGAGGACCAAAAACACCGAAAAAGACTAATCTACCCTGTTTGCGGAGGACCAAAAACACCGAACAAGACTAATCTATGGTGTCTGCAGAGGACCAAAAACACCGAACAAGACTAATCTACACTGTCTGCGGAGGACAAAAAACACCGACTAATCTACACTGTCTGCGGAGGAGCAAAAACACCGAACAAGACTAATCTATGGTGTCTGCAGGGGACCAAAAACACCGAACACAACTAATCTACACTGTCTGCAGAGGACCAAAAACACCGAACAAGACTAATCTACACTGTCTGCGGAGGACCAAAACACGGAACAAGACTAATCTAGACTGTCTGCGGAGGACCAAATCGCCGAACAAGACTAATCTACACTGTCTGCGGAGGACCAAAAACACCGAACAAGACTAATCTATGGTGTCTGCGGAGGACCAAAAACACCGAACAAGACTAATCTATGATGTCTGCGGAGGACCAAAAACACCGAACAAGACTAATCTATGGTGTCTGCGGAGGACCAAAAACACCGAACAAGACTAATCTATGGTGTCTGCGAAGGACCGAAAACACCGAACAAGACTAATCTATGGTGTCTGCGGAGGACCAAAAACACCGAACAAGACTAATCTACACTGTCTGCGGAGGACCAAAAACACCGAACAAGACTAATCTATGGTGTCTGCAGAGGACCAAAAACACCGAACAAGACTAATCTACACTGTCTGCGGAGGACCAAAAACACCGAAAAAGACTAATCTATGGTGTCTGCGGAGGACCAAAAACACCGAACAAGACTAATCTACACTGTCTGCGGAGGACCAAAAACACCGAACAAGACTAATCTATGGTGTCTGCGGAGGACCAAAAACACAGAACAAGACTAATCTACACTGTCTGAGGAGGACCAAAAACACCGAACAAGACTAATCTATGGTGTCTGCGGAGGACCAAAAACACCGAACAAGACTAATCTACACTGTCTGCGGAGGACCAAAAACACCGAACAAGACTAATCTATGGTGTCTGCAGAGGACCAAAAACACCGAACAAGACTAATCTACACTGTCTGCGGAGGACCAAAAACACCGAAAAAGACTAATCTATGGTGTCTGCGGAGGACCAAAAACACCGAACAAGACTAATCTATGGTGTCTGCGGAGGACCAAAAACACCGAACAAGACAAATCTATGGTGTCTGCGGAGGACCAAAAACACAGAACAAGACTAATCTACACTGTCTGCGGAGGACCAAAAACACCGAACAAGACTAATCTATGGTGTCTGCGGAGGACCAAAAACACCGAACAAGACTAATCTATGGTGTCTGCGGAGGACCAAAAACACAGAACAAGACTAATCTACACTGTCTGAGGAGGACCAAAAACACCGAACAAGACTAATCTATGGTGTCTGCGGAGGACCAAAAACACCGAACAAGACTAATCTACACTGTCTGCGGAGGACCAAAAACACCGAACAAGACTAATCTATGGTGTCTGCAGAGGACCAAAAACACCGAACAAGACTAATCTACACTGTCTGCGGAGGACCAAAAACACCGAAAAAGACTAATCTATGGTGTCTGCGGAGGACCAAAAACACCGAACAAGACTAATCTATGGTGTCTGCGGAGGACCAAAAACACCGAACAAGACTAATCTATGGTGTCTGCGGAGGACCAAAAACACAGAACAAGACTAATCTACACTGTCTGAGGAGGACCAAAAACACCGAACAAGACTAATCTATGGTGTCTGCGGAGGACCAAAAACACCGAACAAGACTAATCTACACTGTCTGTGGAGGACCAAAAACACCGAACAAGACTAATCTACACTGTCTGCAGAGGACCAAAAACAGCAAACAAGACTAATCTACACTGTCTGCAGAGGACCAAAAACACCGAACAAGACTAATCTATGGTTTCTGCGGAGGACCAAAAACACCGAACAAGACTAATCTATGGTGTCTGCGGAGGACCAAAAACACCGAACAAGACTAATCTATGGTGTCTGCGGAGGACCAAAAACACCGAAAAAGACTAATCTACCCTGTTTGCGGAGGACCAAAAACACCGAACAAGACTAATCTATGGTGTCTGCAGAGGACCAAAAACACCGAACAAGACTAATCTACACTGTCTGCGGAGGACAAAAAACACCGACTAATCTACACTGTCTGCGGAGGAGCAAAAACACCGAACAAGACTAATCTATGGTGTCTGCAGGGGACCAAAAACACCGAACACAACTAATCTACACTGTCTGCAGAGGACCAAAAACACCGAACAAGACTAATCTACACTGTCTGCGGAGGACCAAAACACGGAACAAGACTAATCTAGACTGTCTGCGGAGGACCAAATCGCCGAACAAGACTAATCTACACTGTCTGCGGAGGACCAAAAACACCGAACAAGACTAATCTATGGTGTCTGCGGAGGACCAAAAACACCGAACAAGACTAATCTATGGTGTCTGCGGAGGACCAAAAACACCGAACAAGACTAATCTATGGTGTCTGCGGAGGACCAAAAACACCGAACAAGACTAATCTATGGTGTCTGCGAAGGACCGAAAACACCGAACAAGACTAATCTATGGTGTCTGCGGAGGACCAAAAACACCGAACAAGACTAATCTACACTGTCTGCGGAGGACCAAAAACACCGAACAAGACTAATCTATGGTGTCTGCAGAGGACCAAAAACACCGAACAAGACTAATCTACACTGTCTGCGGAGGACCAAAAACACCGAAAAAGACTAATCTATGGTGTCTGCGGAGGACCAAAAACACCGAACAAGACTAATCTATGGTGTCTGCGGAGGACCAAAAACACCGAACAAGACTAATCTATGGTGTCTGCGGAGGACCAAAAACACAGAACAAGACTAATCTACACTGTCTGAGGAGGACCAAAAACACCGAACAAGACTAATCTATGGTGTCTGCGGAGGACCAAAAACACCGAACAAGACTAATCTACACTGTCTGCGGAGGACCAAAAACACCGAAAAAGACTAATCTATGGTGTCTGCGGAGGACCAAAAACACCGAACAAGACTAATCTATGGTGTCTGCGGAGGACCAAAAACACCGAACAAGACTAATCTATGGTGTCTGCGGAGGACCAAAAACACAGAACAAGACTAATCTACACTGTCTGAGGAGGACCAAAAACACCGAACAAGACTAATCTATGGTGTCTGCGGAGGACCAAAAACACCGAACAAGACTAATCTACACTGTCTGTGGAGGACCAAAAACACCGAACAAGACTAATCTACACTGTCTGCAGAGGACCAAAAACAGCAAACAAGACTAATCTACACTGTCTGCAGAGGACCAAAAACACCGAACAAGACTAATCTATGGTTTCTGCGGAGGACCAAAAACACCGAACAAGACTAATCTATGGTGTCTGCGGAGGACCAAAAACACCGAACAAGACTAATCTATGGTGTCTGCGGAGGACCAAAAACACAGAACAAGACTAATCTACCCTGTTTGCGGAGGACCAAAAACACCGAACAAGACTAATCTATGGTGTCTGCAGAGGACCAAAAACACCGAACAAGACTAATCTACACTGTCTGCGGAGGACAAAAAACACCGACTAATCTACACTGTCTGCGGAGGAGCAAAAACACCGAACAAGACTAATCTATGGTGTCTGCAGGGGACCAAAAACACCGAACACAACTAATCTACACTGTCTGCAGAGGACCAAAAACACCGAACAAGACTAATCTACACTGTCTGCGGAGGACCAAAACACGGAACAAGACTAATCTAGACTGTCTGCGGAGGACCAAATCGCCGAACAAGACTAATCTACACTGTCTGCGGAGGACCAAAAACACCGAACAAGACTAATCTATGGTGTCTGCAGAGGACCAAAAACACCGAACAAGACTAATCTATGGTGTCTGCGGAGGACCAAAAACACCGAACAAGACTAATCTATGGTGTCTGCGGAGGACCAAAAACACCGAACAAGACGAATCTATGGTGTCTGCGGAGGACCAAAAACACCGAACACAACTAATCTACACTGTCTGCGGAGGACCAAAAACACCGAACAAGACTAATCTACACTGTCTGCGGAGGACCAAAAACACCGAACAAGACTAATCTACACTGTCTGCGGAGGACCAAAAACACCGAACAAGACTAATCTATGGTGTCTGCGGAGGACCAAAAACACCGAACAAGACTAATCTATGGTGTCTGCGGAGGACCAAAAACACCGAACAAGACTAATCTATGGTGTCTGCGGAGGACCAAAAACACCGAACAAGACTAATCTACACTGTCTGCTGAGGACCAAAAACACCGAACAAGAGTGATCTATGGTGTCTGCAGAGGACCAAAAACACCGAACAAGACTAATCTACACTGTCTGCGGAGGACCAAAAACACCGAACAAGACTAATCTATGTTGTCTGCAGAAGACCAAAAACACCGAACAAGACTAATCTATGGTGTCTGCGGAGGACCAAAAACACCGAACAAGACTAATCTACACTGTCTGCGGAGGACCAAAAACACCGAACAAGACTAATCTACACTGTCTGCAGAGGACCAAAAACACAGAACAAGACTAATCTACACTGTCTGCGGAGGACCAAAAACACCGAAAAAGACTAATCTATGGTGTCTGCGGAGGACCAAAAACACCGAACAAGACTAATCTACACTGTCTGCAGAGGACCAAAAACACCGAACAAGACTAATCTATGGTGTCTGCGGAGGAGCAAAAACACCGAACAAGAGTGATCTATGGTGTCTGCGGAGGACAAAAAACACCGAACAAGACTAATCTATGGTGTCTGCGGAGGACCAAAAACACCGAACAAGACTAATCTATGGTGTCTGCGGAGGACCAAAAACACCGAAAAAGACTAATCTACACTGTCTGCGGAGGACCAAAAACACCGAACAAGACTAATCTATGGTGTCTGCAGAGGACCAAAAACACCGAACAAGACTAATCTATGTAGTCTGCGGAGGACCAAAAACACCGAAAAAGACTAATCTATGGTGTCTGCGGAGGACCAAAAACACCGAACAAGACTAATCTATGGTGTCTGCGGAGGACCAAAAACACCGAACAAGACTAATCTATGGTGTCTGCGGAGGACCAAAAACACAGAACAAGACTAATCTACACTGTCTGCGGAGGACCAAAAACACCGAACAAGACTAATCTATGGTGTCTTTCGGAGGACCAAAAACACCGAACAAGACTAATCTACACTGTCTGCGGAGGACCAAAAACACCGAACAAGACTAATCTACACTGTCTGCAGAGGACCAAAAACAGCAAACAAGACTAATCTACACTGTCTGCAGAGGACCAAAAACACCGAACAAGACTAATCTATGGTCTCTGCGGAGGACCAAAAACACCGAACAAGAGTGATCTATGGTGTCTGCGGAGGACAAAAAACACCGAACAAGACTAATCTATGGTGTCTGCGGAGGACCAAAAACACCGAACAAGACTAATCTATGGTGTCTGCGGAGGACCGAAAACACCGAACAAGACTAATCTATGGTGTCTGCGGAGGACCAAAAACACCGAACAAGACTAATCTACACTGTCTGCGGAGGACCAAAAACACCGAACAAGACTAATCTATGGTGTCTGCAGAGGACCAAAAACACCGAACAAGACTAATCTACACTGTCTGCGGAGGACCAAAAACACCGAAAAAGACTAATCTATGGTGTCTGCGGAGGACCAAAAACACCGAACAAGACTAATCTATGGTGTCTGCGGAGGACCAAAAACACCGAACAAGACTAATCTATGGTGTCTGCGGAGGACCAAAAACACAGAACAAGACTAATCTACACTGTCTGAGGAGGACCAAAAACACCGAACAAGACTAATCTATGGTGTCTGCGGAGGACCAAAAACACCGAACAAGACTAATCTACACTGTCTGTGGAGGACCAAAAACACCGAACAAGACTAATCTACACTGTCTGCAGAGGACCAAAAACAGCAAACAAGACTAATCTACACTGTCTGCAGAGGACCAAAAACACCGAACAAGACTAATCTATGGTTTCTGCGGAGGACCAAAAACACCGAACAAGACTAATCTATGGTGTCTGCGGAGGACCAAAAACACCGAACAAGACTAATCTATGGTGTCTGCGGAGGACCAAAAACACCGAAAAAGACTAATCTACCCTGTTTGCGGAGGACCAAAAACACCGAACAAGACTAATCTATGGTGTCTGCAGAGGACCAAAAACACCGAACAAGACTAATCTACACTGTCTGCGGAGGACAAAAAACACCGACTAATCTACACTGTCTGCGGAGGAGCAAAAACACCGAACAAGACTAATCTATGGTGTCTGCAGGGGACCAAAAACACCGAACACAACTAATCTACACTGTCTGCAGAGGACCAAAAACACCGAACAAGACTAATCTACACTGTCTGCGGAGGACCAAAACACGGAACAAGACTAATCTAGACTGTCTGCGGAGGACCAAATCGCCGAACAAGACTAATCTACACTGTCTGCGGAGGACCAAAAACACCGAACAAGACTAATCTATGGTGTCTGCGGAGGACCAAAAACACCGAACAAGACTAATCTACACTGTCTGCGGAGGACCAAAAACACCGAAAAAGACTAATCTACCCTGTTTGCGGAGGACCAAAAACACCGAACAAGACTAATCTATGGTGTCTGCAGAGGACCAAAAACACCGAACAAGACTAATCTACACTGTCTGCGGAGGACAAAAAACACCGACTAATCTACACTGTCTGCGGAGGAGCAAAAACACCGAACAAGACTAATCTATGGTGTCTGCAGGGGACCAAAAACACCGAACACAACTAATCTACACTGTCTGCAGAGGACCAAAAACACCGAACAAGACTAATCTACACTGTCTGCGGAGGACCAAAACACGGAACAAGACTAATCTAGACTGTCTGCGGAGGACCAAATCGCCGAACAAGACTAATCTACACTGTCTGCGGAGGACCAAAAACACCGAACAAGACTAATCTATGGTGTCTGCGGAGGACCAAAAACACCGAACAAGACTAATCTATGGTGTCTGCGGAGGACCAAAAACACCGAACAAGACTAATCTATGGTGTCTGCAGAGGACCAAAAACACCGAACAAGACTAATCTATGGTGTCTGCGGAGGACCAAAAACACCGAACAAGACTAATCTATGGTGTCTGCGGAGGACCAAAAACACCGAACAAGACGAATCTATGGTGTCTGCGGAGGACTAAAAACACCGAACACAACTAATCTACACTGTCTGCGGAGGACCAAAAACACCGAACAAGACTAATCTACACTGTCTGCGGAGGACCAAAAACACCGAACAAGACTAATCTACACTGTCTGCGGAGGACCAAAAACACCGAACAAGACTAATCTATGGTGTCTGCGGAGGACCAAAAACACCGAACAAGACTAATCTATGGTGTCTGCAGAGGACCAAAAACACCGAACAAGACTAATCTATGGTGTCTGCGGAGGACCAAAAACACCGAACAAGACTAATCTACACTGTCTGCTGAGGACCAAAAACACCGAACAAGAGTGATCTATGGTGTCTGCAGAGGACCAAAAACACCGAACAAGACTAATCTACACTGTCTGCGGAGGACCAAAAACACCGAACAAGACTAATCTATGTTGTCTGCAGAAGACCAAAAACACCGAACAAGACTAATCTATGGTGTCTGCGGAGGACCAAAAACACCGAACAAGACTAATCTACACTGTCTGCGGAGGACCAAAAACACCGAACAAGACTAATCTACACTGTCTGCAGAGGACCAAAAACACAGAACAAGACTAATCTACACTGTCTGCGGAGGACCAAAAACACCGAAAAAGACTAATCTATGGTGTCTGCGGAGGACCAAAAACACCGAACAAGACTAATCTACACTGTCTGCAGAGGACCAAAAACACCGAACAAGACTAATCTATGGTGTCTGCGGAGGAGCAAAAACACCGAACAAGAGTGATCTATGGTGTCTGCGGAGGAAAAAAAAACCGAACAAGACTAATCTATGGTGTCTGCGGAGGACCAAAAACACCGAACAAGACTAATCTATGGTGTCTGCGGAGGACCAAAAACACCGAAAAAGACTAATCTACACTGTCTGCGGAGGACCAAAAACACCGAACAAGACTAATCTATGGTGTCTGCAGAGGACCAAAAACACCGAACAAGACTAATCTATGTAGTCTGCGGAGGACCAAAAACACCGAAAAAGACTAATCTATGGTGTCTGCGGAGGACCAAAAACACCGAACAAGACTAATCTATGGTGTCTGCGGAGGACCAAAAACACCGAACAAGACTAATCTATGGTGTCTGCGGAGGACCAAAAACACAGAACAAGACTAATCTACACTGTCTGCGGAGGACCAAAAACACCGAACAAGACTAATCTATGGTGTCTTTCGGAGGACCAAAAACACCGAACAAGACTAATCTACACTGTCTGCGGAGGACCAAAAACACCGAACAAGACTAATCTACACTGTCTGCAGAGGACCAAAAACAGCAAACAAGACTAATCTACACTGTCTGCAGAGGACCAAAAACACCGAACAAGACTAATCTATGGTCTCTGCGGAGGACCAAAAACACCGAACAAGAGTGATCTATGGTGTCTGCGGAGGACAAAAAACACCGAACAAGACTAATCTATGGTGTCTGCGGAGGACCAAAAACACCGAACAAGACTAATCTATGGTGTCTGCGGAGGACCGAAAACACCGAACAAGACTAATCTATGGTGTCTGCGGAGGACCAAAAACACCGAACAAGACTAATCTACACTGTCTGCGGAGGACCAAAAACACCGAACAAGACTAATCTATGGTGTCTGCAGAGGACCAAAAACACCGAACAAGACTAATCTACACTGTCTGCGGAGGACCAAAAACACCGAAAAAGACTAATCTATGGTGTCTGCGGAGGACCAAAAACACCGAACAAGACTAATCTATGGTGTCTGCGGAGGACCAAAAACACCGAACAAGACTAATCTATGGTGTCTGCGGAGGACCAAAAACACAGAACAAGACTAATCTACACTGTCTGAGGAGGACCAAAAACACCGAACAAGACTAATCTATGGTGTCTGCGGAGGACCAAAAACACCGAACAAGACTAATCTACACTGTCTGTGGAGGACCAAAAACACCGAACAAGACTAATCTACACTGTCTGCAGAGGACCAAAAACAGCAAACAAGACTAATCTACACTGTCTGCAGAGGACCAAAAACACCGAACAAGACTAATCTATGGTTTCTGCGGAGGACCAAAAACACCGAACAAGACTAATCTATGGTGTCTGCGGAGGACCAAAAACACCGAACAAGACTAATCTATGGTGTCTGCGGAGGACCAAAAACACCGAAAAAGACTAATCTACCCTGTTTGCGGAGGACCAAAAACACCGAACAAGACTAATCTATGGTGTCTGCAGAGGACCAAAAACACCGAACAAGACTAATCTACACTGTCTGCGGAGGACAAAAAACACCGACTAATCTACACTGTCTGCGGAGGAGCAAAAACACCGAACAAGACTAATCTATGGTGTCTGCAGGGGACCAAAAACACCGAACACAACTAATCTACACTGTCTGCAGAGGACCAAAAACACCGAACAAGACTAATCTACACTGTCTGCGGAGGACCAAAACACGGAACAAGACTAATCTAGACTGTCTGCGGAGGACCAAATCGCCGAACAAGACTAATCTACACTGTCTGCGGAGGACCAAAAACACCGAACAAGACTAATCTATGGTGTCTGCGGAGGACCAAAAACACCGAACAAGACTAATCTATGGTGTCTGCGGAGGACCAAAAACACAGAACAAGACTAATCTATGGTGTCTGCAGAGGACCAAAAACACCGAACAAGACTAATCTATGGTGTCTGCGGAGGACCAAAAACACCGAACAAGACTAATCTATGGTGTCTGCGGAGGACCAAAAACACCGAACAAGACGAATCTATGGTGTCTGCGGAGGACCAAAAACACCGAACACAACTAATCTACACTGTCTGCGGAGGACCAAAAACACCGAACAAGACTAATCTACACTGTCTGCGGAGGACCAAAAACACCGAACAAGACTAATCTACACTGTCTGCGGAGGACCAAAAACACCGAACAAGACTAATCTATGGTGTCTGCGGAGGACCAAAAACACCGAACAAGACTAATCTATGGTGTCTGCGGAGGACCAAAAACACCGAACAAGATTAATCTATGGTGTCTGCGGAGGACCAAAAACACCGAACAAGACTAATCTACACTGTCTGCTGAGGACCAAAAACACCGAACAAGACTAATCTATGGTGTCTGCAGAGGACCAAAAACACCGAACAAGACTAATGTACACTGTCTGCGGAGGACCAAAAACACCGAACAAGACTAATCTATGTTGTCTGCAGAAGACCAAAAACACCGAACAAGACTAATCTATGGTGTCTGCGGAGGACCAAAAACACCGAACAAGACTAATCTACACTGTCTGCGGAGGACCAAAAACACCGAACAAGACTAATCTACACTGTCTGCAGAGGACCAAAAACACAGAACAAGACTAATCTACACTGTCTGCGGAGGACCAAAAACACCGAAAAAGACTAATCTATGGTGTCTGCGGAGGACCAAAAACACCGAACAAGACTAATCTACACTGTCTGCGGAGGACCAAAAACACCGAACAAGCCTAATCTACACTGTCTGCAGAGGACCAAAAACAGCAAACAAGACTAATCTACACTGTCTGCAGAGGACCAAAAACACCGAACAAGAATAATCTATTGTGACTGTGGAGGACCAAACACACCGAACACAACTAATCTACAATGTCTGCGGAGGACCAAAAACACCGAACAAGACTAATCTTTGGTGTCTGCGGAGGACCAAAAACACCGAACAAGAGTGATCTATGGTTTCTGCGGAGGACCAAAAACACCGAACAAGACTAATCTACACTGTCTGCGGAGGAGCAAAAACACCGAACAAGACTAATCTATTGTGTCTGCAGGGGACCAAAAACACCGAACACAACTAATCTACACTGTCTGCAGAGGACCAAAAACACCGAACAAGACTAATCTACACTGTCTGCGGAAGACCAAAACACGGAACAAGACTAATCTAGACTGTGTGCGGAGGACCAAATCACCGAACAAGACTAATCTACACTGTCTGCGGAGGACCAAAAACACCGAACAAGACTAATCTATGGTGTCTGCGGAGGACCAAAAACAACGAACAAGACTAATCTACACTGTCTGCGGAGCACCAAAAACACCGAACAAGACTAATCTACACTGTCTGCGGAGGACCAAATCACCGAAAAAGACTAATCTACACTGTCTGCGGAGGAGCAAAAACACCGAACAAGACTAATCTACACTGTCTGCAGAGGACCAAAAACACAGAACAAGACTAATCTACACTGTCTGCGGAGGACCAAAAACACCGAACAAGACTAATCTATGGTGTCTGCGGAGGACCAAAAACACAAAACAAGACTAATCTACACTGTCTGCGGAGGACCAAAAACACCGAACAAGACTAATCTACACTGTCTGCAGAGGACCAAAAACAGCAAACAAGACTAATCTACACTGTCTGCAGAGGACCAAAAACACCGAACAAGACTAATCTATGGTGACTGTGGAGGACCAAACACACCGAACACAACTAATCTACAATGTCTGCGGAGGACCAAAAACACCGAACAAGACTAATCTTTGGTATCTGCGGAGGACCAAAAACACCGAACAAGAGTGATCTATGGTTTCTGCGGAGGACCAAAAACACCGAACAAGACTAATCTACACTGTCTGCGGAGGAGCAAAAACACCTAACAAGACTAATCTATTGTGTCTGCAGGGGACCAAAAACACCGAACACAACTAATCTACACTGTCTGCAGAGGACCAAAAACACCAAACAAGACTAATCTACACTGTCTGCGGAGGACCAAAACACGGAACAAGACTAATCTAGACTGTGTGCGGAGGACCAAATCACCGAACAAGACTAATCTACACTGTCTGCGGAGGACCAAAAACACCGAACAAGACTAATCTATGGTGTCTGCAGAGGACCAAAAACACCGAACAAGACTAATCTATGTAGTCTGCGGAGGACCAAAAACACCGAAAAAGACTAATCTATGGTGTCTGCGGAGGACCAAAAACACCGAACAAGACTAATCTATGGTGTCTGCGGAGGACCAAAAACACCGAACAAGACTAATCTATGGTGTCTGCGGAGGACCAAAAACACAGAACAAGACTAATCTACACTGTCTGCGGAGGACCAAAAACACCGAACAAGACTAATCTATGGTGTCTTTCGGAGGACCAAAAACACCGAACAAGACTAATCTACACTGTCTGCGGAGGACCAAAAACACCGAACAAGACTAATCTACACTGTCTGCAGAGGACCAAAAACAGCAAACAAGACTAATCTACACTGTCTGCAGAGGACCAAAAACACCGAACAAGACTAATCTATGGTGTCTGCGGAGGAGCAAAAACACCGAACAAGAGTGATCTATGGTGTCTGCGGAGGACAAAAAACACCGAACAAGACTAATCTATGGTGTCTGCGGAGGACCAAAAACACCGAACAAGACTAATCCATGGTGTCTGCGGAGGACCGAAAACACCGAACAAGACTAATCTATGGTGTCTGCGGAGGACCAAAAACACCGAACAAGACTAATCTACACTGTCTGCGGAGGACCAAAAACACCGAACAAGACTAATCTATGGTGTCTGCAGAGGACCAAAAACACCGAACAAGACTAATCTACACTGTCTGCGGAGGACCAAAAACACCGAACAAGACTAATCTATGGTGTCTGCAGAGGACCAAAAACACCGAACAAGACTAATCTACACTGTCTGCGGAGGACCAAAAACACCGAACAAGACTAATCTATGTTGTCTGCAGAAGACCAAAAACACCGAACAAGACTAATCTATGGTGTCTGCGGAGGACCAAAAACACCGAACAAGACTAATCTACACTGTCTGCGGAGGACCAAAAACACCGAACAAGACTAATCTACACTGTCTGCAGAGGACCAAAAACACCGAACAAGACTAATCTACACTGTCTGCAGAGGACCAAAAACACCGAACAAGACTAATCTATGGTGTCTGCGGAGGAGCAAAAACACCGAACAAGAGTGATCTATGGTGTCTGCGGAGGACAAAAAACACCGAACAAGACTAATCTATGGTGTCTGCGGAGGACCAAAAACACCGAACAAGACTAATCTACACTGTCTGTGGAGGACCAAAAACACCGAACAAGACTAATCTACACTGTCTGCAGAGGACCAAAAACAGCAAACAAGACTAATCTACACTGTCTGCAGAGGACCAAAAACACAGAACAAGACTAATCTATGGTTTCTGCGGAGGACCAAAAACACCGAACAAGACTAATCTATGGTGTCTGCGGAGGACCAAAAACACCGAACAAGACTAATCTATGGTGTCTGCGGAGGACCAAAAACACCGAAAAAGACTAATCTACCCTGTTTGCGGAGGACCAAAAACACCGAACAAGACTAATCTATGGTGTCTGCAGAGGACCAAAAACACCGAACAAGACTAATCTACACTGTCTGCGGAGGACAAAAAACACCGACTAATCTACACTGTCTGCGGAGGAGCAAAAACACCGAACAAGACTAATCTATGGTGTCTGCAGGGGACCAAAAACACCGAACACAACTAATCTACACTGTCTGCAGAGGACCAAAAACACCGAACAAGACTAATCTACACTGTCTGCGGAGGACCAAAACACGGAACAAGACTAATCTAGACTGTCTGCGGAGGACCAAATCGCCGAACAAGACTAATCTACACTGTCTGCGGAGGACCAAAAACACCGAACAAGACTAATCTATGGTGTCTGCGGAGGACCAAAAACACCGAACAAGACTAATCTATGGTGTCTGCGGAGGACCAAAAACACCGAACAAGACTAATCTATGGTGTCTGCAGAGGACCAAAAACACCGAACAAGACTAATCTATGGTGTCTGCGGAGGACCAAAAACACCGAACAAGACTAATCTATGGTGTCTGCGGAGGACCAAAAACACCGAACAAGACGAATCTATGGTGTCTGCGGAGGACCAAAAACACCGAACACAACTAATCTACACTGTCTGCGGAGGACCAAAAACACCGAACAAGACTAATCTACACTGTCTGCGGAGGACCAAAAACACCGAACAAGACTAATCTACACTGTCTGCGGAGGACCAAAAACACCGAACAAGACTAATCTACACTGTCTGCGGAGGACCAAAAACACCGAACAAGACTAATCTATGGTGTCTGCGGAGGACCAAAAACACCGAACAAGACTAATCTATGGTGTCTGCGGAGGACCAAAAACACCGAACAAGACTAATCTACACTGTCTGCTGAGGACCAAAAACACCGAACAAGACTAATCTATGGTGTCTGCAGAGGACCAAAAACACCGAACAAGACTAATCTACACTGTCTGCGGAGGACCAAAAACACCGAACAAGACTAATCTATGTTGTCTGCAGAAGACCAAAAACACCGAACAAGACTAATCTATGGTGTCTGCGGAGGACCAAAAACACCGAACAAGACTAATCTACACTGTCTGCGGAGGACCAAAAACACCGAACAAGACTAATCTACACTGTCTGCAGAGGACCAAAAACACCGAACAAGACTAATCTACACTGTCTGCTGAGGACCAAAAACACCGAACAAGACTAATCTATGTTGTCTGCAGAAGACCAAAAACACCGAACAAGACTAATCTATGGTGTCTGCGGAGGACCAAAAACACCGAACAAGACTAATCTACACTGTCTGCGGAGGACCAAAAACACCGAAAAAGACTAATCTATGGTGTCTGCGGAGGACCAAAAACACCGAACAAGACTAATCTATGGTGTCTGCGGAGGACCAAAAACACCGAACAAGACTAATCTATGGTGTCTGCGGAGGAGCAAAAACACCGAACAAGAGTGATCTATGGTGTCTGCGGAGGACAAAAAACACCGAACAAGACTAATCTATGGTGTCTGCGGAGGACCAAAAACACCGAACAAGACTAATCTATGGTGTCTGCGGAGGACCAAAAACACCGAAAAAGACTAATCTACACTGTCTGCGGAGGACCAAAAACACCGAACAAGACTAATCTATGGTGTCTGCAGAGGACCAAAAACACCGAACAAGACTAATCTATGTAGTCTGCGGAGGACCAAAAACACCGAAAAAGACTAATCTATGGTGTCTGCGGAGGACCAAAAACACCGAACAAGACTAATCTATGGTGTCTGCGGAGGACCAAAAACACCGAACAAGACTAATCTATGGTGTCTGCGGAGGACCAAAAACACAGAACAAGACTAATCTACACTGTCTGCGGAGGACCAAAAACACCGAACAAGACTAATCTATGGTGTCTTTCGGAGGACCAAAAACACCGAACAAGACTAATCTACACTGTCTGCGGAGGACCAAAAACACCGAACAAGACTAATCTACACTGTCTGCAGAGGACCAAAAACAGCAAACAAGACTAATCTACACTGTCTGCAGAGGACCAAAAACACCGAACAAGACTAATCTATGGTGTCTGCGGAGGACCAAAAACACCGAACAAGAGTGATCTATGGTGTCTGCGGAGGACAAAAAACACCGAACAAGACTAATCTATGGTGTCTGCGGAGGACCAAAAACACCGAACAAGACTAATCTATGGTGTCTGCGGAGGACCGAAAACACCGAACAAGACTAATCTATGGTGTCTGCGGAGGACCAAAAACACCGAACAAGACTAATCTACACTGTCTGCGGAGGACCAAAAACACCGAACAAGACTAATCTATGGTGTCTGCAGAGGACCAAAAACACCGAACAAGACTAATCTACACTGTCTGCGGAGGACCAAAAACACCGAAAAAGACTAATCTATGGTGTCTGCGGAGGACCAAAAACACCGAACAAGACTAATCTATGGTGTCTGCGTAGGACCAAAAACACCGAACAAGACTAATCTATGGTGTCTGCGGAGGACCAAAAACACAGAACAAGACTAATCTACACTGTCTGAGGAGGACCAAAAACACCGAACAAGACTAATCTATGGTGTCTGCGGAGGACCAAAAACACCGAACAAGACTAATCTACACTGTCTGTGGAGGACCAAAAACACCGAACAAGACTAATCTACACTGTCTGCAGAGGACCAAAAACAGCAAACAAGACTAATCTACACTGTCTGCAGAGGACCAAAAACACCGAACAAGACTAATCTATGGTTTCTGCGGAGGACCAAAAACACCGAACAAGACTAATCTATGGTGTCTGCGGAGGACCAAAAACACCGAACAAGACTAATCTATGGTGTCTGCGGAGGACCAAAAACACCGAAAAAGACTAATCTACCCTGTTTGCGGAGGACCAAAAACACCGAACAAGACTAATCTATGGTGTCTGCAGAGGACCAAAAACACCGAACAAGACTAATCTACACTGTCTGCGGAGGACAAAAAACACCGACTAATCTACACTGTCTGCGGAGGAGCAAAAACACCGAACAAGACTAATCTATGGTGTCTGCAGGGGACCAAAAACACCGAACACAACTAATCTACACTGTCTGCAGAGGACCAAAAACACCGAACAAGACTAATCTACACTGTCTGCGGAGGACCAAAACACGGAACAAGACTAATCTAGACTGTCTGCGGAGGACCAAATCGCCGAACAAGACTAATCTACACTGTCTGCGGAGGACCAAAAACACCGAACAAGACTAATCTATGGTGTCTGCGGAGGACCAAAAACACCGAACAAGACTAATCTATGGTGTCTGCGGAGGACCAAAAACACCGAACAAGACTAATCTATGGTGTCTGCAGAGGACCAAAAACACCGAACAAGACTAATCTATGGTGTCTGCGGAGGACCAAAAACACCGAACAAGACTAATCTATGGTGTCTGCGGAGGACCAAAAACACCGAACAAGACGAATCTATGGTGTCTGCGGAGGACCAAAAACACCGAACACAACTAATCTACACTGTCTGCGGAGGACCAAAAACACCGAACAAGACTAATCTACACTGTCTGCGGAGGACCAAAAACACCGAACAAGACTAATCTACACTGTCTGCGGAGGACCAAAAACACCGAACAAGACTAATCTATGGTGTCTGCGGAGGACCAAAAACACCGAACAAGATTAATCTATGGTGTCTGCGGAGGACCAAAAACACCGAACAAGACTAATCTATGGTGTCTGCTGAGGACCAAAAACACCGAACAAGACTAATCTATGGTGTCTGCAGAGGACCAAAAACACCGAACAAGACTAATCTACACTGTCTGCGGAGGACCAAAAACACCGAACAAGACTAATCTATGTTGTCTGCAGAAGACCAAAAACACCGAACAAGACTAATCTATGGTGTCTGCGGAGGACCAAAAACACCGAACAAGACTAATCTACACTATGTGCGGAGGGTCAAAAACACCGAACAAGACTAATCTACACTGTCTGCAGAGGACCAAAAACACAGAACAAGACTAATCTACACTGTCTGCGGAGGACCAAAAACACCGAAAAAGACTAATCTATGGTGTCTGCGGAGTACCAAAAACACCGAACAAGACTAATCTACACTGTCTGCGGAGGACCAAAAACACCGAACAAGCCTAATCTACACTGTCTGCAGAGGACCAAAAACAGCAAACAAGACTAATCTACACTGTCTGCAGAGGACCAAAAACAGCAAACAAGACTAATCTACACTGTCTGCAGAGGACCAAAAACACCGAACAAGAATAATCTATTGTGACTGTGGAGGACCAAACACACCGAACACAACTAATCTACAATGTCTGCGGAGGACCAAAAACACCGAACAAGACTAATCTTTGGTGTCTGCGGAGGACCAAAAACACCGAACAAGAGTGATCTATGGTTTCTGCGGAGGACCAAAAACACCGAACAAGACTAATCTACACTGTCTGCGGAGGAGCAAAAACACCGAACAAGACTAATCTATTGTGTCTGCAGGGGACCAAAAACACCGAACACAACTAATCTACACTGTCTGCAGAGGACCAAAAACACCGAACAAGACTAATCTACACTGTCTGCGGAGGACCAAAACACGGAACAAGACTAATCTAGACTGTGTGCGGAGGACCAAATCACCGAACAAGACTAATCTACACTGTCTGCGGAGGACCAAAAACACCGAACAAGACTAATCTATGGTGTCTGCGGAGGACCAAAAACAACGAACAAGACTAATCTACACTGTCTGCGGAGCACCAAAAACACCGAACAAGACTAATCTACACTGTCTGCGGAGGACCAAATCACCGAACAAGACTAATCTACACTGTCTGCGGAGGAGCAAAAACACCGAACAAGACTAATCTACACTGTCTGCAGAGGACCAAAAACACAGAACAAGACTAATCTACACTGTCTGCGGAGGACCAAAAACACCGAACAAGACTAATCTATGGTGTCTGCGGAGGACCAAAAACACCGAACAAGACTAATCTACACTGTCTGCGGAGGACCAAAAACACCGAACAAGACTAATCTACACTGTCTGCAGAGGACCAAAAACAGCAAACAAGACTAATCTACACTGTCTGCAGAGGACCAAAAACACCGAACAAGACTAATCTATGGTGACTGTGGAGGACCAAACACAACGAACACAACTAATCTACAATGTCTGCGGAGGACCAAAAACACCGAACAAGACTAATCTTTGGTATCTGCGGAGGACCAAAAACACCGAACAAGAGTGATCTATGGTTTCTGCGGAGGACCAAAAACACCGAACAAGACTAATCTACACTGTCTGCGGAGGAGCAAAAACACCGAACAAGACTAATCTATTGTGTCTGCAGGGGACCAAAAACACCGAACACAACTAATCTACACTGTCTGCAGAGGACCAAAAACACCGAACAAGACTAATCTACACTGTCTGCGGAGGACCAAAACACGGAACAAGACTAATCTAGACTGTGTGCGGAGGACCAAATCACCGAACAAGACTAATCTACACTGTCTGCGGAGGACCAAAAACACCGAACAAGACTAATCTATGGTGTCTGCGGAGGACCAAAAACAACGAACAAGACTAATCTACACTGTCTGCGGAGCACCAAAAACACCGAACAAGACTAATCTACACTGTCTGCGGAGGACCAAATCACCGAACAAGACTAATCTACACTGTCTGCGGAGGACCAAAAACACCGAACAAGACTAATCTACACTGTCTGCAGAGGACCAAAAACACCGAACAAGACTAATCTATTGTGTCTGCAGGGGACCAAAAACACCGAACACAACTAATCTACACTGTCTGCAGAGGACCAAAAACACCGAACAAGACTAATCTACACTGTCTGCGGAGGACCAAAAACACCGAACAAGACTAATCTACACTGTCTGCGGAGGACCAAAAACAGCAAACAAGACTAATCTACACTGTCTGCAGAGGACCAAAAACACCGAACAAGACTAATCTATGGTGTCTGCGGAGGACCAAAAACACCGAACAAGAGTGATCTATGGTGTCTGCGGAGGACAAAAAACACCGAACAAGACTAATCTATGGTGTCTGCGGAGGACCAAAAACACCGAACAAGACTAATCTATGGTGTCTGCGGAGGACCGAAAACACCGAACAAGACTAATCTATGGTGTCTGCGGAGGACCAAAAACACCGAACAAGACTAATCTACACTGTCTGCGGAGGACCAAAAACACCGAACAAGACTAATCTATGGTGTCTGCAGAGGACCAAAAACACCGAACAAGACTAATCTACACTGTCTGCGGAGGACCAAAAACACCGAAAAAGACTAATCTATGGTGTCTGCGGAGGACCAAAAACACCGAACAAGACTAATCTACACTGTCTGCGGAGGACCAAAACACGGAACAAGACTAATCTAGACTGTCTGCGGAGGACCAAATCGCCGAACAAGACTAATCTACACTGTCTGCGGAGGACCAAAAACACCGAACAAGACTAATCTATGGTGTCTGCGGAGGACCAAAAACACCGAACAAGACTAATCTATGGTGTCTGCGGAGGACCAAAAACACCGAACAAGACTAATCTATGGTGTCTGCAGAGGACCAAAAACACCGAACAAGACTAATCTATGGTGTCTGCGGAGGACCAAAAACACCGAACAAGACTAATCTATGGTGTCTGCGGAGGACCAAAAACACCGAACAAGACGAATCTATGGTGTCTGCGGAGGACCAAAAACACCGAACACAACTAATCTACACTGTCTGCGGAGGACCAAAAACACCGAACAAGACTAATCTACACTGTCTGCGGAGGACCAAAAACACCGAACAAGACTAATCTACACTGTCTGCGGAGGACCAAAAACACCGAACAAGACTAATCTATGGTGTCTGCGGAGGACCAAAAACACCGAACAAGATTAATCTATGGTGTCTGCGGAGGACCAAAAACACCGAACAAGACTAATCTACACTGTCTGCTGAGGACCAAAAACACCGAACAAGACTAATCTATGGTGTCTGCAGAGGACCAAAAACACCGAACAAGACTAATCTACACTGTCTGCGGAGGACCAAAAACACCGAACAAGACTAATCTATGTTGTCTGCAGAAGACCAAAAACACCGAACAAGACTAATCTATGGTGTCTGCGGAGGACCAAAAACACCGAACAAGACTAATCTACACTGTCTGCGGAGGACCAAAAACACCGAACAAGACTAATCTACACTGTCTGCAGAGGACCAAAAACACAGAACAAGACTAATCTACACTGTCTGCGGAGGACCAAAAACACCGAAAAAGACTAATCTATGGTGTCTGCGGAGTACCAAAAACACCGAACAAGACTAATCTACACTGTCTGCGGAGGACCAAAAACACCGAACAAGCCTAATCTACACTGTCTGCAGAGGACCAAAAACAGCAAACAAGACTAATCTACACTGTCTGCAGAGGACCAAAAACACCGAACAAGAATAATCTATTGTGACTGTGGAGGACCAAACACACCGAACACAACTAATCTACAATGTCTGCGGAGGACCAAAAACACCGAACAAGACTAATCTTTGGTGTCTGCGGAGGACCAAAAACACCGAACAAGAGTGATCTATGGTTTCTGCGGAGGACCAAAAACACCGAACAAGACTAATCTACACTGTCTGCGGAGGAGCAAAAACACCGAACAAGACTAATCTATTGTGTCTGCAGGGGACCAAAAACACCGAACAAAACTAATCTACACTGTCTGCAGAGGACCACAAACACCGAACAAGACTAATCTACACTGTCTGCGGAGGACCAAAACACGGAACAAGACTAATCTAGACTGTGTGCGGAGGACCAAATCACCGAACAAGACTAATCTACACTGTCTGTGGAGGACCAAAAACACCGAACAAGACTAATCTATGGTGTCTGCGGAGGACCAAAAACAACGAACAAGACTAATCTACACTGTCTGCGGAGCACCAAAAACACCGAACAAGACTAATCTACACTGTCTGCGGAGGACCAAATCACCGAACAAGACTAATCTACACTGTCTGCGGAGGAGCAAAAACACCGAACAAGACTAATCTACACTGTCTGCAGAGGACCAAAAACACAGAACAAGACTAATCTACACTGTCTGCGGAGGACCAAAAACACCGAACAAGACTAATCTATGGTGTCTGCGGAGGACCAAAAACACCGAACAAGACTAATCTACACTGTCTGCGGAGGACCAAAAACACCGAACAAGACTAATCTACACTGTCTGCAGAGGACCAAAAACAGCAAACAAGACTAATCTACACTGTCTGCAGAGGACCAAAAACACCGAACAAGACTAATCTATGGTGACTGTGGAGGACCAAACACACCGAACACAACTAATCTACAATGTCTGCGGAGGACCAAAAACACCGAACAAGACTAATCTTTGGTATCTGCGGAGGACCAAAAACACCGAACAAGAGTGATCTATGGTTTCTGCGGAGGACCAAAAACACCGAACAAGACTAATCTACACTGTCTGCGGAGGAGCAAAAACACCGAACAAGACTAATCTATTGTGTCTGCAGGGGACCAAAAACACCGAACACAACTAATCTACACTGTCTGCAGAGGACCAAAAACACCGAACAAGACTAATCTACACTGTCTGCGGAGGACCAAAACACGGAACAAGACTAATCTAGACTGTGTGCGGAGGACCAAATCACCGAACAAGACTAATCTACACTGTCTGCGGAGGACCAAAAACACCGAACAAGACTAATCTATGGTGTCTGCGGGGGACCAAAAACAACGAACAAGACTAATCTACACTGTCTGCGGAGCACCAAAAACACCGAACAAGACTAATCTACACTGTCTGCGGAGGACCAAATCACCGAACAAGACTAATCTACACTGTCTGCGGAGGACCAAAAACACCGAACAAGACTAATCTACACTGTCTGCAGAGGACCAAAAACACCGAACAAGACTAATCTACACTGTCTGCGGAAGACCAAAAACACCGAACAAGACTAATCTATGGTGTCTGCGGAGGACCAAAAACACCGAACAAGACTAATCTATGGTGTCTGCAGAGGACCAAAAACACCGAACAACACTAATCTATGGTGTCTGTGGAGGACCAAAAACACCGAACAAGACTAATCTACACTGTCTGCAGAGGACCAAAAACAGCAAACAAGACTAATCTACACTGTCTGCAGAGGACCAAAAACACCGAACAAGACTAATCTATGGCGTCTGCGGAGGACCAAAAACACCGAACACAACTAATCTACACTGTCTGCGGAGGACCAAAAACACCGAACAAGACTAATCTATGGTGTCTGCGGAGGACCAAAAACACCGAACAAGACTAATCTATGGTGTCTGCGGAGGACCAAAAACACCGAACAAGACTAATCTATGGTGTCTGCGGAGGACCAAAAACACCGAACAAGACTAATCTACACTGTCTGCGGAGGACCAAAAACACCGAACAAGACTAATCTATGGTGTCTGCAGAGGACCAAAAACACCGAACAAGACTAATCTATGTAGTCTGCGGTGGACCAAAAACACCGAAAAAGACTAATCTATGGTGTCTGCGGAGGACCAAAAACACCGAACAAGACTAATCTATGGTGTCTGCGGAGGACCAAAAACACCGAACAAGACTAATCTATGGTGTCTGCGGAGGACCAAAAACACAGAACAAGACTAATCTACACTGTCTGCGGAGGACCAAAAACACCGAACAAGACTAATCTATGGTGTCTGCGGAGGACCAAATACACCGAACAAGACTAATCTACACTGTCTGCGGAGGACCAAAAACACCGAACAAGACTAATCTACACTGTCTGCAGAGGACCAAAAACAGCAAACAAGACTAATCTACACTGTCTGCAGAGGACCAAAAACACCGAACAAGACTAATCTATGGTTTCTGCGGAGGACCAAAAACACCGAACAAGACTAATCTATGGTGTCTGCGGAGGACCAAAAACACCGAACAAGACTAATCTATGGTGTCTGCGGAGGACCAAAAACACCGAACAAGACTAATCTATGGTGTCTGCAGAGGACCAAAAACACCGAACAAGACTAATCTACACTGTCTGCGGAGGAAAAAAACACCGACTAATCTACACTGTCTGCGGAGGAGCAAAAACACCGAACAAGACTAATCTATGGTGTCTGCAGGGGACCAAAAACACCGAACACAACTAATCTACACTGTCTGCAGAGGACCAAAAACACCGAACAAGACTAATCTATACTGTCTGCGGAGGACCAAAACACGGAACAAGACTAATCTAGACTGTCTGCGGAGGACCAAATCACCGAACAAGACTAATCTACACTGTCTGCGGAGGACCAAAAACACCGAACAAGACTAATCTATGGTGTCTGCGGAGGACCAAAAACACCGAACAAGAGTGATCAATGGTGTCTGCGGAGGACAAAAAACACCGAACAAGACTAATCTATGGTGTCTGCGGAGGACCAAAAACACCGAACAAGAGTGATCAATGGTGTCTGCGGAGGACAAAAAACACCGAACAAGACTAATCTATGGTGTCTGCGGAGGACCAAAAACACCGAACAAGACTAATCTATGGTGTCTGCAGAGGACCAAAAACACCGAACAAGACTAATCTATGGTGTCTGCGGAGGACCAAAAACACCGAACAAGACTAATCTATGGTGTCTGCGGAGGACCAAAAACACCGAACAAGACTAATCTACACTGTCTGCGGAGGACCAAAAACACCGAACAAGACTAATCTATGGTGTCTGCAGAGGACCAAAAACACCGAACAAGACTAATCTATGTAGTCTGCGGAGGACCAAAAACACCGAACAAGACTAATCTATGGTGTCTGCGGAGGACCAAAAACACCGAACAAGACTAATCTATGGTGTCTGCGGAGGACCAAAAACACCGAACAAGACTAATCTATGGTGTCTGCGGAGGACCAAAAACACAGAACAAGACTAATATACACTGTCTGCGGAGGACCAAAAACACCGAACAAGACTAATCTATGGTGTCTTTCGGAGGACCAAAAACACCGAACAAGACTAATCTACACTGTCTGCGGAGGACCAAAAACACCGAAAAAGACTAATCTACACTGTCTGCAGAGGACCAAAAACAGCAAACAAGACTAATCTACACTGTCTGCAGAGGACCAAAAACACCGAACAAGACTAATCTATGGTGTCTGCGGAGGAGCAAAAACACCGAACAAGAGTGATCTATGGTGTCTGCGGAGGACAAAAAACACCGAACAAGACTAATCTATGGTGTCTGCGGAGGACCAAAAACACCGAACAAGACTAATCTATGGTGTCTGTAGAGGACCAAAAACACCGAACAAGACTAATCTACACTGTCTGCGGAGGACCAAAAACACCGAACAAGACTAATCTACACTGTCTGCGGAGGACCAAAAACACCGAACAAGACTAATCTACACTGTCTGCGGAGGAGCAAAAACACCGAACAAGACTAATCTATGGTGTCTGCGGAGGACCAAAAATATCGAACAAGACTAATCTATGGTGTCTGTGGAGGACCAAAAACACCGAACAAGACTAATCTACACTGTCTGCGGAGGACCAAAAACACCGAACAAGACTAATCTATGGTGTCTGCGGAGGACCAAAAACACCGAACAAGAGTGATCTATGGTGTCTGCGGAGGACAAAAAACACCGAAAAAAGACTAATCTATGGTGTCTGCGGAGGACCAAAAACACCGAACAAGACTAATCTATGGTGTCTGCGGAGGACCAAAAACACCGAACAAGACTAATCTATGGTGTCTGCGGAGGACCAAAAACACCGAACAAGACTAATCTACACTGTCTGCGGAGGACCAAAAACACCGAACAAGACTAATCTATGGTGTCTGCAGAGGACCAAAAACACCGAACAAGACTAATCTATGTAGTCTGCGGAGGACCAAAAACACCGAAAAAGACTAATCTATGGTGTCTGCGGAGGACCAAAAACACCGAACAAGACTAATCTATGGTGTCTGCGGAGGACCAAAAACACCGAACAAGACTAATCTATGGTGTCTGCGGAGGACCAAAAACACAGAACAAGACTAATCTACACTGTCTGCGGAGGACCAAAAACACCGAACAAGACTAATTTATGGTGTCTTTCGGAGGACCAAAAACACCGAACAAGACTAATCTACACTGTCTGCGGAGGACCAAAAACACCGAACAAGACTAATCTACACTGTCTGCAGAGGACCAAAAACAGCAAACAAGACTAATCTACACTGTCTGCAGAGGACCAAAAACACCGAACAAGACTAATCTATGGTGTCTGCGGAGGAGCAAAAACACCGAACAAGAGTGATCTATGGTGTCTGCGGAGGACAAAAAACACCGAACAAGACTAATCTATGGTGTCTGCGGAGGACCAAAAACACCGAACAAGACTAATCTATGGTGTCTGCGGAGGACCAAAAACACAGAACAAGACTAATCTACACTGTCTGCGGAGGACCAAAAACACCGAACAAGACTAATCTATGGTGTCTGCGGAGGACCAAATACACCGAACAAGACTAATCTACACTGTCTGCGGAGGACCAAAAACACCGAACAAGACTAATCTACACTGTCTGCAGAGGACCAAAAACAGCAAACAAGACTAATCTACACTGTCTGCAGAGGACCAAAAACACCGAACAAGACTAATCTATGGTTTCTGCGGAGGACCAAAAACACCGAACAAGACTAATCTATGGTGTCTGCGGAGGACCAAAAACACCGAACAAGACTAATCTATGGTGTCTGCGGAGGACCAAAAACACCGAACAAGACTAATCTATGGTGTCTGCAGAGGACCAAAAACACCGAACAAGACTAATCTACACTGTCTGCGGAGGAAAAAAACACCGACTAATCTACACTGTCTGCGGAGGAGCAAAAACACCGAACAAGACTAATCTATGGTGTCTGCAGGGGACCAAAAACACCGAACACAACTAATCTACACTGTCTGCAGAGGACCAAAAACACCGAACAAGACTAATCTATACTGTCTGCGGAGGACCAAAACACGGAACAAGACTAATCTAGACTGTCTGCGGAGGACCAAATCACCGAACAAGACTAATCTACACTGTCTGCGGAGGACCAAAAACACCGAACAAGACTAATCTATGGTGTCTGCGGAGGACCAAAAACACCGAACAAGAGTGATCAATGGTGTCTGCGGAGGACAAAAAACACCGAACAAGACTAATCTATGGTGTCTGCGGAGGACCAAAAACACCGAACAAGAGTGATCAATGGTGTCTGCGGAGGACAAAAAACACCGAACAAGACTAATCTATGGTGTCTGCGGAGGACCAAAAACACCGAACAAGACTAATCTATGGTGTCTGCAGAGGACCAAAAACACCGAACAAGACTAATCTATGGTGTCTGCGGAGGACCAAAAACACCGAACAAGACTAATCTATGGTGTCTGCGGAGGACCAAAAACACCGAACAAGACTAATCTACACTGTCTGCGGAGGACCAAAAACACCGAACAAGACTAATCTATGGTGTCTGCAGAGGACCAAAAACACCGAACAAGACTAATCTATGTAGTCTGCGGAGGACCAAAAACACCGAAAAAGACTAATCTATGGTGTCTGCGGAGGACCAAAAACACCGAACAAGACTAATCTATGGTGTCTGCGGAGGACCAAAAACACCGAACAAGACTAATCTATGGTGTCTGCGGAGGACCAAAAACACAGAACAAGACTAATATACACTGTCTGCGGAGGACCAAAAACACCGAACAAGACTAATCTATGGTGTCTTTCGGAGGACCAAAAACACCGAACAAGACTAATCTACACTGTCTGCGGAGGACCAAAAACACCGAACAAGACTAATCTACACTGTCTGCAGAGGACCAAAAACAGCAAACAAGACTAATCTACACTGTCTGCAGAGGACCAAAAACACCGAACAAGACTAATCTATGGTGTCTGCGGAGGAGCAAAAACACCGAACAAGAGTGATCTATGGTGTCTGCGGAGGACAAAAAACACCGAACAAGACTAATCTATGGTGTCTGCGGAGGACCAAAAACACCGAACAAGACTAATCTATGGTGTCTGTAGAGGACCAAAAACACCGAACAAGACTAATCTACACTGTCTGCGGAGGACCAAAAACACCGAACAAGACTAATCTACACTGTCTGCGGAGGACCAAAAACACCGAACAAGACTAATCTACACTGTCTGCGGAGGAGCAAAAACACCGAACAAGACTAATCTATGGTGTCTGCGGAGGACCAAAAATATCGAACAAGACTAATCTATGGTGTCTGTGGAGGACCAAAAACACCGAACAAGACTAATCTACACTGTCTGCGGAGGACCAAAAACACCGAACAAGACTAATCTATGGTGTCTGCGGAGGACCAAAAACACCGAACAAGAGTGATCTATGGTGTCTGCGGAGGACAAAAAACACCGAAAAAAGACTAATCTATGGTGTCTGCGGAGGACCAAAAACACCGAACAAGACTAATCTATGGTGTCTGCGGAGGACCAAAAACACCGAACAAGACTAATCTATGGTGTCTGCGGAGGACCAAAAACACCGAACAAGACTAATCTACACTGTCTGCGGAGGACCAAAAACACCGAACAAGACTAATCTATGGTGTCTGCAGAGGACCAAAAACACCGAACAAGACTAATCTATGTAGTCTGCGGAGGACCAAAAACACCGAAAAAGACTAATCTATGGTGTCTGCGGAGGACCAAAAACACCGAACAAGACTAATCTATGGTGTCTGCGGAGGACCAAAAACACCGAACAAGACTAATCTATGGTGTCTGCGGAGGACCAAAAACACAGAACAAGACTAATCTACACTGTCTGCGGAGGACCAAAAACACCGAACAAGACTAATCTATGGTGTCTTTCGGAGGACCAAAAACACCGAACAAGACTAATCTACACTGTCTGCGGAGGACCAAAAACACCGAACAAGACTAATCTACACTGTCTGCAGAGGACCAAAAACAGCAAACAAGACTAATCTACACTGTCTGCAGAGGACCAAAAACACCGAACAAGACTAATCTATGGTGTCTGCGGAGGAGCAAAAACACCGAACAAGAGTGATCTATGGTGTCTGCGGAGGACAAAAAACACCGAACAAGACTAATCTATGGTGTCTGCGGAGGACCAAAAACACCGAACAAGACTAATCTATGGTGTCTGCGGAGGACCGAAAACACCGAACAAGACTAATCTATGGTGTCTGCGGAGGACCAAAAACACCGAACAAGACTAATCTACACTGTCTGCGGAGGACCAAAAACACCGAACAAGACTAATCTATGGTGTCTGCAGAGGACCAAAAACACCGAACAAGACTAATCTACACTGTCTGCGGAGGACCAAAAACACCGAAAAAGACTAATCTATGGTGTCTGCGGAGGACCAAAAACACCGAACAAGACTAATCTATGGTGTCTGCGGAGGACCAAAAATATCGAACAAGACTAATCTATGGTGTCTGTGGAGGACCAAAAACACCGAACAAGACTAATCTACACTGTCTGCAGAGGACCAAAAACACCGAACAAGACTAATCTATGGTGTCTGCGGAGGACCAAAAACACCGAACAAGAGTGATCTATGGTGTCTGCGGAGGACAAAAAACACCGAAAAAAGACTAATCTATGGTGTCTGCGGAGGACCAAAAACACCGAACAAGACTAATCTATGGTGTCTGCGGAGGACCAAAAACACCGAACAAGACTAATCTATGGTGTCTGCGGAGGACCAAAAACACCGAACAAGACTAATCTACACTGTCTGCGGAGGACCAAAAACACCGAACAAGACTAATCTATGGTGTCTGCAGAGGACCAAAAACACCGAACAAGACTAATCTATGTAGTCTGCGGAGGACCAAAAACACCGAAAAAGACTAATCTATGGTGTCTGCGGAGGACCAAAAACACCGAACAAGACTAATCTATGGTGTCTGCGGAGGACCAAAAACACCGAACAAGACTAATCTATGGTGTCTGCGGAGGACCAAAAACACAGAACAAGACTAATCTACACTGTCTGCGGAGGACCAAAAACACCGAACAAGACTAATCTATGGTGTCTTTCGGAGGACCAAAAACACCGAACAAGACTAATCTACACTGTCTGCGGAGGACCAAAAACACCGAACAAGACTAATCTACACTGTCTGCAGAGGACCAAAAACAGCAAACAAGACTAATCTACACTGTCTGCAGAGGACCAAAAACACCGAACAAGACTAATCTATGGTGTCTGCGGAGGAGCAAAAACACCGAACAAGAGTGATCTATGGTGTCTGCGGAGGACAAAAAACACCGAACAAGACTAATCTATGGTGTCTGCGGAGGACCAAAAACACCGAACAAGACTAATCTATGGTGTCTGCGGAGGACCGAAAACACCGAACAAGACTAATCTATGGTGTCTGCGGAGGACCAAAAACACCGAACAAGACTAATCTACACTGTCTGCGGAGGACCAAAAACACCGAACAAGACTAATCTATGGTGTCTGCAGAGGACCAAAAACACCGAACAAGACTAATCTACACTGTCTGCGGAGGACCAAAAACACCGAAAAAGACTAATCTATGGTGTCTGCGGAGGACCAAAAACACCGAACAAGACTAATCTATGGTGTCTGCGGAGGACCAAAAACACCGAAAAAGACTAATCTATGGTGTCTGCGGAGGACCAAAAACACAGAACAAGACTAATCTACACTGTCTGAGGAGGACCAAAAACACCGAACAAGACTAATCTATGGTGTCTGCGGAGGACCAAAAACACCGAACAAGACTAATCTACACTGTCTGTGGAGGACCAAAAACACCGAACAAGACTAATCTACACTGTCTGCAGAGGACCAAAAACAGCAAACAAGACTAATCTACACTGTCTGCAGAGGACCAAAAACACCGAACAAGACTAATCTATGGTTTCTGCGGAGGACCAAAAACACCGAACAAGACTAATCTATGGTGTCTGCGGAGGACCAAAAACACCGAACAAGACTAATCTATGGTGTCTGCGGAGGACCAAAAACACCGAACAAGAGTGATCTATGGTGTCTGCGGAGGACAAAAAACACCGAAAAAAGACTAATCTATGGTGTCTGCGGAGGACCAAAAACACCGAAAAAGACTAATCTATGGTGTCTGCGGAGGACCAAAAACACCGAACAAGACTAATCTATGGTGTCTGCGGAGGACCAAAAACACCGAACAAGACTAATCTATGGTGTCTGCGGAGGACCAAAAACACAGAACAAGACTAATCTACACTGTCTGCGGAGGACCAAAAACACCGAACAAGACTAATCTATGGTGTCTTTCGGAGGACCAAAAACACCGAACAAGACTAATCTACACTGTCTGCGGAGGACCAAAAACACCGAACAAGACTAATCTACACTGTCTGCAGAGGACCAAAAACAGCAAACAAGACTAATCTACACTGTCTGCAGAGGACCAAAAACAGCAAACAAGACTAATCTATGGTGTCTGCGGAGGAGCAAAAACACCGAACAAGAGTGATCTATGGTGTCTGCGGAGGACAAAAAACACCGAACAAGACTAATCTATGGTGTCTGCGGAGGACCAAAAACACCGAACAAGACTAATCTATGGTGTCTGCGGAGGACCGAAAACACCGAACAAGACTAATCTATGGTGTCTGCGGAGGACCAAAAACACCGAACAAGACTAATCTACACTGTCTGCGGAGGACCAAAAACACCGAACAAGACTAATCTATGGTGTCTGCAGAGGACCAAAAACACCGAACAAGACTAATCTACACTGTCTGCGGAGGACCAAAAACACCGAAAAAGACTAATCTATGGTGTCTGCGGAGGACCAAAAACACCGAACAAGACTAATCTATGGTGTCTGCGGAGGACCAAAAATATCGAACAAGACTAATCTATGGTGTCTGTGGAGGACCAAAAACACCGAACAAGACTAATCTACACTGTCTGCAGAGGACCAAAAACACCGAACAAGACTAATCTATGGTGTCTGCGGAGGACCAAAAACACCGAACAAGAGTGATCTATGGTGTCTGCGGAGGACAAAAAACACCGAAAAAAGACTAATCTATGGTGTCTGCGGAGGACCAAAAACACCGAACAAGACTAATCTATGGTGTCTGCGGAGGACCAAAAACACCGAACAAGACTAATCTATGGTGTCTGCGGAGGACCAAAAACACCGAACAAGACTAATCTACACTGTCTGCGGAGGACCAAAAACACCGAACAAGACTAATCTATGGTGTCTGCAGAGGACCAAAAACACCGAACAAGACTAATCTATGTAGTCTGCGGAGGACCAAAAACACCGAAAAAGACTAATCTATGGTGTCTGCGGAGGACCAAAAACACCGAACAAGACTAATCTATGGTGTCTGCGGAGGACCAAAAACACCGAACAAGACTAATCTATGGTGTCTGCGGAGGACCAAAAACACAGAACAAGACTAATCTACACTGTCTGCGGAGGACCAAAAACACCGAACAAGACTAATCTATGGTGTCTTTCGGAGGACCAAAAACACCGAACAAGACTAATCTACACTGTCTGCGGAGGACCAAAAACACCGAACAAGACTAATCTACACTGTCTGCAGAGGACCAAAAACAGCAAACAAGACTAATCTACACTGTCTGCAGAGGACCAAAAACACCGAACAAGACTAATCTATGGTGTCTGCGGAGGAGCAAAAACACCGAACAAGAGTGATCTATGGTGTCTGCGGAGGACAAAAAACACCGAACAAGACTAATCTATGGTGTCTGCGGAGGACCAAAAACACCGAACAAGACTAATCTATGGTGTCTGCGGAGGACCGAAAACACCGAACAAGACTAATCTATGGTGTCTGCGGAGGACCAAAAACACCGAACAAGACTAATCTACACTGTCTGCGGAGGACCAAAAACACCGAACAAGACTAATCTATGGTGTCTGCAGAGGACCAAAAACACCGAACAAGACTAATCTACACTGTCTGCGGAGGACCAAAAACACCGAAAAAGACTAATCTATGGTGTCTGCGGAGGACCAAAAACACCGAACAAGACTAATCTATGGTGTCTGCGGAGGACCAAAAACACCGAAAAAGACTAATCTATGGTGTCTGCGGAGGACCAAAAACACAGAACAAGACTAATCTACACTGTCTGAGGAGGACCAAAAACACCGAACAAGACTAATCTATGGTGTCTGCGGAGGACCAAAAACACCGAACAAGACTAATCTACACTGTCTGTGGAGGACCAAAAACACCGAACAAGACTAATCTACACTGTCTGCAGAGGACCAAAAACAGCAAACAAGACTAATCTACACTGTCTGCAGAGGACCAAAAACACCGAACAAGACTAATCTATGGTTTCTGCGGAGGACCAAAAACACCGAACAAGACTAATCTATGGTGTCTGCGGAGGACCAAAAACACCGAACAAGACTAATCTATGGTGTCTGCGGAGGACCAAAAACACCGAACAAGAGTGATCTATGGTGTCTGCGGAGGACAAAAAACACCGAAAAAAGACTAATCTATGGTGTCTGCGGAGGACCAAAAACACCGAACAAGACTAATCTATGGTGTCTGCGGAGGACCAAAAACACCGAACAAGACTAATCTATGGTGTCTGCGGAGGACCAAAAACACCGAACAAGACTAATCTACACTGTCTGCGGAGGACCAAAAACACCGAACCAGACTAATCTACACTGTCCGCGGAGGACCAAAAACACCGAACAAGACTAATCTACACTGTCTGCGGAGGACCAAAAACACCGAACAAGAATAATCTATGGTGTCTGCGGAGGACCAAAAACACCGAACAAGACTAATCTATGGTGTCTGCAGAGGACCAAAAACACCGAACAAGACTAATCTATGTAGTCTGCGGAGGACCAAAAACACCGAAAAAGACTAATCTATGGTGTCTGCGGAGGACCAAAAACACCGAACAAGACTAATCTATGGTGTCTGCGGAGGACCAAAAACACCGAACAAGACTAATCTATGGTGTCTGCGGAGGACCAAAAACACAGAACAAGACTAATCTACACTGTCTGCGGAGGACCAAAAACACCGAACAAGACTAATCTATGGTGTCTTTCGGAGGACCAAAAACACCGAACAAGACTAATCTACACTGTCTGCGGAGGACCAAAAACACCGAACAAGACTAATCTACACTGTCTGCAGAGGACCAAAAACAGCAAACAAGACTAATCTACACTGTCTGCAGAGGACCAAAAACACCGAACAAGACTAATCTATGGTGTCTGCGGAGGAGCAAAAACACCGAACAAGAGTGATCTATGGTGTCTGCGGAGGACAAAAAACACCGAACAAGACTAATCTATGGTGTCTGCGGAGGACCAAAAACACCGAACAAGACTAATCTATGGTGTCTGCGGAGGACCGAAAACACCGAACAAGACTAATCTATGGTGTCTGCGGAGGACCAAAAACACCGAACAAGACTAATCTACACCTTCTGCGGAGGACCAAAAACACCGAACAAGACTAATCTATGGTGTCTGCAGAGGACCAAAAACACCGAACAAGACTAATCTACACTGTCTGCGGAGGACCAAAAACACCGAAAAAGACTAATCTATGGTGTCTGCGGAGGACCAAAAACACCGAACAAGACTAATCTATGGTGTCTGCGGAGGACCAAAAACACCGAAAAAGACTAATCTATGGTGTCTGCGGAGGACCAAAAACACAGAACAAGACTAATCTACACTGTCTGAGGAGGACCAAAAACACCGAACAAGACTAATCTATGGTGTCTGCGGAGGACCAAAAACACCGAACAAGACTAATCTACACTGTCTGTGGAGGACCAAAAACACCGAACAAGACTAATCTACACTGTCTGCAGAGGACCAAAAACAGCAAACAAGACTAATCTACACTGTCTGCAGAGGACCAAAAACACCGAACAAGACTAATCTATGGTTTCTGCGGAGGACCAAAAACACCGAACAAGACTAATCTATGGTGTCTGCGGAGGACCAAAAACACCGAACAAGACTAATCTATGGTGTCTGCGGAGGACCAAAAACACCGAAAAAGACTAATCTACCCTGTTTGCGGAGGACCAAAAACACCGAACAAGACTAATCTATGGTGTCTGCAGAGGACCAAAAACACCGAACAAGACTAATCTACACTGTCTGCGGAGGACCAAAAACACCGACTAATCTACACTGTCTGCGGAGGAGCAAAAACACCGAACAAGACTAATCTATGGTGTCTGCAGGGGACCAAAAACACCGAACACAACTAATCTACACTGTCTGCAGAGGACCAAAAACACCGAACACGACTAATCTACACTGTCTGCGGAGGACCAAAACACGGAACAAGACTAATCTAGACTGTCTGCGGAGGACCAAATCGCCGAACAAGACTAATCTACACTGTCTGCGGAGGACCAAAAACACCGAACAAGACTAATCTATGGTGTCTGCGGAGGACCAAAAACACCGAACAAGACTAATCTATGGTGTCTGCGGAGGACCAAAAACACCGAACAAGACTAATCTATGGTGTCTGCAGAGGACCAAAAACACCGAACAAGACTAATCTATGGTGTCTGCGGAGGACCAAAAACACCGAACAAGACTAATCTATGGTGTCTGCGGAGGACCAAAAACACCGAACAAGACGAATCTATGGTGTCTGCGGAGGACCAAAAACACCGAACACAACTAATCTACACTGTCTGCGGAGGACCAAAAACACCGAACAAGACTAATCTACACTGTCTGCGGAGGACCAAAAACACCGAACAAGACTAATCTACACTGTCTGCGGAGGACCAAAAACACCGAACAAGACTAATCTATGGTGTCTGCGGAGGACCAAAAACACCGAACAAGACTAATCTATGGTGTCTGCGGAGGACCAAAAACACCGAACAAGACTAATCTATGGTGTCTGCGGAGGACCAAAAACACCGAACAAGACTAATCTACACTGTCTGCTGAGGACCAAAAACACCGAACAAGACTAATCTATGGTGTCTGCAGAGGACCAAAAACAACGAACAAGACTAATCTACACTGTCTGCGGAGGACCAAAAACACCGAACAAGACTAATCTATGTTGTCTGCAGAAGACCAAAAACACCGAACAAGACTAATCTATGGTGTCTGCGGAGGACCAAAAACACCGAACAAGACTAATCTACACTGTCTGCGGAGGACCAAAAACACCGAACAAGACTAATCTACACTGTCTGCAGAGGACCAAAAACACAGAACAAGACTAATCTACACTGTCTGCGGAGGACCAAAAACACCGAAAAAGACTAATCTATGGTGTCTGCGGAGGACCAAAAACACCGAACAAGACTAATCTACACTGTCTGCGGAGGACCAAAAACACCGAACAAGACTAATCTACACTGTCTGCAGAGGACCAAAAACAGCAAACAAGACTAATCTACACTGTCTGCAGAGGACCAAAAACACCGAACAAGACTAATCTATTGTGACTGTGGAGGACCAAACACACCGAACACAACTAATCTACACTGTCTGCAGAGGACCAAAAACACCGAACAAGACTAATCTACACTGTCTGCGGAGGACCAAAACACGGAACAAGACTAATCTAGACTGTGTGCGGAGGACCAAATCACCGAACAAGACTAATCTACACTGTCTGCGGAGGACCAAAAACACCGAACAAGACTAATCTATGGTGTCTGCGGAGGACCAAAAACAACGAACAAGACTAATCTATGGTGTCTGCGGAGGACCAAAAACACCGAACAAGACTAATCTATGGTGTCTGCGGAGGACCAAATCACCGAACAAGACTAATCTACACTGTCTGCGGAGGAGCAAAAACACCGAACAAGACTAATCTACACTGTCTGCAGAGGACCAAAAACACAGAACAAGACTAATCTACACTGTCTGCGGAGGACCAAAAACACCGAACAAGACTAATCTATGGTGTCTGCGGAGGACCAAAAACACCGAACAAGACTAATCTACACTGTCTGCGGAGGACCAAAAACACCGAACAAGACTAATCTACACTGTCTGCAGAGGACCAAAAACACCGAACAAGACTAATCTATGGTGACTGTGGAGGACCAAACACACCGAACACAACTAATCTACAATGTCTGCGGAGGACCAAAAACACCGAACAAGACTAATCTTTGGTATCTGCGGAGGACCAAAAACACCGAACAAGAGTGATCTATGGTTTCTGCGGAGGACCAAAAACACCGAACAAGACTAATCTACACTGTCTGCGGAGGAGCAAAAACACCGAACAAGACTAATCTATTGTGTCTGCAGGGGACCAAAAACACCGAACACAACTAATCTACACTGTCTGCAGAGGACCAAAAACACCGAACAAGACTAATCTACATTGTCTGCGGAGGACCAAAACACGGAACAAGACTAATCTAGACTGTGTGCGGAGGACCAAATCACCGAACAAGACTAATCTACACTGTCTGCGGAGGACCAAAAACACCGAACAAAACTAATCTATGGTGTCTGCGGAGGACCAAAAACAACGAACAAGACTAATCTACACTGTCTGCGGAGCACCAAAAACACCGAACAAGACTAATCTACACTGTCTGCGGAGGACCAAATCACCGAACAAGACTAATCTACACTGTCTGCGGAGGACCAAAAACACCGAACAAGACTAATCTACACTGTCTGCAGAGGACCAAAAACACCGAACAAGACTAATCTACACTGTCTGCGGAAGACCAAAAACACCGAACAAGACTAATCTATGGTGTCTGCGGAGGACCAAAAACACCGAACAAGACTAATCTATGGTGTCTGCAGAGGACCAAAAACACCGAACAACACTAATCTATGGTGTCTGTGGAGGACCAAAAACACCGAACAAGACTAATCTACACTGTCTGCAGAGGACCAAAAACAGCAAACAAGACTAATCTACACTGTCTGCAGAGGACCAAAAACACCGAACAAGACTAATCTATGGCGTCTGCGGAGGACCAAAAACACCGAACACAACTAATCTACACTGTCTGCGGAGGACCAAAAACACCGAACAAGACTAATCTATGGTGTCTGCGGAGGACCAAAAACACCGAACAAGACTAATCTATGGTGTCTGTAGAGGACCAAAAACACCGAACAAGACTAATCTATGGTGTCTGCGGAGGACCAAAAACATCGAACAAGACTAATCTATGGTGTCTGTGGAGGACCAAAAACACCGAACAAGACTAATCTACACTGTCTGCGGAGGACCAAAAACACCGAACAAGACTAATCTACACTGTCTGCGGAGGAGCAAAAACACCGAACAAGACTAATCTACACTGTCTGCGGAGGACCAAAAACACCGAACAAGACTAATCTACACTGTCTGCAGAGGACCAAAAACACAGAACAAGACTAATCTACACTGTCTGCGGAGGACCAAAAACACCGAAAAAGACTAATCTATGGTGTCTGCGGAGGACCAAAAACACCGAACAAGACTAATCTACACTGTCTGCGGAGGACCAAAAACACCGAACAAGCCTAATCTACACTGTCTGCAGAGGACCAAAAACAGCAAACAAGACTAATCTACACTGTCTGCAGAGGACCAAAAACACCGAACAAGAATAATCTATTGTGACTGTGGAGGACCAAACACACCGAACACAACTAATCTACAATGTCTGCGGAGGACCAAAAACACCGAACAAGACTAATCTTTGGTGTCTGCGGAGGACCAAAAACACCGAACAAGAGTGATCTATGGTTTCTGCGGAGGACCAAAAACACCGAACAAGACTAATCTACACTGTCTGCGGAGGAGCAAAAACACCGAACAAGACTAATCTATTGTGTCTGCAGGGGACCAAAAACACCGAACACAACTAATCTACACTGTCTGCAGAGGACCAAAAACACCGAACAAGACTAATCTACACTGTCTGCGGAGGACCAAAACACGGAACAAGACTAATCTAGACTGTGTGCGGAGGACCAAATCACCGAACAAGACTAATCTACACTGTCTGCGGAGGACCAAAAACACCGAACAAGACTAATCTATGGTGTCTGCGGAGGACCAAAAACAACGAACAAGACTAATCTACACCGTCTGCGGAGCACCAAAAACACCGAACAAGACTAATCTACACTGTCTGCGGAGGACCAAATCACCGAACAAGACTAATCTACACTGTCTGCGGAGGAGCAAAAACACCGAACAAGACTAATCTACACTGTCTGCAGAGGACCAAAAACACAGAACAAGACTAATCTACACTGTCTGCGGAGGACCAAAAACACCGAACAAGACTAATCTATGGTGTCTGCGGAGGACCAAAAACACCGAACAAGACTAATCTACACTGTCTGCGGAGGACCAAAAACACCGAACAAGACTAATCTACACTGTCTGCAGAGGACCAAAAACAGCAAACAAGACTAATCTACACTGTCTGCAGAGGACCAAAAACACCGAACAAGACTAATCTATGGTGACTGTGGAGGACCAAACACACCGAACACAACTAATCTACAATGTCTGCGGAGGACCAAAAACACCGAACAAGACTAATCTTTGGTATCTGCGGAGGACCAAAAACACCGAACAAGAGTGATCTATGGTTTCTGCGGAGGACCAAAAACACCGAACAAGACTAATCTACACTGTCTGCGGAGGAGCAAAAACACCGAACAAGACTAATCTATTGTGTCTGCAGGGGACCAAAAACACCGAACACAACTAATCTACACTGTCTGCAGAGGACCAAAAACACCGAACAAGACTAATCTACATTATCTGCGGAGGACCAAAACACGGAACAAGACTAATCTAGACTGTGTGCGGAGGACCAAATCACCGAACAAGACTAATCTACACTGTCTGCGGAGGACCAAAAACACCGAACAAGACTAATCTATGGTGTCTGCGGAGGACCAAAAACAACGAACAAGACTAATCTACACTGTCTGCGGAGCACCAAAAACACCGAACAAGACTAATCTACACTGTCTGCGGAGGACCAAATCACCGAACAAGACTAATCTACACTGTCTGCGGAGGACCAAAAACACCGAACAAGACTAATCTACACTGTCTGCAGAGGACCAAAAACACCGAACAAG
This sequence comes from Lampris megalopsis, assembly GCA_022114975.2. Classification (NCBI taxonomy): domain Eukaryota; kingdom Metazoa; phylum Chordata; class Actinopteri; order Lampriformes; family Lampridae; genus Lampris; species Lampris megalopsis. The sequence goes on from JAJHIY020000943.1 coordinate 70,094, forward strand.
ACTAATCTACACTGTCTGCGGAAGACCAAAAACACCGAACAAGACTAATCTATGGTGTCTGCGGAGGACCAAAAACAGCAAACAAGACTAATCTATGGTGTCTGCAGAGGACCAAAAACACCGAACAACACTAATCTATGGTGTCTGTGGAGGACCAAAAACACCGAACAAGACTAATCTACACTGTCTGCAGAGGACCAAAAACAGCAAACAAGACTAATCTACACTGTCTGCAGAGGACCAAAAACACCGAACAAGACTAATCTATGGCGTCTGCGGAGGACCAAAAACACCGAACACAACTAATCTACACTGTCTGCGGAGGACCAAAAACACCGAACAAGACTAATCTATGGTGTCTGCGGAGGACCAAAAACACCGAACAAGACTAATCTATGGTGTCTGCGGAGGACCAAAAACACCGAACAAGACTAATCTATGGTGTCTGCGGAGGACCAAAAACATCGAACAAGACTAATCTATGGTGTCTGTGGAGGACCAAAAACACCGAACAAGACTAATCTACGCTGTCTGCGGAGGACCAAAAACACCGAACAAGACTAATCTACACTGTCTGCGGAGGAGCAAAAACACCGAACAAGACTAATCTACACTGTCTGCGGAGGACCAAAAACACCGAACAAGACTAATCTATGGTGTCTGCGGAGGACCAAAAACATCGAACAAGACTAATCTATGGTGTCTGTGGAGGACCAAAAACACCGAACAAGACTAATCTACACTGTCTGCGGAGGACCAAAAACACCGAACAAGACTAATCTATGGTGTCTGCGGAGGACCAAAAACACCGAACAAGAGTGATCTATGGTGTCTGCGGAGGACAAAAAACACCGAACAAGACTAATCTATGGTGTCTGCGGAGGACCAAAAACACCGAACAAGACTAATCTATGGTGTCTGCGGAGGACCAAAAACACCGAACAAGACTAATCTATGGTGTCTGCGGAGGACCAAAAACACAGAACAAGACTAATCTACACTGTCTGCGGAGGACCAAAAACACCGAACAAGACTAATCTATGGTGTCTGCGGAGGACCAAAAACACCGAACAAGACTAATCTACACTGTCTGCGGAGGACCAAAAACATCGAACAAGACTAATCTATGGTGTCTGTGGAGGACCAAAAACACCGAACAAGACTAATCTACACTGTCTGCGGAGGACCAAAAACACCGAACAAGACTAATCTATGGTGTCTGCGGAGGACCAAAAACACCGAACAAGAGTGATCTATGGTGTCTGCGGAGGACAAAAAACACCGAACAAGACTAATCTATGGTGTCTGCGGAGGACCAAAAACACCGAACAAGACTAATCTATGGTGTCTGCGGAGGACCAAAAACACCGAACAAGACTTATCTATGGTGTCTGCGGAGGACCAAAAACACAGAACAAGACTAATCTACACTGTCTGCGGAGGACCAAAAACACCGAACAAGACTAATCTATGGTGTCTGCGGAGGACCAAAAACACCGAACAAGACTAATCTACACTGTCTGCGGAGGACCAAAAACACCGAACAAGACTAATCTACACTGTCTGCAGAGGACCAAAAACAGCAAACAAGACTAATCTACACTGTCTGCAGAGGACCAAAAACACCGAACAAGACTAATCTATGGTGTCTGCGGAGGACCAAAAACACCGAACAAGACTAATCTATGGTGTCTGCGGAGGACAAAAAACACCGAACAAGACTAATCTATGGTGTCTGCGGAGGACCAAAAACACCGAACAAGACTAATCTATGGTGTCTGCGGAGGACCAAAAACACCGAACAAGACTAATCTATGGTGTCTGCGGAGGACCAAAAACACCGAACAAGACTAATCTATGGTGTCTGCGGAGGACCAAAAACACAGAACAAGACTAATCTACACTGTCTGCGGAGGACCAAAAACACCGAACAAGACTAAACTATGGTGTCTGCGGAGGACCAAATACACCGAACAAGACTAATCTACACTGTCTGCGGAGGACCAAAAACACCGAACAAGACTAATCTACACTGTCTGCAGAGGACCAAAAACAGCAAACAAGACTAATCTACACTGTCTGCAGAGGACCAAAAACACCGAACAAGACTAATCTATGGTGTCTGCGGAGGACCAAAAACAACGAACAAGACTAATCTACACTGTCTGCGGAGCACCAAAAACACCGAACAAGACTAATCTACACTGTCTGCGGAGGACCAAATCACCGAACAAGACTAATCTACACTGTCTGCGGAGGAGCAAAAACACCGAACAAGACTAATCTACACTGTCTGCGGAGGACCAAAAACACCGAACAAGACTAATCTATGGTGTCTGCGGAGGACCAAAAACACCGAACAAGACTAATCTACACTGTCTGCGGAGGACCAAAAACACCGAACAAGACTAATCTACACTGTCTGCAGAGGACCAAAAACAGCAAACAAGACTAATCTACACTGTCTGCAGAGGACCAAAAACACCGAACAAGACTAATCTATGGTGACTGTGGAGGACCAAACACACCGAACACAACTAATCTACAATGTCTGCGGAGGACCAAAAACACCGAACAAGACTAATCTTTGGTATCTGCGGAGGACCAAAAACACCGAACAAGAGTGATCTATGGTTTCTGCGGAGGACCAAAAACACCGAACAAGACTAATCTACACTGTCTGCGGAGGAGCAAAAACACCGAACAAGACTAATCTATTGTGTCTGCAGGGGACCAAAAACACCGAACACAACTAATCTACACTGTCTGCAGAGGACCAAAAACACCGAACAAGACTAATCTACATTGTCTGCGGAGGACCAAAACACGGAACAAGACTAATCTAGACTGTGTGCGGAGGACCAAATCACCGAACAAGACTAATCTACACTGTCTGCGGAGGACCAAAAACACCGAACAAGACTAATCTATGGTGTCTGCGGAGGACCAAAAACAACGAACAAGACTAATCTACACTGTCTGCGGAGCACCAAAAACACCGAACAAGACTAATCTACACTGTCTGCGGAGGACCAAATCACCGAACAAGACTAATCTACACTGTCTGCGGAGGACCAAAAACACCGAACAAGACTAATCTACACTGTCTGCAGAGGACCAAAAACACCGAACAAGACTAATCTACACTGTCTGCGGAAGACCAAAAACACCGAACAAGACTAATCTATGGTGTCTGCGGAGGACCAAAAACACCGAACAAGACTAATCTATGGTGTCTGCAGAGGACCAAAAACACCGAACAACACTAATCTATGGTGTCTGTGGAGGACCAAAAACACCGAACAAGACTAATCTACACTGTCTGCAGAGGACCAAAAACAGCAAACAAGACTAATCTACACTGTCTGCAGAGGACCAAAAACACCGAACAAGACTAATCTATGGCGTCTGCGGAGGACCAAAAACACCGAACACAACTAATCTACACTGTCTGCGGAGGACCAAAAACACCGAACAAGACTAATCTATGGTGTCTGCGGAGGACCAAAAACACCGAACAAGACTAATCTATGGTGTCTGCGGAGGACCAAAAACACCGAACAAGACTAATCTATGGTGTCTGCGGAGGACCAAAAACATCGAACAAGACTAATCTATGGTGTCTGTGGAGGACCAAAAACACCGAACAAGACTAATCTACACTGTCTGCGGAGGACCAAAAACACCGAACAAGACTAATCTACACTGTCTGCGGAGGACCAAATCACCGAACAAGACTAATCTACACTGTCTGCGGAGGACCAAAAACACCGAACAAGACTAATCTATGGTGTCTGCGGAGGACCAAAAACATCGAACAAGACTAATCTATGGTGTCTGTGGAGGACCAAAAACACCGAACAAGACTAATCTACACTGTCTGCGGAGGACCAAAAACACCGAACAAGACTAATCTATGGTGTCTGCGGAGGACCAAAAACACCGAACAAGAGTGATCTATGGTGTCTGCGGAGGACAAAAAACACCGAACAAGACTAATCTATGGTGTCTGCGGAGGACCAAAAACACCGAACAAGACTAATCTATGGTGTCTGCGGAGGACCAAAAACACCGAACAAGACTAATCTATGGTGTCTGCGGAGGACCAAAAACACAGAACAAGACTAATCTACACTGTCTGCGGAGGACCAAAAACACCGAACAAGACTAATCTATGGTGTCTGCGGAGGACCAAAAACACCGAACAAGACTAATCTACACTGTCTGCGGAGGACCAAAAACATCGAACAAGACTAATCTATGGTGTCTGTGGAGGACCAAAAACACCGAACAAGACTAATCTACACTGTCTGCGGAGGACCAAAAACACCGAACAAGACTAATCTATGGTGTCTGCGGAGGACCAAAAACACCGAACAAGAGTGATCTATGGTGTCTGCGGAGGACAAAAAACACCGAACAAGACTAATCTATGGTGTCTGCGGAGGACCAAAAACACCGAACAAGACTAATCTATGGTGTCTGCGGAGGACCAAAAACACCGAACAAGACTTATCTATGGTGTCTGCGGAGGACCAAAAACACAGAACAAGACTAATCTACACTGTCTGCGGAGGACCAAAAACACCGAACAAGACTAATCTATGGTGTCTGCGGAGGACCAAAAACACCGAACAAGACTAATCTACACTGTCTGCGGAGGACCAAAAACACCGAACAAGACTAATCTACACTGTCTGCAGAGGACCAAAAACAGCAAACAAGACTAATCTACACTGTCTGCAGAGGACCAAAAACACCGAACAAGACTAATCTATGGTGTCTGCGGAGGACCAAAAACACCGAACAAGACTAATCTATGGTGTCTGCGGAGGACAAAAAACACCGAACAAGACTAATCTATGGTGTCTGCGGAGGACCAAAAACACCGAACAAGACTAATCTATGGTGTCTGCGGAGGACCAAAAACACCGAACAAGACTAATCTATGGTGTCTGCGGAGGACCAAAAACACCGAACAAGACTAATCTACACTGTCTGCGGAGGACCAAAAACACCGAACAAGACTAATCTATGGTGTCTGCAGAGGACCAAAAACACCGAACAAGACTAATCTATGTAGTCTGCGGTGGACCAAAAACACCGAAAAAGACTAATCTATGGTGTCTGCGGAGGACCAAAAACACCGAACAAGACTAATCTATGGTGTCTGCGGAGGACCAAAAACACCGAACAAGACTAATCTATGGTGTCTGCGGAGGACCAAAAACACAGAACAAGACTAATCTACACTGTCTGCGGAGGACCAAAAACACCGAACAAGACTAAACTATGGTGTCTGCGGAGGACCAAATACACCGAACAAGACTAATCTACACTGTCTGCGGAGGACCAAAAACACCGAACAAGACTAATCTACACTGTCTGCAGAGGACCAAAAACAGCAAACAAGACTAATCTACACTGTCTGCAGAGGACCAAAAACACCGAACAAGACTAATCTATGGTTTCTGCGGAGGACCAAAAACACCGAACAAGACTAATCTATGGTGTCTGCGGAGGACCAAAAACACCGAACAAGACTAATCTATGGTGTCTGCGGAGGACCAAAAACACCGAACAAGACTAATCTATGGTGTCTGCAGAGGACCAAAAACACCGAACAAGACTAATCTACACTGTCTGCGGAGGAAAAAAACACCGACTAATCTACACTGTCTGCGGAGGAGCAAAAACACCGAACAAGACTAATCTACACTGTCTGCAGGGGACCAAAAACACCGAACACAACTAATCTACACTGTCTGCAGAGGACCAAAAACACCGAACAAGACTAATCTATACTGTCTGCGGAGGAGCAAAAACACCGAACAAGACTAATCTAGACTGTCTGCGGAGGACCAAATCACCGAACAAGACTAATCTACACTGTCTGCGGAGGACCAAAAACACCGAACAAGAGTGATCAATGGTGTCTGCGGAGGACAAAAAACACCGAACAAGACTAATCTATGGTGTCTGCGGAGGACCAAAAACACCGAACAAGACTAATCTATGGTGTCTGCAGAGGACCAAAAACACCGAACAAGACTAATCTATGGTGTCTGCGGAGGACCAAAAACACCGAACAAGACTAATCTATGGTGTCTGCGGAGGACCAAAAACACCGAACAAGACGAATCTATGGTGTCTGCGGAGGACCAAAAACACCGAACACAACTAATCTACACTGTCTGCGGAGGACCAAAAACACCGAACAAGACTAATCTATGGTGTCTGCGGAGGACCAAAAACACCGAACAAGACTAATCTATGGTGTCTGCAGAGGACCAAAAACACCGAACAAGACTAATCTACACTTTCTGCGGAGGACCAAAAACACCGAACAAGACTAATCTACACTGTCTGCGGAGGAGCAAAAACACCGAACAAGACTAATCTACACTGTCTGCAGAGGACCAAAAACAACGAACAAGACTAATCTACACTGTCTGCGGAGGACCAAAAACACCGAACAAGACTAATCTATGGTGTCTGCGGAGGACCCAAAACAACGAACAGGACTAATCTACACTGTCTGCGGAGCACCAAAAACACCGAACAAGACTAATCTACACTGTCTGCGGAGGACCAAATCACCGAACAAGACTAATCTACACTGTCTGCGGAGGAGCAAAAACACCGAACAAGACTAATCTACACTGTCTGCAGAGGACCAAAAACACAGAACAAGACTAATCTACACTGTCTGCGGAGGACCAAAAACACCGAACAAGACTAATCTATGGTGTCTGCGGAGGACCAAAAACACCGAACAAGACTAATCTACACTCTCTGCGGAGGACCAAAAACACCGAACAAGACTAATCTACACTGTCTGCAGAGGACCAAAAACAGCAAACAAGACTAATCTACACTGTCTGCAGAGGACCAAAAACAACGAACAAGACTAATCTATGGTGACTGTGGAGGACCAAACACACCGAACACAACTAATCTACAATGTCTGCAGAGGACCAAAAACACCGAACAAGACTAATCTTTGGTATCTGCGGAGGACCAAAAACACCGAACAAGAGTGATCTATGGTGTCTGCGGAGGACCAAAAACACCGAACAAGACTAATCTACACTGTCTGCGGAGGACCAAAAACACCGAACAAGACTAATCTACACTGTCTGCAGAGGACCAAAAACACAGAACAAGACTAATCTACACTGTCTGCGGAGGACCAAAAACACCGAAAAAGACTAATCTATGGTGTCTGCGGAGGACCAAAAACACCGAACAAGACTAATCTACACTGTCTGCGGAGGACCAAAAACACCGAACAAGCCTAATCTACACTGTCTGCAGAGGACCAAAAACAGCAAACAAGACTAATCTACACTGTCTGCAGAGGACCAAAAACACCGAACAAGAATAATCTATTGTGACTGTGGAGGACCAAACACACCGAACACAACTAATCTACAATGTCTGCGGAGGACCAAAAACACCGAACAAGACTAATCTTTGGTGTCTGCGGAGGACCAAAAACATCGAACAAGAGTGATCTATGGTTTCTGCGGAGGACCAAAAACACCGAACAAGACTAATCTACACTGTCTGCGGAGGAGCAAAAACACCGAACAAGACTAATCTATTGTGTCTGCAGGGGACCAAAAACACCGAACACAACTAATCTACACTGTCTGCAGAGGACCAAAAACACCGAACAAGACTAATCTACACTGTCTGCGGAGGACCAAAACACGGAACAAGACTAATCTAGACTGTGTGCGGAGGACCAAATCACCGAACAAGACTAATCTACACTGTCTGCGGAGGACCAAAAACACCGAACAAGACTAATCTATGGTGTCTGCGGAGGACCAAAAACAACGAACAAGACTAATCTACACTGTCTGCGGAGCACCAAAAACACCGAACAAGACTAATCTACACTGTCTGCGGAGGACCAAATCACCGAACAAGACTAATCTACACTGTCTGCGGAGGAGCAAAAACACCGAACAAGACTAATCTACACTGTCTGCAGAGGACCAAAAACACAGAACAAGACTAATCTACACTGTCTGCGGAGGACCAAAAACACCGAACAAGACTAATCTATGGTGTCTGCGGAGGACCAAAAACACCGAACAAGACTAATCTACACTGTCTGCGGAGGACCAAAAACACCGAACAAGACTAATCTACACTGTCTGCAGAGGACCAAAAACAGCAAACAAGACTAATCTACACTGTCTGCAGAGGACCAAAAACACCGAACAAGACTAATCTTTGGTATCTGCGGAGGACCAAAAACACCGAACAAGAGTGATCTATGGTTTCTGCGGAGGACCAAAAACACCGAACAAGACTAATCTACACTGTCTGCGGAGGAGCAAAAACACCGAACAAGACTAATCTATTGTGTCTGCAGGGGACCAAAAACACCGAACACAACTAATCTACACTGTCTGCAGAGGACCAAAAACACCGAACAACACTAATCTACATTGTCTGCGGAGGACCAAAACACGGAACAAGACAAATCTAGACTGTGTGCGGAGGACCAAATCACCGAACAAGACTAATCTACACTGTCTGCGGAGGACCAAAAACACCGAACAAGACTAATCTATGGTGTCTGCGGAGGACCAAAAACAACGAACAAGACTAATCTACACTGTCTGCGGAGCACCAAAAACACCGAACAAGACTAATCTACACTGTCTGCGGAGGACCAAATCACCGAACAAGACTAATCTACACTGTCTGCGGAGGACCAAAAACACCGAACAAGACTAATCTACACTGTCTGCAGAGGACCAAAAACACCGAACAAGACTAATCTACACTGTCTGCGGAAGACCAAAAACACCGAACAAGACTAATCTATGGTGTCTGCGGAGGACCAAAAACACCGAACAAGACTAATCTATGGTGTCTGCAGAGGACCAAAAACACCGAACAACACTAATCTATGGTGTCTGTGGAGGACCAAAAACACCGAACAAGACTAATCTACACTGTCTGCAGAGGACCAAAAACAGCAAACAAGACTAATCTACACTGTCTGCAGAGGACCAAAAACACCGAACAAGACTAATCTATGGCGTCTGCGGAGGACCAAAAACACCGAACACAACTAATCTACACTGTCTGCGGAGGACCAAAAACACCGAACAAGACTAATCTATGGTGTCTGCGGAGGACCAAAAACACCGAACAAGACTAATCTATGGTGTCTGTAGAGGACCAAAACACCGAACAAGACTAATCTATGGTGTCTGCGGAGGACCAAAAACATCGAACAAGACTAATCTATGGTGTCTGTGGAGGACCAAAAACACCGAACAAGACTAATCTACACTGTCTGCGGAGGACCAAAAACACCGAACAAGACTAATCTACACTGTCTGCGGAGGAGCAAAAACACCGAACAAGACTAATCTACACTGTCTGCGGAGGACCAAAAACACCGAACAAGACTAATCTATGGTGTCTGCGGAGGACCAAAAACATCGAACAAGACTAATCTATGGTGTCTGTGGAGGACCAAAAACACCGAACAAGACTAATCTACACTGTCTGCGGAGGACCAAAAACACCGAACAAGACTAATCTATGGTGTCTGCGGAGGACCAAAAACACCGAACAAGAGTGATCTATGGTGTCTGCGGAGGACAAAAAACACCGAACAAGACTAATCTATGGTGTCTGCGGAGGACCAAAAACACCGAACAAGACTAATCTATGGTGTCTGCGGAGGACCAAAAACACCGAACAAGACTAATCTATGGTGTCTGCGGAGGACCAAAAACACAGAACAAGACTAATCTACACTGTCTGCGGAGGACCAAAAACACCGAACAAGACTAATCTATGGTGTCTGCGGAGGACCAAAAACACCGAACAAGACTAATCTACACTGTCTGCGGAGGACCAAAAACACCGAACAAGACTAATCTACACTGTCTGCAGAGGACCAAAAACAGCAAACAAGACTAATCTACACTGTCTGCAGAGGACCAAAAACACCGAACAAGACTAATCTATGGTGTCTGCGGAGGACCAAAAACACCGAACAAGAGTGATCTATGGTGTCTGCGGAGGACAAAAAACACCGAACAAGACTAATCTACACTGTCTGCGGAGGACCAAAAACACCGAACAAGACTAATCTACACTGTCTGCAGAGGACCAAAAACACAGAACAAGACTAATCTACACTGTCTGCGGAGGACCAAAAACACCGAAAAAGACTAATCTATGGTGTCTGCGGAGGACCAAAAACACCGAACAAGACTAATCTACACTGTCTGCGGAGGACCAAAAACACCGAACAAGCCTAATCTACACTGTCTGCAGAGGACCAAAAACAGCAAACAAGACTAATCTACACTGTCTGCAGAGGACCAAAAACACCGAACAAGAATAATCTATTGTGACTGTGGAGGACCAAACACACCGAACACAACTAATCTACAATGTCTGCGGAGGACCAAAAACACCGAACAAGACTAATCTTTGGTGTCTGCGGAGGACCAAAAACACCGAACAAGAGTGATCTATGGTTTCTGCGGAGGACCAAAAACACCGAACAAGACTAATCTACACTGTCTGCGGAGGAGCAAAAACACCGAACAAGACTAATCTATTGTGTCTGCAGGGGAACAAAAACACCGAACACAACTAATCTACACTGTCTGCAGAGGACCAAAAACACCGAACAAGACTAATCTACACTGTCTGCGGAGGACCAAAACACGGAACAAGACTAATCTAGACTGTGTGCGGAGGACCAAATCACCGAACAAGACTAATCTACACTGTCTGCGGAGGACCAAAAACACCGAACAAGACTAATCTATGGTGTCTGCGGAGGACCAAAAACAACGAACAAGACTAATCTACACTGTCTGCGGAGCACCAAAAACACCGAACAAGACTAATCTACACTGTCTGCGGAGGACCAAATCACCGAACAAGACTAATCTACACTGTCTGCGGAGGAGCAAAAACACCGAACAAGACTAATCTACACTGTCTGCAGAGGACCAAAAACACAGAACAAGACTAATCTACACTGTCTGCGGAGGACCAAAAACACCGAACAAGACTAATCTATGGTGTCTGCGGAGGACCAAAAACACCGAACAAGACTAATCTACACTGTCTGCGGAGGACCAAAAACACCGAACAAGACTAATCTACACTGTCTGCAGAGGACCAAAAACAGCAAACAAGACTAATCTACACTGTCTGCAGAGGACCAAAAACACCGAACAAGACTAATCTATGGTGACTGTGGAGGACCAAACACACCGAACACAACTAATCTACAATGTCTGCGGAGGACCAAAAACACCGAACAAGACTAATCTTTGGTATCTGCGGAGGACCAAAAACACCGAACAAGAGTGATCTATGGTTTCTGCGGAGGACCAAAAACACCGAACAAGACTAATCTACACTGTCTGCGGAGGAGCAAAAACACCGAACAAGACTAATCTATTGTGTCTGCAGGGGACCAAAAACACCGAACACAACTAATCTACACTGTCTGCAGAGGACCAAAAACACCGAACAAGACTAATCTACATTGTCTGCGGAGGACCAAAACACGGAACAAGACTAATCTAGACTGTGTGCGGAGGACCAAATCACCGAACAAGACTAATCTACACTGTCTGCGGAGGACCAAAAACACCGAACAAGACTAATCTATGGTGTCTGCGGAGGACCAAAAACAACGAACAAGACTAATCTACACTGTCTGCGGAGCACCAAAAACACCGAAAAAGACTAATCTACACTGTCTGCGGAGGACCAAATCACCGAACAAGACTAATCTACACTGTCTGCGGAGGACCAAAAACACCGAACAAGACTAATCTACACTGTCTGCAGAGGACCAAAAACACCGAACAAGACTAATCTACACTGTCTGCGGAAGACCAAAAACACCGAACAAGACTAATCTATGGTGTCTGCGGAGGACCAAAAACACCGAACAAGACTAATCTATGGTGTCTGCAGAGGACCAAAAACACCGAACAACACTAATCTATGGTGTCTGTGGAGGACCAAAAACACCGAACAAGACTAATCTACACTGTCTGCAGAGGACCAAAAACAGCAAACAAGACTAATCTACACTGTCTGCAGAGGACCAAAAACACCGAACAAGACTAATCTATGGCGTCTGCGGAGGACCAAAAACACCGAACACAACTAATCTACACTGTCTGCGGAGGACCAAAAACACCGAACAAGACTAATCTATGGTGTCTGCGGAGGACCAAAAACACCGAACAAGACTAATCTATGCTGTCTGTAGAGGACCAAAAACACCGAACAAGACTAATCTATGGTGTCTGCGGAGGACCAAAAACATCGAACAAGACTAATCTATGGTGTCTGTGGAGGACCAAAAACACCGAACAAGACTAATCTACACTGTCTGCGGAGGACCAAAAACACCGAACAAGACTAATCTACACTGTCTGCGGAGGAGCAAAAACACCGAACAAGACTAATCTACACTGTCGGGGTAGGACCAAAAACACCGAACAAGACTAATCTATGGTGTCTGCGGAGGACCAAAAACATCGAACAAGACTAATCTATGGTGTCTGTGGAGGACCAAAAACACCGAACAAGACTAATCTACACTGTCTGCGGAGGACCAAAAACACCGAACAAGACTAATCTATGGTGTCTGCGGAGGACCAAAAACACCGAACAAGAGTGATCTATGGTGTCTGCGGAGGACAAAAAACACCGAACAAGACTAATCTATGGTGTCTGCGGAGGACCAAAAACACCGAACAAGACTAATCTATGGTGTCTGCGGAGGACCAAAAACACCGAACAAGACTAATCTATGGTGTCTGCGGAGGACCAAAAACACAGAACAAGACTAATCTACACTGTCTGCGGAGGACCAAAAACACCGAACAAGACTAATCTATGGTGTCTGCGGAGGACCAAAAACACCGAACAAGACTAATCTACACTGTCTGCGGAGGACCAAAAACACCGAACAAGACTAATCTACACTGTCTGCAGAGGACCAAAAACAGCAAACAAGACTAATCTACACTGTCTGCAGAGGACCAAAAACACCGAACAAGACTAATCTATGGTGTCTGCGGAGGACCAAAAACACCGAACAAGAGTGATCTATGGTGTCTGCGGAGGACAAAAAACACCGAACAAGACTAATCTATGGTGTCTGCGGAGGACCAAAAACACCGAACAAGACTAATCTATGGTGTCTGCGGAGGACCAAAAACACCGAACAAGACTAATCTATGGTGTCTGCGGAGGACCAAAAACACCGAACAAGACTAATCTACACTGTCTGCGGAGGACCAAAAACACCGAACAAGACTAATCTATGGTGTCTGCAGAGGACCAAAAACACCGAACAAGACTAATCTATGTAGTCTGCGGTGGACCAAAAACACCGAAAAAGACTAATCTATGGTGTCTGCGGAGGACCAAAAACACCGAACAAGACTAATCTATGGTGTCTGCGGAGGACCAAAAACACCGAACAAGACTAATCTATGGTGTCTGCGGAGGACCAAAAACACAGAACAAGACTAATCTACACTGTCTGCGGAGGACCAAAAACACCGAACAAGACTAAACTATGGTGTCTGCGGAGGACCAAATACACCGAACAAGACTAATCTACACTGTCTGCGGAGGACCAAAAACACCGAACAAGACTAATCTACACTGTCTGCAGAGGACCAAAAACAGCAAACAAGACTAATCTACACTGTCTGCAGAGGACCAAAAACACCGAACAAGACTAATCTATGGTTTCTGCGGAGGACCAAAAACACCGAACAAGACTAATCTATGGTGTCTGCGGAGGACCAAAAACACCGAACAAGACTAATCTATGGTGTCTGCGGAGGACCAAAAACACCGAACAAGACTAATCTATGGTGTCTGCAGAGGACCAAAAACACCGAACAAGACTAATCTACACTGTCTGCGGAGGAAAAAAACACCGACTAATCTACACTGTCTGCGGAGGAGCAAAAACACCGAACAAGACTAATCTATGGTGTCTGCAGGGGACCAAAAACACCGAACACAACTAATATACACTGTCTGCATAGGACCAAAAACACCGAACAAGACTAATCTATACTGTCTGCGGAGGACCAAAACACGGAACAAGACTAATCTAGACTGTCTGCGGAGGACCAAATCACCGAACAAGACTAATCTACACTGTCTGCGGAGGACCAAAAACACCGAACAAGAGTGATCAATGGTGTCTGCGGAGGACAAAAAACACCGAACAAGACTAATCTATGGTGTCTGCGGAGGACCAAAAACACCGAACAAGACTAATCTATGGTGTCTGCAGAGGACCAAAAACACCGAACAAGACTAATCTATGGTGTCTGCGGAGGACCAAAAACACCGAACAAGACTAATCTATGGTGTCTGCGGAGGACCAAAAACACCGAACAAGACGAATCTATGGTGTCTGCGGAGGACCAAAAACACCGAACACAACTAATCTACACTGTCTGCGGAGGACCAAAAACACCGAACAAGACTAATCTCTGGTGTCTGCGGAGGACCAAAAACACCGAACAAGACTAATCTATGGTGTCTGCAGAGGACCAAAAACACCGAACAAGACTAATCTACACTGTCTGCGGAGGACCAAAAACACCGAACAAGACTAATCTACACTGTCTGCGGAGGAGCAAAAACACCGAACAAGACTAATCTACACTGTCTGCAGAGGACCAAAAACAACGAACAAGACTAATCTACACTGTCTGCGGAGGACCAAAAACACCGAACAAGACTAATCTATGGTGTCTGCGGAGGACCAAAAACAACGAACAGGACTAATCTACACTGTCTGCGGAGCACCAAAAACACCGAACAAGACTAAACTACACTGTCTGCGGAGGACCAAATCACCGAACAAGACTAATCTACACTGTCTGCAGAGGACCAAAAACACAGAACAAGAATAATCTACACTGTCTGCGGAGGACCAAAAACACCGAACAAGACTAATCTATGGTGTCTGCGGAGGACCAAAAACACCGAACAAGACTAATCTACACTGTCTGCGGAGGACCAAAAACACCGAACAAGACTAATCTACACTGTCTGCAGAGGACCAAAAACAGCAAACAAGACTAATCTACACTGTCTGCAGAGGACCAAAAACAACGAACAAGACTAATCTATAGTGACTGTGGAGGACCAAACACACCGAACACAACTAATCTACAATGTCTGCGGAGGACCAAAAACACCGAACAAGACTAATCTTTGGTATCTGCGGAGGACCAAAAACACCGAACAAGACTAATCTACACTGTCTGCGGAGGACCAAAAACACCGAACAAGACTAATCTACACTGTCTGCAGAGGACCAAAAACAGCAAACAAGACTAATCTACACTGTCTGCAGAGGACCAAAAACAACGAACAAGACTAATCTATGGTGACTGTGGAGGACCAAACACACCGAACACAACTAATCTACAATGTCTGCGGAGGACCAAAAACACCGAACAAGACTAATCTTTGGTGTCTGCGGAGGACCAAAAACACCGAACAAGAGTGATCTATGGTTTCTGCGGAGGACCAAAAACACCGAACAAGACTAATCTACACTGTCTGCGGAGGAGCAAAAACACCGAACAAGACTAATCTACACTGTCTGCGGAGGACCAAAAACACCGAACAAGACTAATCTACACTGTCTGCGGAGGAGCAAAAACACCGAACAAGACTAATCTACACTGTCTGCGGAGGACCAAAAACACCGAACAAGACTAATCTAGACTGTGTGCGGAGGACCAAATCACCGAACAAGACTAATCTACACTGTCCGCGGAGGACCAAAAACACCGAACAAGACTAATCTATGGTGTCTGCGGAGGACCAAAAACAACGAACAAGACTAATCTACACTGTCTGCGGAGCACCAAAAACACCGAACAAGACTAATCTACACTGTCTGCGGAGGACCAAATCACCGAACAAGACTAATCTACACTGTCTGCGGAGGAGCAAAAACACCGAACAAGACTAATCTACACTGTCTGCAGAGGACCAAAAACACAGAACAAGACTAATCTACACTGTCTGCGGAGGACCAAAAACACCGAACAAGACTAATCTATGGTGTCTACGGAGGACCAAAAACACCGAACAAGACTAATCTACACTGTCTGCGGAGGACCAAAAACACCGAACAAGACTAATCTACACTGTCTGCAGAGGACCAAAAACAGCAAACAAGACTAATCTACACTGTCTGCAGAGGACCAAAAACACCGAACAAGACTAATCTATGGTGACTGTGGAGGACCAAACACACCGAACACAACTAATCTACAATGTCTGCGGAGGACCAAAAACACCGAACAAGACTAATCTTTGGTATCTGCGGAGGACCAAAAACACCGAACAAGAGTGATCTATGGTTTCTGCGGAGGACCAAAAACACCGAACAAGACTAATCTACACTGTCTGCGGAGGAGCAAAAACACCGAACAAGACTAATCTATTGTGTCTGCAGGGGACCAAAAACACCGAACACAACTAATCTACACTGTCTGCAGAGGACCAAAAACACCGAACAAGACTAATCTACATTGTCTGCGGAGGACCAAAACACGGAACAAGACTAATCTAGACTGTGTGCGGAGGACCAAATCACCGAACAAGACTAATCTACACTGTCTGCGGAGGACCAAAAACACCGAACAAGACTAATCTATGGTGTCTGCGGAGGACCAAAAACAACGAACAAGACTAATCTACACTGTCTGCGGAGCACCAAAAACACCGAAAAAGACTAATCTACACTGTCTGCGGAGGACCAAATCACCGAACAAGACTAATCTACACTGTCTGCGGAGGACCAAAAACACCGAACAAGACTAATCTACACTGTCTGCAGAGGACCAAAAACACCGAACAAGACTAATCTACACTGTCTGCAGAGGACCAAAAACACAGAACAAGACTAATCTACACTGTCTGCGGAGGACCAAAAACACCGAACAAGACTAATCTATGGTGTCTACGGAGGACCAAAAACACCGAACAAGACTAATCTACACTGTCTGCGGAGGACCAAAAACACCGAACAAGACTAATCTACACTGTCTGCAGAGGACCAAAAACAGCAAACAAGACTAATCTACACTGTCTGCAGAGGACCAAAAACACCGAACAAGACTAATCTATGGTGACTGTGGAGGACCAAACACACCGAACACAACTAATCTACAATGTCTGCGGAGGACCAAAAACACCGAACAAGACTAATCTTTGGTATCTGCGGAGGACCAAAAACACCGAACAAGAGTGATCTATGGTTTCTGCGGAGGACCAAAAACACCGAACAAGACTAATCTACACTGTCTGCGGAGGAGCAAAAACACCGAACAAGACTAATCTATTGTGTCTGCAGGGGACCAAAAACACCGAACACAACTAATCTACACTGTCTGCAGAGGACCAAAAACACCGAACAAGACTAATCTACATTGTCTGCGGAGGACCAAAACACGGAACAAGACTAATCTAGACTGTGTGCGGAGGACCAAATCACCGAACAAGACTAATCTACACTGTCTGCGGAGGACCAAAAACACCGAACAAGACTAATCTATGGTGTCTGCGGAGGACCAAAAACAACGAACAAGACTAATCTACACTGTCTGCGGAGCACCAAAAACACCGAAAAAGACTAATCTACACTGTCTGCGGAGGACCAAATCACCGAACAAGACTAATCTACACTGTCTGCGGAGGACCAAAAACACCGAACAAGACTAATCTACACTGTCTGCAGAGGACCAAAAACACCGAACAAGACTAATCTACACTGTCTGCGGAAGACCAAAAACACCGAACAAGACTAATCTATGGTGTCTGCGGAGGACCAAAAACACCGAACAAGACTAATCTATGGTGTCTGCAGAGGACCAAAAACACCGAACAACACTAATCTATGGTGTCTGTGGAGGACCAAAAACACCGAACAAGACTAATCTACACTGTCTGCAGAGGACCAAAAACAGCAAACAAGACTAATCTACACTGTCTGCAGAGGACCAAAAACACCGAACAAGACTAATCTATGGCGTCTGCGGAGGACCAAAAACACCGAACACAACTAATCTACACTGTCTGCGGAGGACCAAAAACACCGAACAAGACTAATCTATGGTGTCTGCGGAGGACCAAAAACACCGAACAAGACTAATCTATGCTGTCTGTAGAGGACCAAAAACACCGAACAAGACTAATCTATGGTGTCTGCGGAGGACCAAAAACATCGAACAAGACTAATCTATGGTGTCTGTGGAGGACCAAAAACACCGAACAAGACTAATCTACACTGTCTGCGGAGGACCAAAAACACCGAACAAGACTAATCTACACTGTCTGCGGAGGAGCAAAAACACCGAACAAGACTAATCTACACTGTCGGGGTAGGACCAAAAACACCGAACAAGACTAATCTATGGTGTCTGCGGAGGACCAAAAACATCGAACAAGACTAATCTATGGTGTCTGTGGAGGACCAAAAACACCGAACAAGACTAATCTACACTGTCTGCGGAGGACCAAAAACACCGAACAAGACTAATCTATGGTGTCTGCGGAGGACCAAAAACACCGAACAAGAGTGATCTATGGTGTCTGCGGAGGACAAAAAACACCGAACAAGACTAATCTATGGTGTCTGCGGAGGACCAAAAACACCGAACAAGACTAATCTATGGTGTCTGCGGAGGACCAAAAACACCGAACAAGACTAATCTATGGTGTCTGCGGAGGACCAAAAACACAGAACAAGACTAATCTACACTGTCTGCGGAGGACCAAAAACACCGAACAAGACTAATCTATGGTGTCTGCGGAGGACCAAAAACACCGAACAAGACTAATCTACACTGTCTGCGGAGGACCAAAAACACCGAACAAGACTAATCTACACTGTCTGCAGAGGACCAAAAACAGCAAACAAGACTAATCTACACTGTCTGCAGAGGACCAAAAACACCGAACAAGACTAATCTATGGTGTCTGCGGAGGACCAAAAACACCGAACAAGAGTGATCTATGGTGTCTGCGGAGGACAAAAAACACCGAACAAGACTAATCTATGGTGTCTGCGGAGGACCAAAAACACCGAACAAGACTAATCTATGGTGTCTGCGGAGGACCAAAAACACCGAACAAGACTAATCTATGGTGTCTGCGGAGGACCAAAAACACCGAACAAGACTAATCTACACTGTCTGCGGAGGACCAAAAACACCGAACAAGACTAATCTATGGTGTCTGCAGAGGACCAAAAACACCGAACAAGACTAATCTATGTAGTCTGCGGTGGACCAAAAACACCGAAAAAGACTAATCTATGGTGTCTGCGGAGGACCAAAAACACCGAACAAGACTAATCTATGGTGTCTGCGGAGGACCAAAAACACCGAACAAGACTAATCTATGGTGTCTGCGGAGGACCAAAAACACAGAACAAGACTAATCTACACTGTCTGCGGAGGACCAAAAACACCGAACAAGACTAAACTATGGTGTCTGCGGAGGACCAAATACACCGAACAAGACTAATCTACACTGTCTGCGGAGGACCAAAAACACCGAACAAGACTAATCTACACTGTCTGCAGAGGACCAAAAACAGCAAACAAGACTAATCTACACTGTCTGCAGAGGACCAAAAACACCGAACAAGACTAATCTATGGTTTCTGCGGAGGACCAAAAACACCGAACAAGACTAATCTATGGTGTCTGCGGAGGACCAAAAACACCGAACAAGACTAATCTATGGTGTCTGCGGAGGACCAAAAACACCGAACAAGACTAATCTATGGTGTCTGCAGAGGACCAAAAACACCGAACAAGACTAATCTACACTGTCTGCGGAGGAAAAAAACACCGACTAATCTACACTGTCTGCGGAGGAGCAAAAACACCGAACAAGACTAATCTATGGTGTCTGCAGGGGACCAAAAACACCGAACACAACTAATATACACTGTCTGCATAGGACCAAAAACACCGAACAAGACTAATCTATACTGTCTGCGGAGGACCAAAACACGGAACAAGACTAATCTAGACTGTCTGCGGAGGACCAAATCACCGAACAAGACTAATCTACACTGTCTGCGGAGGACCAAAAACACCGAACAAGAGTGATCAATGGTGTCTGCGGAGGACAAAAAACACCGAACAAGACTAATCTATGGTGTCTGCGGAGGACCAAAAACACCGAACAAGACTAATCTATGGTGTCTGCAGAGGACCAAAAACACCGAACAAGACTAATCTATGGTGTCTGCGGAGGACCAAAAACACCGAACAAGACTAATCTATGGTGTCTGCGGAGGACCAAAAACACCGAACAAGACGAATCTATGGTGTCTGCGGAGGACCAAAAACACCGAACACAACTAATCTACACTGTCTGCGGAGGACCAAAAACACCGAACAAGACTAATCTCTGGTGTCTGCGGAGGACCAAAAACACCGAACAAGACTAATCTATGGTGTCTGCAGAGGACCAAAAACACCGAACAAGACTAATCTACACTGTCTGCGGAGGACCAAAAACACCGAACAAGACTAATCTACACTGTCTGCGGAGGAGCAAAAACACCGAACAAGACTAATCTACACTGTCTGCAGAGGACCAAAAACAACGAACAAGACTAATCTACACTGTCTGCGGAGGACCAAAAACACCGAACAAGACTAATCTATGGTGTCTGCGGAGGACCAAAAACAACGAACAGGACTAATCTACACTGTCTGCGGAGCACCAAAAACACCGAACAAGACTAAACTACACTGTCTGCGGAGGACCAAATCACCGAACAAGACTAATCTACACTGTCTGCAGAGGACCAAAAACACAGAACAAGAATAATCTACACTGTCTGCGGAGGACCAAAAACACCGAACAAGACTAATCTATGGTGTCTGCGGAGGACCAAAAACACCGAACAAGACTAATCTACACTGTCTGCGGAGGACCAAAAACACCGAACAAGACTAATCTACACTGTCTGCAGAGGACCAAAAACAGCAAACAAGACTAATCTACACTGTCTGCAGAGGACCAAAAACAACGAACAAGACTAATCTATGGTGACTGTGGAGGACCAAACACACCGAACACAACTAATCTACAATGTCTGCGGAGGACCAAAAACACCGAACAAGACTAATCTTTGGTATCTGCGGAGGACCAAAAACACCGAACAAGACTAATCTACACTGTCTGCGGAGGAGCAAAAACACCGAACAAGACTAATCTATTGTGTCTGCAGGGGACCAAAAACACCGAACACAACTAATCTACACTGTCTGCAGAGGACCAAAAACACCGAACAAGACTAATCTACACTGTCTGCGGAGGACCAAAACACCGAACAAGACTAATCTAGACTGTGTGCGGAGGACCAAATCACCGAACAAGACTAATCTACACTGTCTGCGGAGGACCAAAAACACCGAACAAGACTAATCTATGGTGTCTGCGGAGGACCAAAAACAACGAACAAGACTAATCTACACTGTCTGCGGAGCACCAAAAACACCGAACAAGACTAATCTACACTGTCTGCGGAGGACCAAATCACCGAACAAGACTAATCTACACTGTCTGCGGAGGACCAAAAACACCGAACAAGACTAATCTACACTGTCTGCAGAGGACCAAAAACACCGAACAAGACTAATCTACACTGTCTGCGGAAGACCAAAAACACCGAACAAGACTAATCTATGGTGTCTGCGGAGGACCAAAAACACCGAACAAGACTAATCTATGGTGTCTGCAGAGGACCAAAAACACCGAACAACACTAATCTATGGTGTCTGTGGAGGACCAAAAACACCGAACAAGACTAATCTACACTGTCTGCAGAGGACCAAAAACAGCAAACAAGACTAATCTACACTGTCTGCAGAGGACCAAAAACAGCAAACAAGACTAATCTACACTGTCTGCGGAGCACCAAAAACACCGAACAAGACTAATCTACACTGTCTGCGGAGGACCAAATCACCGAACAAGACTAATCTACACTGTCTGCGGAGGACCAAAAACACCGAACAAGACTAATCTACACTGTCTGCAGAGGACCAAAAACACCGAACAAGACTAATCTACACTGTCTGCGGAAGACCAAAAACACCGAACAAGACTAATCTATGGTGTCTGCGGAGGACCAAAAACACCGAACAAGACTAATCTATGGTGTCTGCAGAGGACCAAAAACACCGAACAACACTAATCTACACTGTCTGCGGAGGACCAAAAACACCGAACAAGACTAATCTACACTGTCTGCGGAGGAGCAAAAACACCGAACAAGACTAATCTACACTGTCTGCAGAGGACCAAAAACAACGAACAAGACTAATCTACACTGTCTGCGGAGGACCAAAAACACCGAACAAGACTAATCTATGGTGTCTGCGGAGGACCAAAAACAACGAACAGGACTAATCTACACTGTCTGCGGAGCACCAAAAACACCGAACAAGACTAAACTACACTGTCTGCGGAGGACCAAATCACCGAACAAGACTAATCTACACTGTCTGCAGAGGACCAAAAACACAGAACAAGAATAATCTACACTGTCTGCGGAGGACCAAAAACACCGAACAAGACTAATCTATGGTGTCTGCGGAGGACCAAAAACACCGAACAAGACTAATCTACACTGTCTGCGGAGGACCAAAAACACCGAACAAGACTAATCTACACTGTCTGCAGAGGACCAAAAACAGCAAACAAGACTAATCTACACTGTCTGCAGAGGACCAAAAACAACGAACAAGACTAATCTATGGTGACTGTGGAGGACCAAACACACCGAACACAACTAATCTACAATGTCTGCGGAGGACCAAAAACACCGAACAAGACTAATCTTTGGTATCTGCGGAGGACCAAAAACACCGAACAAGACTAATCTACACTGTCTGCGGAGGAGCAAAAACACCGAACAAGACTAATCTATTGTGTCTGCAGGGGACCAAAAACACCGAACACAACTAATCTACACTGTCTGCAGAGGACCAAAAACACCGAACAAGACTAATCTACACTGTCTGCGGAGGACCAAAACACCGAACAAGACTAATCTAGACTGTGTGCGGAGGACCAAATCACCGAACAAGACTAATCTACACTGTCTGCGGAGGACCAAAAACACCGAACAAGACTAATCTATGGTGTCTGCGGAGGACCAAAAACAACGAACAAGACTAATCTACACTGTCTGCGGAGCACCAAAAACACCGAACAAGACTAATCTACACTGTCTGCGGAGGACCAAATCACCGAACAAGACTAATCTACACTGTCTGCGGAGGACCAAAAACACCGAACAAGACTAATCTACACTGTCTGCAGAGGACCAAAAACACCGAACAAGACTAATCTACACTGTCTGCGGAAGACCAAAAACACCGAACAAGACTAATCTATGGTGTCTGCGGAGGACCAAAAACACCGAACAAGACTAATCTATGGTGTCTGCAGAGGACCAAAAACACCGAACAACACTAATCTATGGTGTCTGTGGAGGACCAAAAACACCGAACAAGACTAATCTACACTGTCTGCAGAGGACCAAAAACAGCAAACAAGACTAATCTACACTGTCTGCAGAGGACCAAAAACACCGAACAAGACTAATCTATGGCGTCTGCGGAGGACCAAAAACACCGAACACAACTAATCTACACTGTGTGCGGAGGACCAAAAACACCGAACAAGACTAATCTATGGTGTCTGCGGAGGACCAAAAACACCGAACAAGACTAATCTATGGTGTCTGTAGAGGACCAAAAACACCGAACAAGACTAATCTATGGTGTCTGCGGAGGACCAAAAACATCGAACAAGACTAATCTATGGTGTCTGTGGAGGACCAAAAACACCGAACAAGACTAATCTACACTGTCTGCGGAGGACCAAAAACACCGAACAAGACTAATCTACACTGTCTGCGGAGGAGCAAAAACACCGAACAAGACTAATCTACACTGTCTGCGGAGGACCAAAAACACCGAACAAGACTAATCTATGGTGTCTGCGGAGGACCAAAAACATCGAACAAGACTAATCTATGGTGTCTGTGGAGGACCAAAAACACCGAACAAGACTAATCTACACTGTCTGCGGAGGACCAAAAACACCGAACAAGACTAATCTATGGTGTCTGCGGAGGACCAAAAACACCGAACAAGAGTGATCTATGGTGTCTGCGGAGGACAAAAAACACCGAACAAGACTAATCTATGGTGTCTGCGGAGGACCAAAAACACCGAACAAGACTAATCTATGGTGTCTGCGGAGGACCAAAAACACCGAACAAGACTAATCTATGGTGTCTGCGGAGGACCAAAAACACCGAACAAGACTAATCTATGGTGTCTGCGGAGGACCAAAAACACAGAACAAGACTAATCTACACTGTCTGCGGAGGACCAAAAACACCGAACAAGACTAATCTATGGTGTCTGCGGAGGACCAAAAACACCGAACAAGACTAATCTACACTGTCTGCGGAGGACCAAAAACACCGAACAAGACTAATCTACACTGTCTGCAGAGGACCAAAAACAGCAAACAAGACTAATCTACACTGTCTGCAGAGGACCAAAAACACCGAACAAGACTAATCTATGGTGTCTGCGGAGGACCAAAAACACCGAACAAGAGTGATCTATGGTGTCTGCGGAGGACAAAAAACACCGAACAAGACTAATCTATGGTGTCTGCGGAGGACCAAAAACACCGAACAAGACTAATCTATGGTGTCTGCGGAGGACCAAAAACACCGAACAAGACTAATCTATGGTGTCTGCGGAGGACCAAAAACACCGAACAAGACTAATCTACACTGTCTGCGGAGGACCAAAAACACCGAACAAGACTAATCTATGGTGTCTGCAGAGGACCAAAAACACCGAACAAGACTAATCTATGTAGTCTGCGGTGGACCAAAAACACCGAAAAAGACTAATCTATGGTGTCTGCGGAGGACCAAAAACACCGAACAAGACTAATCTATGGTGTCTGCGGAGGACCAAAAACACCGAACAAGACTAATCTATGGTGTCTGCGGAGGACCAAAAACACAGAACAAGACTAATCTACACTGTCTGCGGAGGACCAAAAACACCGAACAAGACTAATCTATGGTGTCTGCGGATGACCAAATACACCGAACAAGACTAATCTATGGTGTCTGCGGAGGACCAAAAACACCGAACAAGACTAATCTACACTGTCTGCAGAGGACCAAAAACAACAAACAAGACTAATCTACACTGTCTGCAGAGGACCAAAAACACCGAACAAGACTAATCTATGGTTTCTGCGGAGGACCAAAAACACCGAACAAGACTAATCTATGGTGTCTGCGGAGGACCAAAAACACCGAACAAGACTAATCTATGGTGTCTGCGGAGGACCAAAAACACCGAACAAGACTAATCTATGGTGTCTGCAGAGGACCAAAGACACCAAACAAGACTAATCTACACTGTCTGAAGAGGAAAAAAACACCGACTAATCTACACTGTCTGCGGAGGACCAAAAACACCGAACAAGACTAATCTATGGTGTCTGCGGAGGACCAAAAACAACGAACACAACTAATCTACACTGTCTGCAGAGGACCAAAAACACCGAACAAGACTAATCTATACTGTCTGCGGAGGACCAAAACACGGAACAAGACTAATCTAGACTGTCTGCGGAGGACCAAATCACCGAACAAGACTAATCTACACTGTCTGCGGAGGACCAAAAACACCGAACAACACTAATCTATGGTGTCTGCGGAGGACCAAAAACACCGAACAAGAGTGATCAATGGTGTCTGCGGAGGACAAAAAACACCGAACAAGACTAATCTATGGTGTCTGCGGAGGACCAAAAACACCGAACAAGACTAATCTATGGTGTCTGCAGAGGACCAAAAACACCGAACAAGACTAATCTATGGTGTCTGCGGAGGACCAAAAACACCGAACAAGACTAATCTATGGTGTCTGCGGAGGACCAAAAACACCGAACAAGACGAATCTATGGTGTCTGCGGAGGACCAAAAACACCGAACACAACTAATCTACACTGTCTGCGGAGGACCAAAAACACCGAACAAGACTAATCTATGGTGTCTGCGGAGGACCAAAAACACCGAACAAGACTAATCTATGGTGTCTGCAGAGGACCAAAAACACCGAACAAGACTAATCTACACTGTCTGCGGAGGACCAAAAACACCGAACAAGACTAATCTACACTGTCTGCGGAGGAGCAAAAACACCGAACAAGACTAATCTACACTGTCTGCAGAGGACCAAAAACAACGAACAAGACTAATCTACACTGTCTGCGGAGGACCAAAAACACCGAACAAGACTAATCTATGGTGTCTGCGGAGGACCAAAAACACCGAACAAGACTAATCTATGGTGTCTGTGGAGGACCAAAAACACCGAACAAGACTAATCTACACTGTCTGCGGGGGACCAAAAACACCGAACAAGACTAATCTACACTGTCTGCGGAGGACCAAAAACACCGAACAAGACTAATCTACACTGTCTGCGGAGGACCAAAAACACCGAACAAGACTAATCTATGGTGTCTGCGGAGGACCAAAAACACCGAACACAACTAATCTACACTGTCTGCGGAGGACCAAAAACACCGAACAAGACTAATCTACACTGTCTGCGGAGGACCAAAAACACTGAACAAGACTAATCTATGGTATCTGCAGAGGACCAAAAACACCGAACAAGACTAATCTACATTGTCTGCGGAGGACCAAAAACACCGAACAAGACTAATATACACTGTCTGCGGAGGAGCAAAAACACCGAACAAGACTAATCTACACTATCTGCAGAGGACCAAAAACACCGAACAAGACTAATCTACACTGTCTGCGGAGGACCAAAAACACCGAACAAGACTAAACTATGGTGTCTGCGGAGGACCAAAAACACCGAACAAGAGTGATCTATGGTGTCTGCGGAGGACAAAAAACACCGAACAAGACTAATCTATGGTGTCTGCGGAGGACCAAAAACACCGAACAAGACTAATCTATGGTGTCTGCGGAGGACCAAAAACACCGAACAAGACTAATCTATGGTGTCTGCGGAGGACCAAAAACACCGAACAAGACTAATCTATGGTGTCTGCAGAGGACCAAAGACACCAAACAAGACTAATCTACACTGTCTGCGGAGGAAAAAAACACCGACTAATCTACACTGTCTGCGGAGGAGCAAAAACACCGAACAAGACTAATCTATGGTGTCTGCAGGGGACCAAAAACAACGAACACAACTAATCTACACTGTCTGCAGAGGACCAAAAACACCGAACAAGACTAATCTATACTGTCTGCGGAGGACCAAAACACGGAACAAGACTAATCTAGACTGTCTGCGGAGGACCAAATCACCGAACAAGACTAATCTACACTGTCTGCGGAGGACCAAAAACACCGAACAACACTAATCTATGGTGTCTGCGGAGGACCAAAAACACCGAACAAGAGTGATCAATGGTGTCTGCGGAGGACAAAAAACACCGAACAAGACTAATCTATGGTGTCTGCGGAGGACCAAAAACACCGAACAAGACTAATCTATGGTGTCTGCAGAGGACCAAAAACACCGAACAAGACTAATCTATGGTGTCTGCGGAGGACCAAAAACACCGAACAAGACTAATCTATGGTGTCTGCGGAGGACCAAAAACACCGAACAAGACGAATCTATGGTGTCTGCGGAGGACCAAAAACACCGAACACAACTAATCTACACTGTCTGCGGAGGACCAAAAACACCGAACAAGACTAATCTATGGTGTCTGCGGAGGACCAAAAACACCGAACAAGACTAATCTATGGTGTCTGCAGAGGACCAAAAACACCGAACAAGACTAATCTACACTGTCTGCGGAGGACCAAAAACACCGAACAAGACTAATCTACACTGTCTGCGGAGGAGCAAAAACACCGAACAAGACTAATCTACACTGTCTGCAGAGGACCAAAAACAACGAACAAGACTAATCTACACTGTCTGCGGAGGACCAAAAACACCGAACAAGACTAATCTATGGTGTCTGCGGAGGACCAAAAACACCGAACAAGACTAATCTATGGTGTCTGTGGAGGACCAAAAACACCGAACAAGACTAATCTACACTGTCTGCGGAGGACCAAAAACACCGAACAAGACTAATCTACACTGTCTGCGGAGGACCAAAAACACCGAACAAGACTAATCTACACTGTCTGCGGAGGACCAAAAACACCGAACAAGACTAATCTATGGTGTCTGCGGAGGACCAAAAACACCGAACACAACTAATCTACACTGTCTGCGGAGGACCAAAAACACCGAACAAGACTAATCTACACTGTCTGCGGAGGACCAAAAACACTGAACAAGACTAATCTATGGTATCTGCAGAGGACCAAAAACACCGAACAAGACTAATCTACATTGTCTGCGGAGGACCAAAAACACCGAACAAGACTAATCTACACTGTCTGCGGAGGAGCAAAAACACCGAACAAGACTAATCTACACTATCTGCAGAGGACCAAAAACACCGAACAAGACTAATCTACACTGTCTGCGGAGGACCAAAAACACCGAACAAGACTAAACTATGGTGTCTGCGGAGGACCAAAAACACCGAACAAGACTAATCTACACTGTCTGCAGAGGACCAAAAACACCGAACAAGACTAATCTATGGTGTCTGCGGAGGACCAAAAACACCGAACAAGACTAATCTATGGTGTCTGCGGAGGACCAAAAACACCGAACAAGACTAATCTATGGTGTCTGCGGAGGACCAAAAACACCGAACAAGACTAATCTACACTGTCTGCAGAGGACCAAAAACACCGAACAAGACTAATCTACACTGTCTGCGGAGGACCAAAAACACCGAACAAGACTAATCTATGGTGTCTGCGGAGGACCAAAAACACCGAACAAGACTAATCTATGGTGTCTGCAGAGGACCAAAAACACTGAACAACACTAATCTATGGTGTCTGCGGAGGACCAAAAACACCGAACAAGACTAATCTACACTGTCTGCAGAGGACCAAAAACAGCAAACAAGACTAATCTACACTGTCTGCAGAGGACCAAAAACACCGAACAAGACTAATCTATGGCGTCTGCGGAGGACCAAAAACACCGAACACAACTAATCTACACTGTCTGCGGAGGACCAAAAACACCGAACAAGACTAATCTATGGTGTCTGCGGAGGACCAAAAACACCGAACAAGACTAATCTACACTGTCTGTAGAGGACCAAAAACACCGAACAAGACTAATCTACACTGTCTGCGGAGGACCAAAAACACCGAACAAGACTAATCTACACTGTCTGCGGAGGAGCAAAAACACCGAACAAGACTAATCTACACTGTCTGCAGAGGACCAAAAACACCGAACAAGACTAATCTACACTGTCTGCGGAGGACCAAAAACACCGAACAAGACTAATCTATGGTGTCTGCGGAGGACCAAAAATATCGAACAAGACTAATCTATGGTGTCTGTGGAGGACCAAAAACACCGAACAAGACTAATCTACACTGTCTGCGGAGGACCAAAAACACCGAACAAGACTAATCTATGGTGTCTGCGGAGGACCAAAAACACCGAACAAGAGTGATCTATGGTGTCTGCGGAGGACAAAAAACACCGAACAAGACTAATCTACACTGTCTGCAGAGGACCAAAAACACCGAACAAGACTAATCTATGGTGTCTGCGGAGGACCAAAAACACCGAACAAGAGTGATCTATGGTGTCTGCGGAGGACAAAAAACACCGAACAAGACTAATCTATGGTGTCTGCGGAGGACCAAAAACACCGAACAAGACTAATCTATGGTGTCTGCGGAGGACCAAAAACACCGAACAAGACTAATCTATGGTGTCTGCGGAGGACCAAAAACACCGAACAAGACTAATCTACACTGTCTGCGGAGGACCAAAAACACCGAACAAGACTAATCTATGGTGTCTGCAGAGGACCAAAAACACCGAACAAGACTAATCTATGTAGTCTGCGGTGGACCAAAAACACCGAAAAAGACTAATCTATGGTGTCTGCGGAGGACCAAAAACACCGAACAAGACTAATCTATGGTGTCTGCGGAGGACCAAAAACACCGAACAAGACTAATCTATGGTGTCTGCGGAGGACCAAAAACACAGAACAAGACTAATCTACACTGTCTGCGGAGGACCAAAAACACCGAACAAGACTAATCTATGGTGTCTGCGGATGACCAAATACACCGAACAAGACTAATCTACACTGTCTGCGGAGGACCAAAAACACCGAACAAGACTAATCTACACTGTCTGCAGAGGACCAAAAACACCGAACAAGACTAATCTATGGTTTCTGCGGAGGACCAAAAACACCGAACAAGACTAATCTATGGTGTCTGCGGAGGACCAAAAACACCGAACAAGACTAATCTATGGTGTCTGCGGAGGACCAAAGACACCAAACAAGACTAATCTACACTGTCTGCGGAGGAAAAAAACACCGACTAATCTACACTGTCTGCGGAGGAGCAAAAACACCGAACAAGACTAATCTATGGTGTCTGCAGGGGACCAAAAACAACGAACACAACTAATCTACACTGTCTGCAGAGGACCAAAAACACCGAACAAGACTAATCTATACTGTCTGCGGAGGACCAAAACACGGAACAAGACTAATCTAGACTGTCTGCGGAGGACCAAATCACCGAACAAGACTAATCTACACTGTCTGCGGAGGACCAAAAACACCGAACAAGACTAATCTATGGTGTCTGCGGAGGACCAAAAACACCGAACAAGAGTGATCAATGGTGTCTGCGGAGGACAAAAAACACCGAACAAGACTAATCTATGGTGTCTGCGGAGGACCAAAAACACCGAACAAGACTAATCTATGGTGTCTGCAGAGGACCAAAAACACCGAACAAGACTAATCTATGGTGTCTGCGGAGGACCAAAAACACCGAACAAGACTAATCTATGGTGTCTGCGGAGGACCAAAAACACCGAACAAGACGAATCTATGGTGTCTGCGGAGGACCAAAAACACCGAACACAACTAATCTACACTGTCTGCGGAGGACCAAAAACACCGAACAAGACTAATCTATGGTGTCTGCGGAGGACCAAAAACACCGAACAAGACTAATCTATGGTGTCTGCAGAGGACCAAAAACACCGAACAAGACTAATCTACACTGTCTGCGGAGGACCAAAAACACCGAACAAGACTAATCTACACTGTCTGCGGAGGAGCAAAAACACCGAACAAGACTAATCTACACTGTCTGCAGAGGACCAAAAACAACGAACAAGACTAATCTACACTGTCTGCGGAGGACCAAAAACACCGAACAAGACTAATCTATGGTGTCTGCGGAGGACCAAAAACACCGAACAAGACTAATCTATGGTGTCTGTGGAGGACCAAAAACACCGAACAAGACTAATCTACACTGTCTGCGGAGGACCAAAAACACCGAACAAGACTAATCTACACTGTCTGCGGAGGACCAAAAACACCGAACAAGACTAATCTACACTGTCTGCGGAGGACCAAAAACACCGAACAAGACTAAACTATGGTGTCTGCGGAGGACCAAAAACACCGAACAAGAGTGATCTATGGTGTCTGCGGAGGACAAAAAACACCGAACAAGACTAATCTATGGTGTCTGCGGAGGACCAAAAACACCGAACAAGACTAATCTATGGTGTCTGCGGAGGACCAAAAACACCGAACAAGACTAATCTATGGTGTCTGCGGAGGACCAAAAACACCGAACAAGACTAATCTACACTGTCTGCAGAGGACCAAAAACACCGAACAAGACTAATCTACACTGTCTGCGGAGGACCAAAAACACCGAACAAGACTAATCTATGGTGTCTGCGGAGGACCAAAAACACCGAACAAGACTAATCTATGGTGTCTGCAGAGGACCAAAAACACTGAACAAGACTAATCTATGGTGTCTGCGGAGGACCAAAAACACCGAACAAGACTAATCTACACTGTCTGCAGAGGACCAAAAACAGCAAACAAGACTAATCTACACTGTCTGCAGAGGACCAAAAACACCGAACAAGACTAATCTATGGCGTCTGCGGAGGACCAAAAACACCGAACACAACTAATCTACACTGTCTGCGGAGGACCAAAAACACCGAACAAGACTAATCTATGGTGTCTGCGGAGGACCAAAAACACCGAACAAGACTAATCTATGGTGTCTGTAGAGGACCAAAAACACCGAACAAGACTAATCTACACTGTCTGCGGAGGACCAAAAACACCGAACAAGACTAATCTACACTGTCTGCGGAGGAGCAAAAACACCGAACAAGACTAATCTACACTGTCTGCAGAGGACCAAAAACACCGAACAAGACTAATCTACACTGTCTGCGGAGGACCAAAAACACCGAACAAGACTAATCTATGGTGTCTGCGGAGGACCAAAAACACCGAACAAGACTAATCTACACTGTCTGCGGAGGACCAAAAACACCGAACAAGACTAATCTATGGTGTCTGCGGAGGACCAAAAACACCGAACAAGAGTGATCTATGGTGTCTGCGGAGGACAAAAAACACCGAACAAGACTAATCTATGGTGTCTGCGGAGGACCAAAAACACCGAACAAGACTAATCTATGGTGTCTGCGGAGGAGCAAAAACAACGAACAAGACTAATCTATGGTGTCTGCGGAGGACCAAAAACACCGAACAAGACTAATCTACACTGTCTGCGGAGGACCAAAAACACCGAACAAGACTAATCTATGGTGTCTGCAGAGGACCAAAAACACCGAACAAGACTAATCTATGTAGTCTGCGGAGGACCAAAAACACCGAAAAAGACTAATCTACACTGTCTGCAGAGGAGCAAAAACACCGAACAAGACTAATCTACACTGTCTGCAGAGGACCAAAAACACAGAACAAGACTAATCTACACTGTCTGCGGAGGACCAAAAACACCGAACAAGACTAATCTATGGTGTCTGCGGAGGACCAAAAACACCGAACAAGACTAATCTACACTGTCTGCGGAGGACCAAAAACACCGAACAAGACTAATCTACACTGTCTGCAGAGGACCAAAAACAGCAAACAAGACTAATCTACACTGTCTGCAGAGGACCAAAAACAACGAACAAGACTAATCTATGGTGACTGTGGAGGACCAAACACACCGAACACAACTAATCTACAATGTCTGCGGAGGACCAAAAACACCGAACAAGACTAATCTTTGGTATCTGCGGAGGACCAAAAACACCGAACAAGACTAATCTACACTGTCTGCGGAGGAGCAAAAACACCGAACAAGACTAATCTATTGTGTCTGCAGGGGACCAAAAACACCGAACACAACTAATCTACACTGTCTGCGGAGGACCAAAACACCGAACAAGACTAATCTAGACTGTGTGCGGAGGACCAAATCACCGAACAAGACTAATCTACACTGTCTGCGGAGGACCAAAAACACCGAACAAGACTAATCTATGGTGTCTGCGGAGGACCAAAAACAACGAACAAGACTAATCTACACTGTCTGCGGAGCACCAAAAACACCGAACAAGACTAATCTACACTGTCTGCGGAGGACCAAATCACCGAACAAGACTAATCTACACTGTCTGCGGAGGACCAAAAACACCGAACAAGACTAATCTACACTGTCTGCAGAGGACCAAAAACACCGAACAAGACTAATCTATGGCGTCTGCGGAGGACCAAAAACACCGAACACAACTAATCTACACTGTCTGCGGAGGACCAAAAACACCGAACAAGACTAATCTATGGTGTCTGCGGAGGACCAAAAACACCGAACAAGACTAATCTATGGTGTCTGTAGAGGACCAAAAACACCGAACAAGACTAATCTATGGTGTCTGCGGAGGACCAAAAACATCGAACAAGACTAATCTATGGTGTCTGTGGAGGACCAAAAACACCGAACAAGACTAATCTACACTGTCTGCGGAGGACCAAAAACACCGAACAAGACTAATCTACACTGTCTGCGGAGGAGCAAAAACACCGAACAAGACTAATCTACACTGTCTGCGGAGGACCAAAAACACCGAACAAGACTAATCTATGGTGTCTGCGGAGGACCAAAAACATCGAACAAGACTAATCTATGGTGTCTGTGGAGGACCAAAAACACCGAACAAGAGTAATCTACACTGTCTGCGGAGGACCAAAAACACCGAACAAGACTAATCTATGGTGTCTGCGGAGGACCAAAAACACCGAACAAGACTAATCTACACTGTCTGCGGAGGACCAAAAACACCGAACAAGACTAATCTACACTGTCTGCAGAGGACCAAAAACAGCAAACAAGACTAATCTACACTGTCTGCAGAGGACCAAAAACACCGAACAAGACTAATCTATGGTGTCTGCGGAGGACCAAAAACACCGAACAAGAGTGATCTATGGTGTCTGCGGAGGACAAAAAACACCGAACAAGACTAATCTATGGTGTCTGCGGAGGACCAAAAACACCGAACAAGACTAATCTATGGTGTCTGCGGAGGACCAAAAACACCGAACAAGACTAATCTATGGTGTCTGCGGAGGACCAAAAACACCGAACAAGACTAATCTACACTGTCTGCGGAGGACCAAAAACACCGAACAAGACTAATCTATGGTGTCTGCAGAGGACCAAAAACACCGAACAAGACTAATCTATGTAGTCTGCGGTGGACCAAAAACACCGAAAAAGACTAATCTATGGTGTCTGCGGAGGACCAAAAACACCGAACAAGACTAATCTATGGTGTCTGCGGAGGACCAAAAACACCGAACAAGACTAATCTATGGTGTCTGCGGAGGACCAAAAACACAGAACAAGACTAATCTACACTGTCTGCGGAGGACCAAAAACACCGAACAAGACTAATCTATGGTGTCTGCGGATGACCAAATACACCGAACAAGACTAATCTACACTGTCTGCGGAGGACCAAAAACACCGAACAAGACTAATCTACACTGTCTGCAGAGGACCAAAAACAGCAAACAAGACTAATCTACACTGTCTGCAGAGGACCAAAAACACCGAACAAGACTAATCTATGGTTTCTGCGGAGGACCAAAAACACCGAACAAGACTAATCTATGGTGTCTGCGGAGGACCAAAAACACCGAACAAGACTAATCTATGGTGTCTGCGGAGGACCAAAAACACCGAACAAGACTAATCTATGGTGTCTGCAGAGGACCAAAAACACCGAACAAGACTAATCTATACTGTCTGCGGAGGACCAAAACACGGAACAAGACTAATCTAGACTGTCTGCGGAGGACCAAATCACCGAACAAGACTAATCTACACTGTCTGCGGAGGACCAAAAACACCGAACAAGACTAATCTATGGTGTCTGCGGAGGACCAAAAACACCGAACAAGAGTGATCAATGGTGTCTGCGGAGGACAAAAAACACCGAACAAGACTAATCTATGGTGTCTGCGGAGGACCAAAAACACCGAACAAGACTAATCTATGGTGTCTGCAGAGGACCAAAAACACCGAACAAGAGTGATCTATGGTGTCTGCGGAGGACCAAAAACACCGAACAAGACTAATCTATGGTGTCTGCGGAGGACCAAAAACACCGAACAAGACGAATCTATGGTGTCTGCGGAGGACCAAAAACACCGAACACAACTAATCTACACTGTCTGCGGAGGACCAAAAACACCGAACAAGACTAATCTATGGTGTCTGCGGAGGACCAAAAACACCGAACAAGACTAATCTATGGTGTCTGCAGAGGACCAAAAACACCGAACAAGACTAATCTACACTGTCTGCGGAGGACCAAAAACACCGAACAAGACTAATCTACACTGTCTGCGGAGGAGCAAAAACACCGAACAAGACTAATCTACACTGTCTGCAGAGGACCAAAAACAACGAACAAGACTAATCTACACTGTCTGCGGAGGACCAAAAACACCGAACAAGACTAATCTATGGTGTCTGCGGAGGACCAAAAACACCGAACAAGACTAATCTATGGTGTCTGTGGAGGACCAAAAACACCGAACAAGACTAATCTACACTGTCTGCGGAGGACCAAAAACACCGAACAAGACTAATCTACACTGTCTGCGGAGGACCAAAAACACCGAACAAGACTAATCTACACTGTCTGCGGAGGACCAAAAACACCGAACAAGACTAATCTATGGTGTCTGCGGAGGACCAAAAACACCGAACACAACTAATCTACACTGTCTGCGGAGGACCAAAAACACCGAACAAGACTAATCTACACTGTCTGCGGAGGACCAAAAACACTGAACAAGACTAATCTATGGTATCTGCAGAGGACCAAAAACACCGAACAAGACTAATCTACATTGTCTGCGGAGGACCAAAAACACCGAACAAGACTAATCTACACTGTCTGCGGAGGAGCAAAAACACCGAACAAGACTAATCTACACTATCTGCAGAGGACCAAAAACACCGAACAAGACTAATCTACACTGTCTGCGGAGGACCAAAAACACCGAACAAGACTAAACTATGGTGTCTGCGGAGGACCAAAAACACCGAACAAGAGTGATCTATGGTGTCTGCGGAGGACAAAAAACACCGAACAAGACTAATCTATGGTGTCTGCGGAGGACCAAAAACACCGAACAAGACTAATCTATGGTGTCTGCGGAGGACCAAAAACACCGAACAAGACTAATCTATGGTGTCTGCGGAGGACCAAAAACACCGAACAAGACTAATCTACACTGTCTGCAGAGGACCAAAAACACCGAACAAGACTAATCTACACTGTCTGCGGAGGACCAAAAACACCGAACAAGACTAATCTATGGTGTCTGCGGAGGACCAAAAACACCGAACAAGACTAATCTATGGTGTCTGCAGAGGACCAAAAACACTGAACAACACTAATCCATGGT
Source organism: Lampris megalopsis (assembly GCA_022114975.2). NCBI lineage: Eukaryota > Metazoa > Chordata > Actinopteri > Lampriformes > Lampridae > Lampris > Lampris megalopsis. The sequence continues at coordinate 107,207 of JAJHIY020000943.1, forward strand.
GTCTGCGGAGGACCAAAAACACCGAACAAGACTAATCTACACTGTCTGCAGAGGACCAAAAACAGCAAACAAGACTAATCTACACTGTCTGCAGAGGACCAAAAACACCGAACAAGACTAATCTATGGCGTCTGCGGAGGACCAAAAACACCGAACACAACTAATCTACACTGTCTGCGGAGGACCAAAAACACCGAACAAGACTAATCTATGGTGTCTGCGGAGGACCAAAAACACCGAACAAGACTAATCTATGGTGTCTGTAGAGGACCAAAAACACCGAACAAGACTAATCTACACTGTCTGCGGAGGACCAAAAACACCGAACAAGACTAATCTACACTGTCTGCGGAGGAGCAAAAACACCGAACAAGACTAATCTACACTGTCTGCAGAGGACCAAAAACACCGAACAAGACTAATCTACACTGTCTGCGGAGGACCAAAAACACCGAACAAGACTAATCTATGGTGTCTGCGGAGGACCAAAAATATCGAACAAGACTAATCTATGGTGTCTGTGGAGGACCAAAAACACCGAACAAGACTAATCTACACTGTCTGCGGAGGACCAAAAACACCGAACAAGACTAATCTATGGTGTCTGCGGAGGACCAAAAACACCGAACAAGAGTGATCTATGGTGTCTGCGGAGGACAAAAAACACCGAACAAGACTAATCTATGGTGTCTGCGGAGGACCAAAAACACCGAACAAGACTAATCTATGGTGTCTGCGGAGGACCAAAAACACCGAACAAGACTAATCTATGGTGTCTGCGGAGGACCAAAAACACCGAACAAGACTAATCTACACTGTCTGCGGAGGACCAAAAACACCGAACAAGACTAATCTATGGTGTCTGCAGAGGACCAAAAACACAGAACAAGACTAATCTATGTAGTCTGCGGAGGACCAAAAACACCGAAAAAGACTAATCTATGGTGTCTGCGGAGGACCAAAAACACCGAACAAGACTAATCTATGGTGTCTGCGGAGGACCAAAAACACCGAACAAAACTAATCTATGGTGTCTGCGGAGGACCAAAAAAACAGAACAAGACTAATCTACACTGTCTGCGGAGGACCAAAAACACCGAACAAGACTAATCTATGGTGTCTTTCGGAGGACCAAAAACACCGAACAAGACTAATCTACACTGTCTGCAGAGGACCAAAAACAGCAAACAAGACTAATCTACACTGTCTGCAGAGGACCAAAAACACCGAACAAGACTAATCTATGGTGTCTGCGGAGGAGCAAAAACACCGAACAAGAGTGATCTATGGTGTCTGCGGAGGACAAAAAACACCGAACAAGACTAATCTATGGTGTCTGCGGAGGACCAAAAACACCGAACAAGACTAATCTATGGTGTCTGCGGAGGACCAAAAACACCGAACAAGACTAATCTATGGTGTCTGCGGAGGACAAAAAACACCGAACAAGACTAATCTACACTGTCTGCGGAGGACCAAAAACACCGAACAAGACTAATCTATGGTGTCTGCAGAGGACCAAAAACACCGAACAAGACTAATCTACACTGTCTGCGGAGGACCAAAAACACCGAAAAAGACTAATCTATGGTGTCTGCGGAGGACCAAAAACACCGAACAAGACTAATCTATGGTGTCTGTGGAGGACCAAAAACACCGAACACAACTAATCTACACTGTCTGCGGAGGACCAAAAACACCGAACAAGACTAATCTACACTGTCTGCGGAGGACCAAAAACACCGAACAAGACTAATCTATGGTATCTGCAGAGGACCAAAAACACCGAACAAGACTAATCTACATTGTCTGCGGAGGACCAAAAACACCGAACAAGACTAATCTACACTGTCTGCGGAGGAGCAAAAACACCGAACAAGACTAATCTACACTATCTGCAGAGGACCAAAAACACCGAACAAGACTAATCTACACTGTCTGCGGAGGACCAAAAACACCGAACAAGACTAAACTATGGTGTCTGCGGAGGACCAAAAACACCGAACAAGAGTGATCTATGGTGTCTGCGGAGGACAAAAAACACCGAACAAGACTAATCTATGGTGTCTGCGGAGGACCAAAAACACCGAACAAGACTAATCTATGGTGTCTGCGGAGGACCAAAAACACCGAACAAGACTAATCTATGGTGTCTGCGGAGGACCAAAAACACCAAACAAGACTAATCTACACTGTCTGCAGAGGACCAAAAACACCGAACAAGACTAATCTACACTGTCTGCGGAGGACCAAAAACACCGAACAAGACTAATCTATGGTGTCTGCGGAGGACCAAAAACACCGAACAAGACTAATCTATGGTGTCTGCAGAGGACCAAAAACACCGAACAACACTAATCTATGGTGTCTGCGGAGGACCAAAAACACCGAACAAGACTAATCTACACTGTCTGCAGAGGACCAAAAACAGCAAACAAGACTAATCTACACTGTCTGCAGAGGACCAAAAACACCGAACAAGACTAATCTATGGCGTCTGCGGAGGACCAAAAACACCGAACACAACTAATCTACACTGTGTGCGGAGGACCAAAAACACCGAACAAGACTAATCTATGGTGTCTGCGGAGGACCAAAAACACCGAACAAGACTAATCTATGGTGTCTGTAGAGGACCAAAAACACCGAACAAGACTAATCTACACTGTCTGCGGAGGACCAAAAACACCGAACAAGACTAATCTACACTGTCTGCGGAGGAGCAAAAACACCGAACAAGACTAATCTACACTGTCTGCGGAGGACCAAAAACACCGAACAAGACTAATCTACACTGTCTGCGGAGGAGCAAAAACACCGAACAAGACTAATCTATGGTGTCTGCGGAGGACCAAAAATATCGAACAAGACTAATCTATGGTGTCTGTGGAGGACCAAAAACACCGAACAAGACTAATCTACACTGTCTGCGGAGGACCAAAAACACCGAACAAGACTAATCTATGGTGTCTGCGGAGGACCAAAAACACCGAACAAGAGTGATCTATGGTGTCTGCGGAGGACAAAAAACACCGAACAAGACTAATCTATGGTGTCTGCGGAGGACCAAAAACACCGAACAAGACTAATCTATGGTGTCTGCGGAGGACCAAAAACACCGAACAAGACTAATCTATGGTGTCTGCGGAGGACCAAAAACACCGAACAAGACTAATCTACACTGTCTGCGGAGGACCAAAAACACCGAACAAGACTAATCTATGGTGTCTGCAGAGGACCAAAAACACCGAACAAGACTAATCTATGTAGTCTGCGGAGGACCAAAAACACCGAACAAGACTAATCTACACTGTCTGCAGAGGACCAAAAACAGCAAACAAGACTAATCTACACTGTCTGCAGAGGACCAAAAACACCGAACAAGACTAATCTATGGCGTCTGCGGAGGACCAAAAACACCGAACACAACTAATCTACACTGTGTGCGGAGGACCAAAAACACCGAACAAGACTAATCTATGGTGTCTGCGGAGGACCAAAAACACCGAACAAGACTAATCTATGGTGTCTGTAGAGGACCAAAAACACCGAACAAGACTAATCTACACTGTCTGCGGAGGACCAAAAACACCGAACAAGACTAATCTACACTGTCTGCGGAGGAGCAAAAACACCGAACAAGACTAATCTACACTGTCTGCGGAGGACCAAAAACACCGAACAAGACTAATCTACACTGTCTGCGGAGGAGCAAAAACACCGAACAAGACTAATCTATGGTGTCTGCGGAGGACCAAAAATATCGAACAAGACTAATCTATGGTGTCTGTGGAGGACCAAAAACACCGAACAAGACTAATCTACACTGTCTGCGGAGGACCAAAAACACCGAACAAGACTAATCTATGGTGTCTGCGGAGGACCAAAAACACCGAACAAGAGTGATCTATGGTGTCTGCGGAGGACAAAAAACACCGAACAAGACTAATCTATGGTGTCTGCGGAGGACCAAAAACACCGAACAAGACTAATCTATGGTGTCTGCGGAGGACCAAAAACACCGAACAAGACTAATCTATGGTGTCTGCGGAGGACCAAAAACACCGAACAAGACTAATCTACACTGTCTGCGGAGGACCAAAAACACCGAACAAGACTAATCTATGGTGTCTGCAGAGGACCAAAAACACCGAACAAGACTAATCTATGTAGTCTGCGGAGGACCAAAAACACCGAAAAAGACTAATCTATGGTGTCTGCGGAGGACCAAAAACACCGAACAAGACTAATCTATGGTGTCTGCGGAGGACCAAAAACACCGAACAAGACTAATCTATGGTGTCTGCGGAGGACCAAAAACACAGAACAAGACTAATCTACACTGTCTGCGGAGGACCAAAAACACCGAACAAGACTAATCTATGGTGTCTTTCGGAGGACCAAAAACACCGAACAAGACTAATCTACACTGTCTGCGGAGGACCAAAAACACCGAACAAGACTAATCTACACTGTCTGCAGAGGACCAAAAACAGCAAACAAGACTAATCTACACTGTCTGCAGAGGACCAAAAACACCGAACAAGACTAATCTATGGCGTCTGCGGAGGACCAAAAACACCGAACACAACTAATCTACACTGTCTGCGGAGGACCAAAAACACCGAACAAGACTAATCTATGGTGTCTGCGGAGGACCAAAAACACCGAACAAGACTAATCTATGGTGTCTGTAGAGGACCAAAAACACCGAACAAGACTAATCTACACTGTCTGCGGAGGACCAAAAACAGCAAACAAGACTAATCTACACTGTCTGCAGAGGACCAAAAACACCGAACAAGACTAATCTATGGCGTCTGCGGAGGACCAAAAACACCGAACACAACTAATCTACACTGTCTGCGGAGGACCAAAAACACCGAACAAGACTAATCTATGGTGTCTGCGGAGGACCAAAAACACCGAACAAGACTAATCTACACTGTCTGCGGAGGAGCAAAAACACCGAACAAGACTAATCTACACTGTCTGCAGAGGACCAAAAACACCGAACAAGACTAATCTACACTGTCTGCGGAGGACCAAAAACACCGAACAAGACTAATCTATGGTGTCTGCGGAGGACCAAAAATATCGAACAAGACTAATCTATGGTGTCTGTGGAGGACCAAAAACACCGAACAAGACTAATCTACACTGTCTGCGGAGGACCAAAAACACCGAACAAGACTAATCTATGGTGTCTGCGGAGGACCAAAAACACCGAACAAGAGTGATCTATGGTGTCTGCGGAGGACAAAAAACACCGAACAAGACTAATCTATGGTGTCTGCGGAGGACCAAAAACACCGAACAAGACTAATCTATGGTGTCTGCGGAGGACCAAAAACACCGAACAAGACTAATCTATGGTGTCTGCGGAGGACCAAAAACACCGAACAAGACTAATCTACACTGTCTGCGGAGGACCAAAAACACCGAACAAGACTAATCTATGGTGTCTGCAGAGGACCAAAAACACCGAACAAGACTAATCTATGTAGTCTGCGGAGGACCAAAAACACCGAAAAAGACTAATCTATGGTGTCTGCGGAGGACCAAAAACACCGAACAAGACTAATCTATGGTGTCTGCGGAGGACCAAAAACACCGAACAAGACTAATCTATGGTGTCTGCGGAGGACCAAAAAAACAGAACAAGACTAATCTACACTGTCTGCGGAGGACCAAAAACACCGAACAAGACTAATCTATGGTGTCTTTCGAAGGACCAAAAACACCGAACAAGACTAATCTACACTGTCTGCGGAGGACCAAAAACACCGAACAAGACTAATCTACACTGTCTGCAGAGGACCAAAAACAGCAAACAAGACTAATCTACACTGTCTGCAGAGGACCAAAAACACCGAACAAGACTAATCTATGGTGTCTGCGGAGGAGCAAAAACACCGAACAAGACTAATCTATGGTGTCTGCGGAGGACAAAAAACACCGAACAAGACTAATCTATGGTGTCTGCGGAGGACCAAAAACACCGAACAAGACTAATCTATGGTGTCTGCGGAGGACCAAAAACACCGAACAAGACTAATCTATGGTGTCTGCGGAGGACCAAAAACACCGAACAAGACTAATCTATGGTGTCTGCGGAGGACCAAAAACACCGAACGAGACTAATCTATGGTGTCTGCGGAGGACCAAAAACACCGAACAAGACTAATCTATGGTGTCTGCGGAGGACCAAAAACACCGAACAAGACTAATCTATGGTGTCTGTAGAGGACCAAAAACACCGAACAAGACTAATCTACACTGTCTGCGGAGGACCAAAAACAGCAAACAAGACTAATCTACACTGTCTGCAGAGGACCAAAAACACCGAACAAGACTAATCTATGGCGTCTGCGGAGGACCAAAAACACCGAACACAACTAATCTACACTGTCTGCGGAGGACCAAAAACACCGAACAAGACTAATCTATGGTGTCTGCGGAGGACCAAAAACACCGAACAAGACTAATCTATGCTGTCTGTAGAGGACCAAAAACACCGAACAAGACTAATCTACACTGTCTGCGGAGGACCAAAAACACCGAACAAGACTAATCTACACTGTCTGCGGAGGAGCAAAAACACCGAACAAGACTAATCTACACTGTCTGCAGAGGACCAAAAACACCGAACAAGACTAATCTACACTGTCTGCGGAGGACCAAAAACACCGAACAAGACTAATCTATGGTGTCTGCGGAGGACCAAAAATATCGAACAAGACTAATCTATGGTGTCTGTGGAGGACCAAAAACACCGAACAAGACTAATCTACACTGTCTGCGGAGGACCAAAAACACCGAACAAGACTAATCTATGGTGTCTGCGGAGGACCAAAAACACCGAACAAGAGTGATCTATGGTGTCTGCGGAGGACAAAAAACACCGAACAAGACTAATCTATGGTGTCTGCGGAGGACCAAAAACACCGAACAAGACTAATCTATGGTGTCTGCGGAGGACCAAAAACACCGAACAAGACTAATCTATGGTGTCTGCGGAGGACCAAAAACACCGAACAAGACTAATCTACACTGTCTGCGGAGGACCAAAAACACCGAACAAGACTAATCTATGGTGTCTGCAGAGGACCAAAAACACCGAACAAGACTAATCTATGTAGTCTGCGGAGGACCAAAAACACCGAAAAAGACTAATCTATGGTGTCTGCGGAGGACCAAAAACACCGAACAAGACTAATCTATGGTGTCTGCGGAGGACCAAAAACACCGAACAAGACTAATCTATGGTGTCTGCGGAGGACCAAAAAAACAGAACAAGACTAATCTACACTGTCTGCGGAGGACCAAAAACACCGAACAAGACTAATCTATGGTGTCTTTCGGAGGACCAAAAACACCGAACAAGACTAATCTACACTGTCTGCGGAGGACCAAAAACACCGAACAAGACTAATCTACACTGTCTGCAGAGGACCAAAAACAGCAAACAAGACTAATCTACACTGTCTGCAGAGGACCAAAAACACCGAACAAGACTAATCTATGGTGTCTGCGGAGGAGCAAAAACACCGAACAAGAGTGATCTATGGTGTCTGCGGAGGACAAAAAACACCGAACAAGACTAATCTATGGTGTCTGCGGAGGACCAAAAACACCGAACAAGACTAATCTATGGTGTCTGCGGAGGACCAAAAACACCGAACAAGACTAATCTATGGTGTCTGCGGAGGACAAAAAACACCGAACAAGACTAATCTACACTGTCTGCGGAGGACCAAAAACACCGAACAAGACTAATCTATGGTGTCTGCAGAGGACCAAAAACACCGAACAAGACTAATCTACACTGTCTGCGGAGGACCAAAAACACCGAAAAAGACTAATCTATGGTGTCTGCGGAGGACCAAAAACACCGAACAAGACTAATCTATGGTGTCTGCGGAGGACCAAAAACACCGAACACAACTAATCTACACTGTCTGCGGAGGACCAAAAACACCGAACAAGACTAATCTACACTGTCTGCGGAGGACCAAAAACACCGAACAAGACTAATCTATGGTATCTGCAGAGGACCAAAAACACCGAACAAGACTAATCTACATTGTCTGCGGAGGACCAAAAACACCGAACAAGACTAATCTACACTGTCTGCGGAGGAGCAAAAACACCGAACAAGACAAATCTACACTATCTGCAGAGGACCAAAAACACCGAACAAGACTAATCTACATTGTCTGCGGAGGACCAAAAACACCGAACAAGACTAAACTATGGTGTCTGCGGAGGACCAAAAACACCGAACAAGAGTGATCTATGGTGTCTGCGGAGGACAAAAAACACCGAACAAGACTAATCTATGGTGTCTGCGGAGGACCAAAAACACCGAACAAGACTAATCTATGGTGTCTGCGGAGGACCAAAAATACCGAACAAGACTAATCTATGGTGTCTGCGGAGGACCAAAAACACCGAACAAGACTAATCTACACTGTCTGCAGAGGACCAAAAACACCGAACAAGACTAATCTACACTGTCTGCGGAGGACCAAAAACACCGAACAAGACTAATCTATGGTGTCTGCGGAGGACCAAAAACACCGAACAAGACTAATCTATGGTGTCTGCAGAGGACCAAAAACACCGAACAACACTAATCTATGGTGTCTGCGGAGGACCAAAAACACCGAACAAGACTAATCTACACTGTCTGCAGAGGACCAAAAACAGCAAACAAGACTAATCTACACTGTCTGCAGAGGACCAAAAACACCGAACAAGACTAATCTATGGCGTCTGCGGAGGACCAAAAACACCGAACACAACTAATCTACACTGTCTGCGGAGGACCAAAAACACCGAACAAGACTAATCTATGGTGTCTGCGGAGGACCAAAAACACCGAACAAGACTAATCTATGGTGTCTGTAGAGGACCAAAAACACCGAACAAGACTAATCTACACTGTCTGCGGAGGACCAAAAACACCGAACAAGACTAATCTACACTGTCTGCGGAGGAGCAAAAACACCGAACAAGACTAATCTACACTGTCTGCGGAGGACCAAAAACACCGAACAAGACTAATCTACACTGTCTGCGGAGGAGCAAAAACACCGAACAAGACTAATCTATGGTGTCTGCGGAGGACCAAAAACACCGAACAAGACTAATCTGTGTAGTCTGCGGTGGACCAAAAACACCGAAAAAGACTAATCTATGGTGTCTGCGGAGGACCAAAAACACCGAACAAGACTAATCTATGGTGTCTGCGGAGGACCAAAAACACCGAACAAGACTAATCTATGGTGTCTGCGGAGGACCAAAAACACAGAACAAGACTAATCTACACTGTCTGCGGAGGACCAAAAACACCGAACAAGACTAATCTATGGTGTCTGCGGATGACCAAATACACCGAACAAGACTAATCTACACTGTCTGCGGAGGACCAAAAACACCGAACAAGACTAATCTACACTGTCTGCAGAGGACCAAAAACAGCAAACAAGACTAATCTACACTGTCTGCAGAGGACCAAAAACACCGAACAAGACTAATCTATGGTTTCTGCGGAGGACCAAAAACACCGAACAAGACTAATCTATGGTGTCTGCGGAGGACCAAAAACACCGAACAAGACTAATCTATGGTGTCTGCGGAGGACCAAAAACACCGAACAAGACTAATCTATGGTGTCTGCAGAGGACCAAAAACACCGAACAAGACTAATCTATACTGTCTGCGGAGGACCAAAACACGGAACAAGACTAATCTAGACTGTCTGCGGAGGACCAAATCACCGAACAAGACTAATCTACACTGTCTGCGGAGGACCAAAAACACCGAACAAGACTAATCTATGGTGTCTGCGGAGGACCAAAAACACCGAACAAGAGTGATCAATGGTGTCTGCGGAGGACAAAAAACACCGAACAAGACTAATCTATGGTGTCTGCGGAGGACCAAAAACACCGAACAAGACTAATCTATGGTGTCTGCAGAGGACCAAAAACACCGAACAAGAGTGATCTATGGTGTCTGCGGAGGACCAAAAACACCGAACAAGACTAATCTATGGTGTCTGCGGAGGACCAAAAACACCGAACAAGACGAATCTATGGTGTCTGCGGAGGACCAAAAACACCGAACACAACTAATCTACACTGTCTGCGGAGGACCAAAAACACCGAACAAGACTAATCTATGGTGTCTGCGGAGGACCAAAAACACCGAACAAGACTAATCTATGGTGTCTGCAGAGGACCAAAAACACCGAACAAGACTAATCTACACTGTCTGCGGAGGACCAAAAACACCGAACAAGACTAATCTACACTGTCTGCGGAGGAGCAAAAACACCGAACAAGACTAATCTACACTGTCTGCAGAGGACCAAAAACAACGAACAAGACTAATCTACACTGTCTGCGGAGGACCAAAAACACCGAACAAGACTAATCTATGGTGTCTGCGGAGGACCAAAAACACCGAACAAGACTAATCTATGGTGTCTGTGGAGGACCAAAAACACCGAACAAGACTAATCTACACTGTCTGCGGAGGACCAAAAACACCGAACAAGACTAATCTACACTGTCTGCGGAGGACCAAAAACACCGAACAAGACTAATCTACACTGTCTGCGGAGGACCAAAAACACCGAACAAGACTAATCTATGGTGTCTGCGGAGGACCAAAAACACCGAACACAACTAATCTACACTGTCTGCGGAGGACCAAAAACACCGAACAAGACTAATCTACACTGTCTGCGGAGGACCAAAAACACTGAACAAGACTAATCTATGGTATCTGCAGAGGACCAAAAACACCGAACAAGACTAATCTACATTGTCTGCGGAGGACCAAAAACACCGAACAAGACTAATCTACACTGTCTGCGGAGGAGCAAAAACACCGAACAAGACTAATCTACACTATCTGCGGAGGACCAAAAACACCGAACAAGACTAATCTACACTGTCTGCGGAGGACCAAAAACACCGAACAAGACTAAACTATGGTGTCTGCGGAGGACCAAAAACACCGAACAAGAGTGATCTATGGTGTCTGCGGAGGACAAAAAACACCGAACAAGACTAATCTATGGTGTCTGCGGAGGACCAAAAACACCGAACAAGACTAATCTATGGTGTCTGCGGAGGACCAAAAACACCGAACAAGACTAATCTATGGTGTCTGCGGAGGACCAAAAACACCGAACAAGACTAATCTACACTGTCTGCAGAGGACCAAAAACACCGAACAAGACTAATCTACACTGTCTGCGGAGGAGCAAAAACACCGAACAAGACTAATCTATGGTGTCTGCGGAGGACCAAAAACACCGAACAAGACTAATCTATGGTGTCTGCAGAGGACCAAAAACACTGAACAACACTAATCCATGGTGTCTGCGGAGGACCAAAAACACCGAACAAGACTAATCTACACTGTCTGCAGAGGACCAAAAACAGCAAACAAGACTAATCTACACTGTCTGCAGAGGACCAAAAACACCGAACAAGACTAATCTATGGCGTCTGCGGAGGACCAAAAACACCGAACACAACTAATCTACACTGTCTGCGGAGGACCAAAAACACCGAACAAGACTAATCTATGGTGTCTGCGGAGGACCAAAAACACCGAACAAGACTAATCTATGGTGTCTGCGGAGGACAAAAAACACCGAACAAGACTAATCTATGGTGTCTGCGGAGGACCAAAAACACCGAACAAGACTAATCTATGGTGTCTGCGGAGGACCAAAAACACCGAACAAGACTAATCTATGGTGTCTGCGGAGGACCAAAAACACCGAACAAGACTAATCTACACTGTCTGCGGAGGACCAAAAACACCGAACAAGACTAATCTATGGTGTTTGCAGAGGACCAAAAACACCGAACAAGACTAATCTATGTAGTCTGCGGAGGACCAAAAACACCGAAAAAGACTAATCTATGGTGTCTGCGGAGGACCAAAAACACCGAACAAGACTAATCTATGGTGTCTGCGGAGGACCAAAAACACCGAAAAAGACTAATCTATGGTGTCTGCGGAGGACCAAAAACACAGAACAAGACTAATCTACACTGTCTGCGGAGGACCAAAAACACCGAACAAGACTAATCTATGGTGTCTTTCGGAGGACCAAAAACACCGAACAAGACTAATCTACACTGTCTGCGGAGGACCAAAAACACCGAACAAGACTAATCTACACTGTCTGCAGAGGACCAAAAACAGCAAACAAGACTAATCTACACTGTCTGCAGAGGACCAAAAACACCGAACAACACTAATCTATGGCGTCTGCGGAGGACCAAAAACACCGAACACAACTAATCTACACTGTCTGCGGAGGACCAAAAACAACGAACAAGACTAATCTATGGTGTCTGCGGAGGACCAAAAACACCGAACAAGACTAATCTATGGTGTCTGTAGAGGACCAAAAACACCGAACAAGACTAATCTACACTGTCTGCGGAGGACCAAAAACACCGAACAAGACTAATCTACACTGTCTGCGGAGGAGCAAAAACACCGAACAAGACTAATCTACACTGTCTGCAGAGGACCAAAAACACCGAACAAGACTAATCTACACTGTCTGCGGAGGACCAAAAACACCGAACAAGACTAATCTATGGTGTCTGCGGAGGACCAAAAATATCGAACAAGACTAATCTATGGTGTCTGTGGAGGACCAAAAACACCGAACAAGACTAATCTACACAGTCTGCGGAGGACCAAAAACACCGAACAAGACTAATCTATGGTGTCTGCGGAGGACCAAAAACACCGAACAAGACTAATCTACACTGTCTGCGGAGGACCAAAAACACCGAACAAGACTAATCTATGGTGTCTGCGGAGGACCAAAAACACCGAACAAGACTAATCTACACTGTCTGCGGAGGACCAAAAACACCGAACAAGACTAATCTATGGTGTCTGCAGAGGACCAAAAACACCGAACAAGACTAATCTATGTAGTCTGCGGAGGACCAAAAACACCGAAAAAGACTAATCTATGGTGTCTGCGGAGGACCAAAAACACCGAACAAGACTAATCTATGGTGTCTGCGGAGGACCAAAAACACCGAACAAGACTAATTTATGGTGTCTGCGGAGGACCAAAAAAACAGAACAAGACTAATCTACACTGTCTGCGGAGGACCAAAAACACCGAACAAGACTAATCTATGGTGTCTTTCGGAGGACCAAAAACACCGAACAAGACTAATCTACACTGTCTGCGGAGGACCAAAAACACCGAACAAGACTAATCTACACTGTCTGCAGAGGACCAAAAACAGCAAACAAGACTAATCTACACTGTCTGCAGAGGACCAAAAACACCGAACAAGACTAATCTATGGTGTCTGCGGAGGAGCAAAAACACCGAACAAGAGTGATCTATGGTGTCTGCGGAGGACAAAAACACCGAACAAGACTAATCTATGGCGTCTGCGGAGGACCAAAAACACCGAACAAGACTAATCTATGGTGTCTGCGGAGGACCAAAAACACCGAACAAGACTAATCTATGGTGTCTGCGGAGGACAAAAAACACCGAACAAGACTAATCTACACTGTCTGCGGAGGACCAAAAACACCGAACAAGACTAATCTATGGTGTCTGCAGAGGACCAAAAACACCGAACAAGACTAATCTACACTGTCTGCGGAGGACCAAAAACACCGAAAAAGACTAATCTATGGTGTCTGCGGAGGACCAAAAACACCGAACAAGACTAATCTATGGTGTCTGCGGAGGACCAAAAACACCGAACACAACTAATCTACACTGTCTGCGGAGGACCAAAAACACCGAACAAGACTAATCTACACTGTCTGCGGAGGACCAAAAACACCGAACAAGTCTAATCTATGGTATCTGCAGAGGACCAAAAACACCGAACAAGACTAATCTACATTGTCTGCGGAGGACCAAAAACACCGAACAAGACTAATCTACACTGTCTGCGGAGGAGCAAAAACACCGAACAAGACTAATCTACACTATCTGCGGAGGAGCAAAAACACCGAACAAGACTAATCTACACTATCTGCAGAGGACCAAAAACACCGAACAAGACTAATCTACACTGTCTGCGGAGGACCAAAAACACCGAACAAGACTAATCTATGGTGTCTGCGGAGGACCAAAAACACCGAACAAGAGTGATCTATGGTGTCTGCGGAGGACAAAAAACACCGAACAAGACTAATCTATGGTGTCTGCGGAGGACCAAAAACACCGAACAAGACTAATCTATGGTGTCTGCGGAGGACCAAAAACACCGAACAAGACTAATCTATGGTGTCTGCGGAGGACCAAAAACACCGAACAAGACTAATCTACACTGTCTGCAGAGGACCAAAAACACCGAACAAGACTAATCTACACTGTCTGCGGAGGACCAAAAACACCGAACAAGACTAATCTATGGTGTCTGCGGAGGACCAAAAACACCGAACAAGACTAATCTATGGTGTCTGCAGAGGACCAAAAACACCGAACAACACTAATCTATGGTGTCTGCGGAGGACCAAAAACACCGAACAAGACTAATCTACACTGTCTGCAGAGGACCAAAAACAGCAAACAAGACTAATCTACACTGTCTGCAGAGGACCAAAAACACCGAACAAGACTAATCTATGGCGTCTGCGGAGGACCAAAAACACCGAACACAACTAATCTACACTGTCTGCGGAGGACCAAAAACACCGAACAAGACTAATCTATGGTGTCTGCGGAGGACCAAAAACACCGAACAAGACTAATCTATGGTGTCTGTAGAGGACCAAAAACACCGAACAAGACTAATCTACACTGTCTGCGGAGGACCAAAAACACCGAACAAGACTAATCTACACTGTCTGCGGAGGAGCAAAAACACCGAACAAGACTAATCTACACTGTCTGCGGAGGACCAAAAACACCGAACAAGACTAATCTACACTGTCTGCGGAGGAGCAAAAACACCGAACAAGACTAATCTATGGTGTCTGCGGAGGACCAAAAATATCGAACAAGACTAATCTATGGTGTCTGTGGAGGACCAAAAACACCGAACAAGACTAATCTACACTGTCTGCGGAGGACCAAAAACACCGAACAAGACTAATCTATGGTGTCTGCGGAGGACCAAAAACACCGAACAAGAGTGATCTATGGTGTCTGCGGAGGACAAAAAACACCGAAAAAAGACTAATCTATGGTGTCTGCGGAGGACCAAAAACACCGAACAAGACTAATCTATGGTGTCTGCGGAGGACCAAAAACACCGAACAAGACTAATCTATGGTGTCTGCGGAGGACCAAAAACACCGAACAAGACTAATCTACACTGTCTGCGGAGGACCAAAAACACCGAACAAGACTAATCTATGGTGTCTGCAGAGGACCAAAAACACCGAACAAGACTAATCTATGTAGTCTGCGGAGGACCAAAAACACCGAAAAAGACTAATCTATGGTGTCTGCGGAGGACCAAAAACACCGAACAAGACTAATCTATGGTGTCTGCGGAGGACCAAAAACACCGAACAAGACTAATCTATGGTGTCTGCGGAGGACCAAAAACACAGAACAAGACTAATCTACACTGTCTGCGGAGGACCAAAAACACCGAACAAGACTAATCTATGGTGTCTTTCGGAGGACCAAAAACACCGAACAAGACTAATCTACACTGTCTGCGGAGGACCAAAAACACCGAACAAGACTAATCTACACTGTCTGCAGAGGACCAAAAACAGCAAACAAGACTAATCTACACTGTCTGCAGAGGACCAAAAACACCGAACAAGACTAATCTATGGTGTCTGCGGAGGAGCAAAAACACCGAACAAGAGTGATCTATGGTGTCTGCGGAGGACAAAAAACACCGAACAAGACTAATCTATGGTGTCTGCGGAGGACCAAAAACACCGAACAAGACTAATCTATGGTGTCTGCGGAGGACCGAAAACACCGAACAAGACTAATCTATGGTGTCTGCGGAGGACCAAAAACACCGAACAAGACTAATCTACACTGTCTGCGGAGGACCAAAAACACCGAACAAGACTAATCTATGGTGTCTGCAGAGGACCAAAAACACCGAACAAGACTAATCTACACTGTCTGCGGAGGACCAAAAACACCGAAAAAGACTAATCTATGGTGTCTGCGGAGGACCAAAAACACCGAACAAGACTAATCTATGGTGTCTGCGGAGGACCAAAAACACCGAACAAGACTAATCTATGGTGTCTGCGGAGGACCAAAAACACAGAACAAGACTAATCTACACTGTCTGAGGAGGACCAAAAACACCGAACAAGACTAATCTATGGTGTCTGCGGAGGACCAAAAACACCGAACAAGACTAATCTACACTGTCTGTGGAGGACCAAAAACACCGAACAAGACTAATCTACACTGTCTGCAGAGGACCAAACACAGCAAACAAGACTAATCTACACTGTCTGCAGAGGACCAAAAACACCGAACAAGACTAATCTATGGTTTCTGCGGAGGACCAAAAACACCGAACAAGACTAATCTATGGTGTCTGCGGAGGACCAAAAACACCGAACAAGACTAATCTATGGTGTCTGCGGAGGACCAAAAACACCGAAAAAGACTAATCTACCCTGTTTGCGGAGGACCAAAAACACCGAACAAGACTAATCTATGGTGTCTGAAGAGGACCAAAAACACCGAACAAGACTAATCTACACTGTCTGCGGAGGACAAAAAACACCGACTAATCTACACTGTCTGCGGAGGAGCAAAAACACCGAACACAACTAATATACACTGTCTGCAGAGGACCAAAAACACCGAACAAGACTAATCTACACTGTCTGCGGAGGACCAAAACACGGAACAAGACTAATCTAGACTGTCTGCGGAGGACCAAATCGCCGAACAAGACTAATCTACACTGTCTGCGGAGGACCAAAAACACCGAACAAGACTAATCTATGGTGTCTGCGGAGGACCAAAAACACCGAACAAGACTAATCTATGGTGTCTGCGGAGGACCAAAAACACCGAACAAGACTAATCTGTGGTGTCTGCAGAGGACCAAAAACACCGAACAAGACTAATCTATGGTGTCTGCGGAGGACCAAAAACACCGAACAACACTAATCTATGGTGTCTGCGGAGGACCAAAAACACCGAACAAGACGAATCTATGGTGTCTGCGGAGGACCAAAAACACCGAACACAACTAATCTACACTGTCTGCGGAGGACCAAAAACACCGAACAAGACTAATCTACACTGTCTGCGGAGGACCAAAAACACCGAACAAGACTAATCTACACTGTCTGCGGAGGACCAAAAACACCGAACAAGACTAATCTATGGTGTCTGCGGAGGACCAAAAACACCAAACAAGACTAATCTATGGTGTCTGCGGAGGACCAAAAACACCGAACAAGACTAATCTATGGTGTCTGCGGAGGACCAAAAACACCGAACAAGACTAATCTACACTGTCTGCTGAGGACCAAAAACACCGAACAAGACTAATCTACACTGTCTGCGGAGGACCAAAAACACCGAACAAGACTAATCTACACTGTCTGCGGAGGACCAAAAACACCGAACAAGACTAATCTATGTTGTCTGCAGAAGACCAAAAACACCGAACAAGACTAATCTATGGTGTCTGCGGAGGACCAAAAACACCGAACAAGACTAATCTACACTGTCTGCGGAGGACCAAAAACACCGAACAAGACTAATCTACACTGTCTGCAGAGGACCAAAAACACAGAACAAGACTAATCTACACTGTCTGCGGAGGACCAAAAACACCGAAAAAGACTAATCTATGGTGTCTGCGGAGGACCAAAAACACCGAACAAGACTAATCTACACTGTCTGCGGAGGACCAAAAACACCGAACAAGCCTAATCTACACTGTCTGCAGAGGACCAAAAACAGCAAACAAGACTAATCTACACTGTCTGCAGAGGACCAAAAACACCGAACAAGACTAATCTATGGTGTCTGCGGAGGAGCAAAAACACCGAACAAGAGTGATCTATGGTGTCTGCGGAGGACAAAAAACACCGAACAAGACTAATCTATGGTGTCTGCGGAGGACCAAAAACACCGAACAAGACTAATCTATGGTGTCTGCGGAGGACCAAAAACACCGAACAAGACTAATCTATGGTGTCTGCGGAGGACAAAAAACACCGAACAAGACTAATCTACACTGTCTGCGGAGGACCAAAAACACCGAACAAGACTAATCTATGGTGTCTGCAGAGGACCAAAAACACCGAACAAGACTAATCTACACTGTCTGCGGAGGACCAAAAACACCGAAAAAGACTAATCTATGGTGTCTGCGGAGGACCAAAAACACCGAACAAGACTAATCTATGGTGTCTGCGGAGGACCAAAAACACCGAACACAACTAATCTACACTGTCTGCGGAGGACCAAAAACACCGAACAAGACTAATCTACACTGTCTGCGGAGGACCAAAAACACCGAACAAGACTAATCTATGGTATCTGCAGAGGACCAAAAACACCGAACAAGACTAATCTACATTGTCTGCGGAGGACCAAAAACACCGAACAAGACTAATCTACACTGTCTGCGGAGGAGCAAAAACACCGAACAAGACTAATCTACACTATCTGCAGAGGACCAAAAACACCGAACAAGACTAATCTACACTGTCTGCGGAGGACCAAAAACACCGAACAAGACTAAACTATGGTGTCTGCGGAGGACCAAAAACACCGAACAAGAGTGATCTATGGTGTCTGCGGAGGACAAAAAACACCGAACAAGACTAATCTATGGTGTCTGCGGAGGACCAAAAACACCGAACAAGACTAATCTATGGTGTCTGCGGAGGACCAAAAATACCGAACAAGACTAATCTATGGTGTCTGCGGAGGACCAAAAACACCGAACAAGACTAATCTACACTGTCTGCAGAGGACCAAAAACAGCAAACAAGACTAATCTACACTGTCTGCGGAGGACCAAAAACACCGAACAAGACTAATCTATGGTGTCTGCGGAGGACCAAAAACACCGAACAAGACTAATCTATGGTGTCTGCAGAGGACCAAAAACACCGAATAAGACTAATCTATGGTGTCTGCGGAGGACCAAAAACACCGAACAAGACTAATCTACACTGTCTGCAGAGGACCAAAAACAGCAAACAAGACTAATCTACACTGTCTGCAGAGGACCAAAAACACCGAACAAGACTAATCTATGGCGTCTGCGGAGGACCAAAAACACCGAACACAACTAATCTACACTGTCTGCGGAGGACCAAAAACACCGAACAAGACTAATCTATGGTGTCTGCGGAGGACCAAAAACACCGAACAAGACTAATCTATGGTGTCTGTAGAGGACCAAAAACACCGAACAAGACTAATCTACACTGTCTGCGGAGGACCAAAAACACCGAACAAGACTAATCTACACTGTCTGCGGAGGAGCAAAAACACCGAACAAGACTAATCTACACTGTCTGCGGAGGACCAAAAACACCGAACAAGGCTAATCTACACTGTCTGCGGAGGAGCAAAAACACCGAACAAGACTAATCTATGGTGTCTGCGGAGGACCAAAAATATCGAACAAGACTAATCTATGGTGTCTGTGGAGGACCAAAAACACCGAACAAGACTAATCTACACTGTCTGCGGAGGACCAAAAACACCGAACAAGACTAATCTATGGTGTCTGCGGAGGACCAAAAACACCGAACAAGAGTGATCTATGGTGTCTGCGGAGGACAAAAAACACCGAACAAGACTAATCTATGGTGTCTGCGGAGGACCAAAAACACCGAACAAGACTAATCTATGGTGTCTGCGGAGGACCAAAAACACCGAACAAGACTAATCTATGGTGTCTGCGGAGGACCAAAAACACCGAACAAGACTAATCTACACTGTCTGCGGAGGACCAAAAACACCGAACAAGACTAATCTATGGTGTCTGCAGAGGACCAAAAACACCGAACAAGACTAATCTATGTAGTCTGCGGAGGACCAAAAACACCGAAAAAGACTAATCTATGGTGTCTGCGGAGGACCAAAAACACCGAACAAGACTAATCTATGGTGTCTGCGGAGGACCAAAAACACCGAACAAGACTAATCTATGGTGTCTGCGGAGGACCAAAAACACAGAACAAGACTAATCTACACTGTCTGCGGAGGACCAAAAACACCGAACAAGACTAATCTATGGTGTCTTTCGGAGGACCAAAAACACCAAACAAGACTAATCTACACTGTCTGCGGAGGACCAAAAACACCGAACAAGACTAATCTACACTGTCTGCAGAGGACCAAAAACAGAAAACAAGACTAATCTACACTGTCTGCAGAGGACCAAAAACACCGAACAAGACTAATCTATGGCGTCTGCGGAGGACCAAAAACACCGAACACAACTAATCTACACTGTCTGCGGAGGACCAAAAACACCGAACAAGACTAATCTATGGTGTCTGCGGAGGACCAAAAACACCGAACAAGACTAATCTATGGTGTCTGTAGAGGACCAAAAACACCGAACAAGACTAATCTACACTGTCTGCGGAGGACCAAAAACACCGAACAAGACTAATCTACACTGTCTGCGGAGGAGCAAAAACACCGAACAAGACTAATCTACACTGTCTGCAGAGGACCAAAAACACCGAACAAGACTAATCTACACTGTCTGCGGAGGACCAAAAACACCGAACAAGACTAATCTATGGTGTCTGCGGAGGACCAAAAATATCGAACAAGACTAATCTATGGTGTCTGTGGAGGACCAAAAACACCGAACAAGACTAATCTACACAGTCTGCGGAGGACCAAAAACACCGAACAAGACTAATCTATGGTGTCTGCGGAGGACCAAAAACACCGAACAAGAGTGATCTATGGTGTCTGCGGAGGACAAAAAACACCGAACAAGACTAATCTATGGTGTCTGCGGAGGACCAAAAACACCGAACAAGACTAATCTATGGTGTCTGCGGAGGACCAAAAACACCGAACAAGACTAATCTATGGTGTCTGCGGAGGACCAAAAACACCGAACAAGACTAATCTATGGTGTCTGCAGAGGACCAAAAACACCGAACAAGACTAATCTATGTAGTCTGCGGAGGACCAAAAACACCGAAAAAGACTAATCTATGGTGTCTGCGGAGGACCAAAAACACCGAACAAGACTAATCTATGGTGTCTGCGGAGGACCAAAAACACCGAACAAGACTAATCTATGGTGTCTGTAGAGGACCAAAAACACCGAACAAGACTAATCTACACTGTCTGCGGAGGACCAAAAACACCGAACAAGACTAATCTACACTGTCTGCGGAGGAGCAAAAACACCGAACAAGACTAATCTACACTGTCTGCAGAGGACCAAAAACACCGAACAAGACTAATCTACACTGTCTGCGGAGGACCAAAAACACCGAACAAGACTAATCTATGGTGTCTGCGGAGGACCAAAAATATCGAACAAGACTAATCTATGGTGTCTGTGGAGGACCAAAAACACCGAACAAGACTAATCTACACAGTCTGCGGAGGACCAAAAACACCGAACAAGACTAATCTATGGTGTCTGCGGAGGACCAAAAACACCGAACAAGTGTGATCTATGGTGTCTGCGGAGGACCAAAAACACCGAACAAGATTAATCTATGGTGTCTGCGGAGGACCAAAAACACTGAACAAGACTAATCTATGGTGTCTGCGGAGGACCAAAAACACCGAACAAGACTAATCTACACTGTCTGCGGAGGACCAAAAACACCGAACAAGACTAATCTATGGTGTCTGCAGAGGACCAAAAACACCGAACAAGACTAATCTATGTAGTCTGCGGAGGACCAAAAACACCGAAAAAGACTAATCTATGGTGTCTGCGGAGGACCAAAAACACCGAACAAGACTAATCTATGGTGTCTGCGGAGGACCAAAAACACCGAACAAGACTAATCTATGGTGTTTGCGGAGGACCAAAAAAACAGAACAAGACTAATCTACACTGTCTGCGGAGGACCAAAAACACCGAACAAGACTAATCTATGGTGTCTTTCGGAGGACCAAAAACACCGAACAAGACTAATCTACACTGTCTGCGGAGGACCAAAAACACCGAACAAGACTAATCTACACTGTCTGCAGAGGACCAAAAACAGCAAACAAGACTAATCTACACTGTCTGCGGAGGACCAAAAACACCGAACAAGAGTGATCTATGGTGTCTGCGGAGGACAAAAAACACCGAACAAGACTAATCTATGGTGTCTGCGGAGGACCAAAAACACCGAACAAGACTAATCTATGGTGTCTGCGGAGGACCAAAAATACCGAACAAGACTAATCTATGGTGTCTGCGGAGGACCAAAAACACCGAACAAGACTAATCTACACTGTCTGCAGAGGACCAAAAACAGCAAACAAGACTAATCTACACTGTCTGCGGAGGACCAAAAACACCGAACAAGACTAATCTATGGTGTCTGCGGAGGACCAAAAACACCGAACAAGACTAATCTATGGTGTCTGCAGAGGACCAAAAACACCGAATAAGACTAATCTATGGTGTCTGCGGAGGACCAAAAACACCGAACAAGACTAATCTACACTGTCTGCAGAGGACCAAAAACAGCAAACAAGACTAATCTACACTGTCTGCAGAGGACCAAAAACACCGAACAAGACTAATCTATGGCGTCTGCGGAGGACCAAAAACACCGAACACAACTAATCTACACTGTCTGCGGAGGACCAAAAACACCGAACAAGACTAATCTATGGTGTCTGCGGAGGACCAAAAACACCGAACAAGACTAATCTATGGTGTCTGTAGAGGACCAAAAACACCGAACAAGACTAATCTACACTGTCTGCGGAGGACCAAAAACACCGAACAAGACTAATCTACACTGTCTGCGGAGGAGCAAAAACACCGAACAAGACTAATCTACACTGTCTGCGGAGGACCAAAAACACCGAACAAGACTAATCTACACTGTCTGCGGAGGAGCAAAAACACCGAACAAGACTAATCTATGGTGTCTGCGGAGGACCAAAAATATCGAACAAGACTAATCTATGGTGTCTGTGGAGGACCAAAAACACCGAACAAGACTAATCTACACTGTCTGCGGAGGACCAAAAACACCGAACAAGACTAATCTATGGTGTCTGCGGAGGACCAAAAACACCGAACAAGAGTGATCTATGGTGTCTGCGGAGGACAAAAAACACCGAACAAGACTAATCTATGGTGTCTGCGGAGGACCAAAAACACCGAACAAGACTAATCTATGGTGTCTGCGGAGGACCAAAAACACCGAACAAGACTAATCTATGGTGTCTGCGGAGGACCAAAAACACCGAACAAGACTAATCTACACTGTCTGCGGAGGACCAAAAACACCGAACAAGACTAATCTATGGTGTCTGCAGAGGACCAAAAACACCGAACAAGACTAATCTATGTAGTCTGCGGAGGACCAAAAACACCGAACAAGACTAATCTATGGTGTCTGCGGAGGACCAAAAACACCGAACAAGACTAATCTATGGTGTCTGCGGAGGACCAAAAACACCGAACAAGACTAATCTATGGTGTCTGCGGAGGACCAAAAACACAGAACAAGACTAATCTACACTGTCTGCGGAGGACCAAAAACACCGAACAAGACTAATCTATGGTGTCTTTCGGAGGACCAAAAACACCAAACAAGACTAATCTACACTGTCTGCGGAGGACCAAAAACACCGAACAAGACTAATCTACACTGTCTGCAGAGGACCAAAAACAGCAAACAAGACTAATCTACACTGTCTGCAGAGGACCAAAAACACCGAACAAGACTAATCTATGGCGTCTGCGGAGGACCAAAAACACCGAACACAACTAATCTACACTGTCTGCGGAGGACCAAAAACACCGAACAAGACTAATCTATGGTGTCTGCGGAGGACCAAAAACACCGAACAAGACTAATCTATGGTGTCTGTAGAGGACCAAAAACACCGAACAAGACTAATCTACACTGTCTGCGGAGGACCAAAAACACCGAACAAGACTAATCTACACTGTCTGCGGAGGAGCAAAAACACCGAACAAGACTAATCTACACTGTCTGCAGAGGACCAAAAACACCGAACAAGACTAATCTACACTGTCTGCGGAGGACCAAAAACACCGAACAAGACTAATCTATGGTGTCTGCGGAGGACCAAAAATATCGAACAAGACTAATCTATGGTGTCTGTGGAGGACCAAAAACACCGAACAAGACTAATCTACACAGTCTGCGGAGGACCAAAAACACCGAACAAGACTAATCTATGGTGTCTGCGGAGGACCAAAAACACCGAACAAGAGTGATCTATGGTGTCTGCGGAGGACAAAAAACACCGAACAAGACTAATCTATGGTGTCTGCGGAGGACCAAAAACACCGAACAAGACTAATCTATGGTGTCTGCGGAGGACCAAAAACACCGAACAAGACTAATCTACACTGTCTGCGGAGGACCAAAAACACCGAACAAGACTAATCTATGGTGTCTGCAGAGGACCAAAAACACCGAACAAGACTAATCTATGTAGTCTGCGGAGGACCAAAAACACCGAAAAAGACTAATCTATGGTGTCTGCGGAGGACCAAAAACACCGAACAAGACTAATCTATGGTGTCTGCGGAGGACCAAAAACACCGAACAAGACTAATCTATGGTGTCTGTAGAGGACCAAAAACACCGAACAAGACTAATCTACACTGTCTGCGGAGGACCAAAAACACCGAACAAGACTAATCTACACTGTCTGCGGAGGAGCAAAAACACCGAACAAGACTAATCTACACTGTCTGCAGAGGACCAAAAACACCGAACAAGACTAATCTACACTGTCTGCGGAGGACCAAAAACACCGAACAAGACTAATCTATGGTGTCTGCGGAGGACCAAAAACACCGAACAAGACTAATCTATGGTGTCTGCGGAGGACCAAAAACACCGAACAAGAGTGATCTATGGTGTCTGCGGAGGACAAAAAACACCGAACAAGACTAATCTATGGTGTCTGCGGAGGACCAAAAACACCGAACAAGACTAATCTATGGTGTCTGCGGAGGACCAAAAACACCGAACAAGACTAATCTATGGTGTCTGCGGAGGACCAAAAACACCGAACAAGACTAATCTACACTGTCTGCGGAGGACCAAAAACACCGAACAAGACTAATCTATGGTGTCTGCAGAGGACCAAAAACACCGAACAAGACTAATCTATGTAGTCTGCGGAGGACCAAAAACACCGAACAAGACTAATCTATGGTGTCTGTAGAGGACCAAAAACACCGAACAAGACTAATCTACACTGTCTGCGGAGGACCAAAAACACCGAACAAGACTAATCTACACTGTCTGCGGAGGAGCAAAAACACCGAACAAGACTAATCTACACTGTCTGCAGAGGACCAAAAACACCGAACAAGACTAATCTACACTGTCTGCGGAGGACCAAAAACACCGAACAAGACTAATCTATGGTGTCTGCGGAGGACCAAAAATATCGAACAAGACTAATCTATGGTGTCTGTGGAGGACCAAAAACACCGAACAAGACTAATCTACACAGTCTGCGGAGGACCAAAAACACCGAACAAGACTAATCTATGGTGTCTGCGGAGGACCAAAAACACCGAACAAGTGTGATCTATGGTGTCTGCGGAGGACCAAAAACACCGAACAAGATTAATCTATGGTGTCTGCGGAGGACCAAAAACACTGAACAAGACTAATCTATGGTGTCCGCGGAGGACCAAAAACACCGAACAAGACTAATCTACACTGTCTGCGGAGGACCAAAAACACCGAACAAGACTAATCTATGGTGTCTGCAGAGGACCAAAAACACCGAACAAGACTAATCTATGTAGTCTGCGGAGGACCAAAAACACCGAACAAGACTAATCTATGGTGTCTGCGGAGGACCAAAAACACCGAACAAGACTAATCTATGGTGTCTGCGGAGGACCAAAAACACCGAACAAGACTAATCTATGGTGTTTGCGGAGGACCAAAAAAACAGAACAAGACTAATCTACACTGTCTGCGGAGGACCAAAAACACCGAACAAGACTAATCTATGGTGTCTTTCGGAGGACCAAAAACACCGAACAAGACTAATCTACACTGTCTGCGGAGGACCAAAAACACCGAACAAGACTAATCTACACTGTCTGCAGAGGACCAAAAACAGCAAACAAGACTAATCTACACTGTCTGCAGAGGACCAAAAACACCGAACAAGACTAATCTATGGTGTCTGCGGAGGAGCAAAAACACCGAACAAGAGTGATCTATGGTGTCTGCGGAGGACAAAAAACACCGAACAAGACTAATCTATGGTGTCTGCGGAGGACCAAAAACACCGAACAAGACTAATCTATGGTGTCTGCGGAGGACCAAAAACACCGAACAAGACTAATCTATGGTGTCTGCGGAGGACAAAAAACACCGAACAAGACTAATCTACACTGTCTGCGGAGGACCAAAAACACCGAACAAGACTAATCTATGGTGTCTGCAGAGGACCAAAAACACCGAACAAGACTAATCTACACTGTCTGCGGAGGACCAAAAACACCGAAAAAGACTTATCTATGGTGTCTGCGGAGGACCAAAAACACCGAACAAGACTAATCTATGGTGTCTGCGGAGGACCAAAAACACCGAACACAACTAATCTACACTGTCTGCGGAGGACCAAAAACACCGAACAAGACTAATCTACACTGTCTGCGGAGGACCAAAAACACCGAACAAGACTAATCTATGGTATCTGCAGAGGACCAAAAACACCGAACAAGACTAATCTACATTGTCTGCGGAGGACCAAAAACACCGAACAAGACTAATCTACACTGTCTGCGGAGGAGCAAAAACACCGAACAAGACTAATCTACACTATCTGCGGAGGAGCAAAAACACCGAACAAGACTAATCTACACTATCTGCAGAGGACCAAAAACACCGAACAAGACTAATCTACACTGTCTGCGGAGGACCAAAAACACCGAACAAGACTAATCTATGGTGTCTGCGGAGGACCAAAAACACCGAACAAGAGTGATCTATGGTGTCTGCGGAGGACAAAAAACACCGAACAAGACTAATCTATGGTGTCTGCGGAGGACCAAAAACACCGAACAAGACTAATCTATGGTGTCTGCGGAGGACCAAAAACACCGAACAAGACTAATCTACACTGTCTGCAGAGGACCAAAAACACCGAACAAGACTAATCTACACTGTCTGCAGAGGACCAAAAACACCGAACAAGACTAATCTACACTGTCTGCGGAGGACCAAAAACACCGAACAAGACTAATCTATGGTGTCTGCGGAGGACCAAAAACACCGAACAAGACTAATCTATGGTGTCTGCAGAGGACCAAAAACACCGAACAACACTAATCTATGGTGTCTGCGGAGGACCAAAAACACCGAACAAGACTAATCTACACTGTCTGCAGAGGACCAAAAACAGCAAACGAGACTAATCTACACTGTCTGCAGAGGACCAAAAACACCGAACAAGACTAATCTATGGCGTCTGCGGAGGACCAAAAACACCGAACACAACTAATCTACACTGTCTGCGGAGGACCAAAAACACCGAACAAGACTAATCTATGGTGTCTGCGGAGGACCAAAAACACCGAACAAGACTAATCTATGGTGTCTGTAGAGGACCAAAAACACCGAACAAGACTAATCTACACTGTCTGCGGAGGACCAAAAACACCGAACAAGACTAATCTACACTGTCTGCGGAGGAGCAAAAACACCGAACAAGACTAATCTACACTGTCTGCGGAGGACCAAAAACACCGAACAAGACTAATCTACACTGTCTGCGGAGGAGCAAAAACACCGAACAAGACTAATCTATGGTGTCTGCGGAGGACCAAAAATATCGAACAAGACTAATCTATGGTGTCTGTGGAGGACCAAAAACACCGAACAAGACTAATCTACACTGTCTGCGGAGGACCAAAAACACCGAACAAGACTAATCTATGGTGTCTGCGGAGGACCAAAAACACCGAACAAGAGTGATCTATGGTGTCTGCGGAGGACAAAAAACACCGAAAAAAGACTAATCTATGGTGTCTGCGGAGGACCAAAAACACCGAACAAGACTAATCTATGGTGTCTGCGGAGGACCAAAAACACCGAACAAGACTAATCTATGGTGTCTGCGGAGGACCAAAAACACCGAACAAGACTAATCTACACTGTCTGCGGAGGACCAAAAACACCGAACAAGACTAATCTATGGTGTCTGCAGAGGACCAAAAACACCGAACAAGACTAATCTATGTAGTCTGCGGAGGACCAAAAACACCAAAAAAGACTAATCTATGGTGTCTGCGGAGGACCAAAAACACCGAACAAGACTAATCTATGGTGTCTGCGGAGGACCAAAAACACCGATCAAGACTAATCTATGGTGTCTGCGGAGGACCAAAAACACAGAACAAGACTAATCTACACTGTCTGCGGAGGACCAAAAACACCGAACAAGACTAATCTATGGTGTCTTTCGGAGGACCAAAAACACCGAACAAGACTAATCTACACTGTCTGCGGAGGACCAAAAACACCGAACAAGACTAATCTACACTGTCTGCAGAGGACCAAAAACAGCAAACAAGACTAATCTACACTGTCTGCAGAGGACCAAAAACACCGAACAAGACTAATCTATGGTGTCTGCGGAGGAGCAAAAACACCGAACAAGAGTGATCTATGGTGTCTGCGGAGGACAAAAAACACCGAACAAGACTAATCTATGGTGTCTGCGGAGGACCAAAAACACCGAACAAGACTAATCTATGGTGTCTGCGGAGGACCGAAAACACCGAACAAGACTAATCTATGGTGTCTGCGGAGGACCAAAAACACCGAACAAGACTAATCTACACTGTCTGCGGAGGACCAAAAACACCGAACAAGACTAATCTATGGTGTCTGCAGAGGACCAAAAACACCGAACAAGACTAATCTACACTGTCTGCGGAGGACCAAAAACACCGAAAAAGACTAATCTATGGTGTCTGCGGAGGACCAAAAACACCGAACAAGACTAATCTATGGTGTCTGCGGAGGACCAAAAACACCGAACAAGACTAATCTATGGTGTCTGCGGAGGACCAAAAACACAGAACAAGACTAATCTACACTGTCTGAGGAGGACCAAAAACACCGAACAAGACTAATCTATGGTGTCTGCGGAGGACCAAAAACACCGAACAAGACTAATCTACACTGTCTGTGGAGGACCAAAAACACCGAACAAGACTAATCTACACTGTCTGCAGAGGACCAAAAACAGCAAACAAGACTAATCTACACTGTCTGCAGAGGACCAAAAACACCGAACAAGACTAATCTATGGTTTCTGCGGAGGACCAAAAACACCGAACAAGACTAATCTATGGTGTCTGCGGAGGACCAAAAACACCGAACAAGACTAATCTATGGTGTCTGCGGAGGACCAAAAACACCGAAAAAGACTAATATACCCTGTTTGCGGAGGACCAAAAACACCGAACAAGACTAATCTATGGTGTCTGCAGAGGACCAAAAACACCGAACAAGACTAATCTACACTGTCTGCGGAGGACAAAAAACACCGACTAATCTACACTGTCTGCGGAGGAGCAAAAACACCGAACAAGACTAATCTATGGTGTCTGCAGGGGACCAAAAACACCGAACACAACTAATCTACACTGTCTGCAGAGGACCAAAAACACCGAACAAGACTAATCTACACTGTCTGCGGAGGACCAAAACACGGAACAAGACTAATCTAGACTGTCTGCGGAGGACCAAATCGCCGAACAAGACTAATCTACACTGTCTGCGGAGGACCAAAAACACCGAACAAGACTAATCTATGGTGTCTGCGGAGGACCAAAAACACCGAACAAGACTAATCTATGGTGTCTGCGGAGGACCAAAAACACCGAACAAGACTAATCTATGGTGTCTGCAGAGGACCAAAAACACCGAACAAGACTAATCTATGGTGTCTGCGGAGGACCAAAAACACCGAACAAGACTAATCTATGGTGTCTGCGGAGGACCAAAAACACCGAACAAGACGAATCTATGGTGTCTGCGGAGGACCAAAAACACCGAACACAACTAATCTACACTGTCTGCGGAGGACCAAAAACACCGAACAAGACTAATCTACACTGTCTGCGGAGGACCAAAAACACCGAACAAGACTAATCTACACTGTCTGCGGAGGACCAAAAACACCGAACAAGACTAATCTATGGTGTCTGCGGAGGACCAAAAACACCGAACAAGACTAATCTATGGTGTCTGCGGAGGACCAAAAACACCGAACAAGACTAATCTATGGTGTCTGCGGAGGACCAAAAACACCGAACAAGACTAATCTACACTGTCTGCTGAGGACCAAAAACACCGAACAAGACTAATCTATGGTGTCTGCAGAGGACCAAAAACACCGAACAAGACTAATCTACACTGTCTGCGGAGGACCAAAAACACCGAACAAGACGAATCTATGGTGTCTGCAGAAGACCAAAAACACCGAACAAGACTAATCTATGGTGTCTGCGGAGGACCAAAAACACCGAACAAGACTAATCTACACTGTCTGCGGAGGACCAAAAACACCGAACAAGACTAATCTACACTGTCTGCGGAGGACCAAAAACACCGAAAAAGACTAATCTATGGTGTCTGCGGAGGACCAAAAACACCGAACAAGACTAATCTACACTGTCTGCGGAGGACCAAAAACACCGAACAAGCCTAATCTACACTGTCTGCAGAGGACCAAAAACAGCAAACAAGACTAATCTACACTGTCTGCAGAGGACCAAAAACACCGAACAAGAATAATCTATTGTGACTGTGGAGGACCAAACACACCGAACACAACTAATCTACAATGTCTGCGGAGGACCAAAAACACCGAACAAGACTAATCTTTGGTGTCTGCGGAGGACCAAAAACATCGAACAAGAGTGACCTATGGTTTCTGCGGAGGACCAAAAACACCGAACAAGACTAATCTACACTATCTGCGGAGGAGCAAAAACACCGAACAAGACTAATCTATTGTGTCTGCAGGGGACCAAAAACACCGAACACAACTAATCTACACTGTCTGCAGAGGACCAAAAACACCGAACAAGACTAATCTACACTGTCTGCGGAGGACCAAAACACGGAACAAGACTAATCTAGACTGTGTGCGGAGGACCAAATCACCGAACAAGACTAATCTACACTGTCTGCGGAGGACCAAAAACACCGAACAAGACTAATCTATGGTGTCTGCGGAGGACCAAAAACAACGAACAAGACTAATCTACACTGTCTGCGGAGCACCAAAAACACCGAACAAGACTAATCTACACTGTCTGCGGAGGACCAAATCACCGAACAAGACTAATCTACACTGTCTGCGGAGGAGCAAAAACACCGAACAAGACTAATCTACACTGTCTGCAGAGGACCAAAAACACAGAACAAGACTAATCTACACTGTCTGCGGAGGACCAAAAACACCGAACAAGACTAATCTATGGTGTCTGCGGAGGACCAAAAACACCGAACAAGACTAATCTACACTGTCTGCGGAGGACCAAAAACACCGAACAAGACTAATCTACACTGTCTGCAGAGGACCAAAAACAGCAAACAAGACTAATCTACACTGTCTGCAGAGGACCAAAAACACCGAACAAGACTAATCTATGGTGACTGTGGAGGACCAAACACACCGAACACAACTAATCTACAATGTCTGCGGAGGACCAAAAACACCGAACAAGACTAATCTTTGGTATCTGCGGAGGACCAAAAACACCGAACAAGAGTGATCTATGGTTTCTGCGGAGGACCAAAAACACCGAACAAGACTAATCTACACTGTCTGCGGAGGAGCAAAAACACCGAACAAGACTAATCTATTGTGTCTGCAGGGGACCAAAAACACCGAACACAACTAATCTACACTGTCTGCAGAGGACCAAAAACACCGAACAAGACTAATCTACACTGTCTGCGGAGGACCAAAACACGGAACAAGACTAATCTAGACTGTGTGCGGAGGACCAAATCACCGAACAAGACTAATCTATGGTGTCTGCGGAGGACCAAAAACAACGAACAAGACTAATCTACACTGTCTGCGGAGCACCAAAAACACCGAACAAGACTAATCTACACTGTCTGCGGAGGACCAAATCACCGAACAAGACTAATCTACACTGTCTGCGGAGGACCAAAAACACCGAACAAGACTAATCTACACTGTCTGCAGAGGACCAAAAACACCGAACAAGACTAATCTACACTGTCTGCGGAAGACCAAAAACACCGAACAAGACTAATCTATGGTGTCTGCGGAGGACCAAAAACACCGAACAAGACTAATCTATGGTGTCTGTGGAGGACCAAAAACACCGAACAAGACTAATCTACACTGTCTGCAGAGGACCAAAAACAGCAAACAAGACTAATCTACACTGTCTGCAGAGGACCAAAAACACCGAACAGAACTAATCTATGGCGTCTGCGGAGGACCAAAAACACCGAACACAACTAATCTACACTGTCTGCGGAGGACCAAAAACACCGAACAAGACTAATCTATGGTGTCTGCGGAGGACCAAAAACACCGAACAAGACTAATCTATGGTGTCTGCGGAGGACCAAAAACACAGAACAAGACTAATCTACACTGTCTGAGGAGGACCAAAAACACCGAACAAGACTAATCTATGGTGTCTGCGGAGGACCAAAAACACCGAACAAGACTAATCTACACTGTCTGTGGAGGACCAAAAACACCGAACAAGACTAATCTACACTGTCTGCAGAGGACCAAAAACAGCAAACAAGACTAATCTACACTGTCTGCAGAGGACCAAAAACACCGAACAAGACTAATCTATGGTGTCTGCGGAGGACCAAAAACATCGAACAAGACTAATCTATGGTGTCTGTGGAGGACCAAAAACACCGAACAAGACTAATCTACACTGTCTGCGGAGGACCAAAAACACCGAACAAGACTAATCTATGGTGTCTGCGGAGGACCAAAAACACCGAACAAGAGTGATCTATGGTGTCTGCGGAGGACAAAAAACACCGAACAAGA
The DNA here is from genome assembly GCA_022114975.2 of Lampris megalopsis. Classification (NCBI taxonomy): domain Eukaryota; kingdom Metazoa; phylum Chordata; class Actinopteri; order Lampriformes; family Lampridae; genus Lampris; species Lampris megalopsis. The sequence continues at coordinate 140,466 of JAJHIY020000943.1, forward strand.
CTAATCTATGGTGTCTGCGGAGGACCAAAAACACCGAACAAGACTAATCTATGGTGTCTGCGGAGGACCAAAAACACCGAACAAGACTAATCTATGGTGTCTGCGGAGGACCAAAAACACCGAACAAGACTAATCTATGGTGTCTGCGGAGGACCAAAAACACAGAACAAGACTAATCTACACTGTCTGCGGAGGACCAAAAACACCGAACAAAACTAATCTACGGTGACTGTGGAGGACCAAAAACACCGAACACAACTAATCAACAATGTCTGCGGAGGACCAAAAACACCGAACAAGACTAATCTATGGTGTCTGCGGAGGACCAAAAACACCGAACAAGACTAATCTACACTGTCTGCGGAGGACCAAAAACACCGAACAAGACTAATCTACACTGTCTGCAGAGGACCAAAAACAGCAAACAAGACTAATCTACACTGTCTGCAGAGGACCAAAAACACCGAACAAGACTAATCTATGGTGTCTGCGGAGGACCAAAAACACCGAACAAGAGTGATCTATGGTGTCTGCGGAGGACAAAAAACACCGAACAAGACTAATCTATGGTGTCTGCGGAGGACCAAAAACACCGAACAAGACTAATCTATGGTGTCTGCGGAGGACCAAAAACACCGAACAAGACTAATCTATGGTGTCTGCGGAGGACCAAAAACACCGAACAAGACTAATCTACACTGTCTGCGGAGGACCAAAAACACCGAACAAGACTAATCTATGGTGTCTGCAGAGGACCAAAAACACCGAACAAGACTAATCTATGTAGTCTGCGGTGGACCAAAAACACCGAACAAGACTAATCTATGGTGTCTGCGGAGGACCAAAAACACCGAACAAGACTAATCTACACTGTCTGCGGAGGACCAAAAACACCGAACAAGACTAATCTATGGTGTCTGCGGAGGACCAAAAACACAGAACAAGACTAATCTACACTGTCTGCGGAGGACCAAATACACCGAACAAGACTAATCTACACTGTCTGCGGAGGACCAAAAACACCGAACAAGACTAATCTACACTGTCTGCAGAGGACCAAAAACAGCAAACAAGACTAATCTACACTGTCTGCGGAGGACCAAAAACACCGAACAAGACTAATCTATGGTTTCTGCGGAGGACCAAAAACACCGAACAAGACTAATCTATGGTGTCTGCGGAGGACCAAAAACACCGAACAAGACTAATCTATGGTGTCTGCGGAGGACCAAAAACACCGAACAAGACTAATCTATGGTGTCTGCAGAGGACCAAAAACACCGAACAAGACTAATCTACACTGTCTGCGGAGGAAAAAAACACCGACTAATCTACACTGTCTGCGGAGGAGCAAAAACACCGAACAAGACTAATCTATGGTGTCTGCAGGGGACCAAAAACACCGAACACAACTAATCTACACTGTCTGCAGAGGACCAAAAACACCGAACAAGACTAATCTATACTGTCTGCGGAGGACCAAAACACGGAACAAGACTAATCTAGACTGTCTGCGGAGGACCAAATCACCGAACAAGACTAATCTACACTGTCTGCGGAGGACCAAAAACACCGAACAAGACTAATCTATGGTGTCTGCGGAGGACCAAAAACACCGAACAAGAGTGATCAATGGTGTCTGCGGAGGACAAAAAAACACCGAACAAGACTAATCTATGGTGTCTGCGGAGGACCAAAAACACCGAACAAGACTAATCTATGGTGTCTGCAGAGGACCAAAAACACCGAACAAGACTAATCTATGGTGTCTGCGGAGGACCAAAAACACCGAACAAGACTAATCTATGGTGTCTGCGGAGGACCAAAAACACCGAACAAGACGAATCTATGGTGTCTGCGGAGGACCAAAAACACCGAACACAACTAATCTACACTGTCTGCGGAGGACCAAAAACACCGAACAAGACTAATCTATGGTGTCTGCGGAGGACCAAAAACACCGAACAAGACTAATCTATGGTGTCTGCAGAGGACCAAAAACACCGAACAAGACTAATCTACACTGTCTGCGGAGGACCAAAAACACCGAACAAGACTAATCTACACTGTCTGCGGAGGAGCAAAAACACCGAACAAGACTAATCTACACTCTCTGCAGAGGACCAAAAACAACGAACAAGACTAATCTACACTGTCTGCGGAGGACCAAAAACACCGAACAAGACTAATCTATGGTGTCTGCGGAGGACCAAAAACAACGAACAAGACTAATCTACACTGTCTGCGGAGCACCAAAAACACCGAACAAGACTAATCTACACTGTCTGCGGAGGACCAAATCACCGAACAAGACTAATCTACACTGTCTGCGGAGGAGCAAAAACACCGAACAAGACTAATCTACACTGTCTGCAGAGGACCAAAAACACAGAACAAGACTAATCTACACTGTCTGCGGAGGACCAAAAACACCGAACAAGACTAATCTATGGTGTCTGCGGAGGACCAAAAACACCGAACAAGACTAATCTATGGTGTCTGCGGAGGACCAAAAACACCGAACAAGACTAATCTACACTGTCTGCAGAGGACCAAAAACAGCAAACAAGACTAATCTACACTGTCTGCAGAGGACCAAAAACAACGAACAAGACTAATCTATGGTGACTGTGGAGGACCAAACACACCGAACACAACTAATCTACAATGTCTGCGGAGGACCAAAAACACCGAACAAGACTAATCTTTTGTATCTGCGGAGGACCAAAAACACCGAACAAGAGTGATCTATGGTTTCTGCGGAGGACCAAAAACACCGAACAAGACTAATCTACACTGTCTGCGGAGGAGCAAAAACACCGAACAAGACTAATCTATTGTGTCTGCAGGGGACCAAAAACACCGAACACAACTAATCTACACTGTCTGCAGAGGACCAAAAAACACCGAACAAGACTAATCTACACTGTCTGCGGAGGACCAAAACACGGAACAAGACTAATCTAGACTGTGTGCGGAGGACCAAATCACCGAACAAGACTAATCTACACTGTCTGCGGAGGACCAAAAACACCGAACAAGACTAATCTATGGTGTCTGCAGAGGACCAAAAACAACGAACAAGACTAATCTACACTGTCTGCGGAGCACCAAAAACACCGAACAAGACTAATCTACACTGTCTGCGGAGGACCAAATCACCGAACAAGACTAATCTACACTGTCTGCGGAGGACCAAAAACACCGAACAAGACTAATCTACACTGTCTGCAGAGGACCAAAAACACCGAACAAGACTAATCTACACTGTCTGCAGAAGACCAAAAACACCGAACAAGACTAATCTATGGTGTCTGCGGAGGACCAAAAACACCGAACAAGACTAATCTATGGTGTCTGCAGAGGACCAAAAACACCGAACAACACTAATCTATGGTGTCTGTGGAGGACCAAAAACACCGAACAAGACTAATCTACACTGTCTGCAGAGGACCAAAAACAGCAAACAAGACTAATCTACACTGTCTGCAGAGGACCAAAAACACCGAACAAGACTAATCTATGGCGTCTGCGGAGGACCAAAAACACCGAACACAACTAATCTACACTGTCTGCGGAGGACCAAAAACACCGAACAAGACTAATCTATGGTGTCTGCGGAGGACCAAAAACACCGAACAAGACTAATCTATGGTGTCTGTAGAGGACCAAAAACACCGAACAAGACTAATCTATGGTGTCTGCGGAGGACCAAAAACATCGAACAAGACTAATCTATGGTGTCTGTGGAGGACCAAAAACACCGAACAAGACTAATCTACACTGTCTGCGGAGGACCAAAAACACCGAACAAGACTAATCTACACTGTCTGCGGAGGAGCAAAAACACCGAACAAGACTAATCTACACTGTCTGCGGAGGACCAAAAACACCGAACAAGACTAATCTATGGTGTCTGCGGAGGACCAAAAACATCGAACAAGACTAATCTATGGTGTCTGTGGAGGACCAAAAACACCGAACAAGACTAATCTACACTGTCTGCGGAGGACCAAAAACACCGAACAAGACTAATCTATGGTGTCTGCGGAGGACCAAAAACACCGAACAAGACTAATCTATGGTGTCTGCGGAGGACCAAAAACACAGAACAAGACTAATCTACACTGTCTGCGGAGGACCAAAAACACCGAACAAGACTAATCTATGGTGTCTGCGGAGGACCAAATACACCGAACAAGACTAATCTACACTGTCTGCGGAGGACCAAAAACACCGAACAAGACTAATCTACACTGTCTGCAGAGGACCAAAAACAGCAAACAAGACTAATCTACACTGTCTGCAGAGGACCAAAAACACCGAACAAGACTAATCTATGGTTTCTGCGGAGGACCAAAAACACCGAACAAGACTAATCTATGGTGTCTGCGGAGGACCAAAAACACCGAACAAGACTAATCTATGGTGTCTGCGGAGGACCAAAAACACCGAACAAGACTAATCTATGGTGTCTGCAGAGGACCAAAAACACCGAACAAGACTAATCTACACTGTCTGCGGAGGAAAAAAACACCGACTAATCTACACTGTCTGCGGAGGAGCAAAAACACCGAACAAGACTAATCTATGGTGTCTGCAGGGGACCAAAAACACCGAACACAACTAATCTACACTGTCTGCAGAGGACCAAAAACACCGAACAAGACTAATCTATACTGTCTGCGGAGGACCAAAACACGGAACAAGACTAATCTAGACTGTCTGCGGAGGACCAAATCACCGAACAAGACTAATCTACACTGTCTGCGGAGGACCAAAAACACCGAACAAGACTAATCTATGGTGTCTGCGGAGGACCAAAAACACCGAACAAGAGTGATCAATGGTGTCTGCGGAGGACAAAAAACACCGAACAAGACTAATCTATGGTGTCTGCGGAGGACCAAAAACACCGAACAAGACTAATCTATGGTGTCTGCAGAGGACCAAAAACACCGAACAAGACTAATCTATGGTGTCCCCGGAGGACCAAAAACACCGAACAAGACTAATCTATGGTGTCTGCGGAGGACCAAAAACACCGAACAAGACGAATCTATGGTGTCTGCGGAGGACCAAAAACACCGAACACAACTAATCTACACTGTCTGCGGAGGACCAAAAACACCGAACAAGACTAATCTATGGTGTCTGCGGAGGACCAAAAACACCGAACAAGACTAATCTATGGTGTCTGCAGAGGACCAAAAACACCGAACAAGACTAATCTACACTGTCTGCGGAGGACCAAAAACACCGAACAAGACTAATCTACACTGTCTGCGGAGGAGCAAAAACACCGAACAAGACTAATCTACACTGTCTGCAGAGGACCAAAAACAACGAACAAGACTAATCTACACTGTCTGCGGAGGACCAAAAACACCGAACAAGACTAATCTATGGTGTCTGCGGAGGACCAAAAACAACGAACAAGACTAATCTACACTGTCTGCGGAGCACCAAAAACACCGAACAAGACTAATCTACACTGTCTGCGGAGGACCAAATCACCGAACAAGACTAATCTACACTGTCTGCGGAGGAGCAAAAACACCGAACAAGACTAATCTACACTGTCTGCAGAGGACCAAAAACACAGAACAAGACTAATCTACACTGTCTGCGGAGGACCAAAAACACCGAACAAGACTAATCTATGGTGTCTGCGGAGGACCAAAAACACCGAACAAGAGTAATCTACACTGTCTGCGGAGGACCAAAAACACCGAACAAGACTAATCTACACTGTCTGCAGAGGACCAAAAACAGCAAACAAGACTAATCTACACTGTCTGCAGAGGACCAAAAACAACGAACAAGACTAATCTATGGTGACTGTGGAGGACCAAACACACCGAACACAACTAATCTACAATGTCTGCGGAGGACCAAAAACACCGAACAAGACTAATCTTTGGTATCTGCGGAGGACCAAAAACACCGAACAAGAGTGATCTATGGTTTCTGCGGAGGACCAAAAACACCGAACAAGACTAATCTACACTGTCTGCGGAGGACCAAAAACACCGAACAAGACTAATCTATTGTGTCTGCAGGGGACCAAAAACACCGAACACAACTAATCTACACTGTCTGCAGAGGACCAAAAACACCGAACAAGACTAATCTACACTGTCTGCGGAGGACCAAAACACGGAACAAGACTAATCTAGACTGTGTGCGGAGGACCAAATCACCGAACAAGACTAATCTACACTGTCTGCGGAGGACCAAAAACACCGAACAAGACTAATCTATGGTGTCTGCAGAGGACCAAAAACAACGAACAAGACTAATCTACACTGTCTGCGGAGCACCAAAAACACCGAACAAGACTAATCTACACTGTCTGCGGAGGACCAAATCACCGAACAAGACTAATCTACACTGTCTGCGGAGGACCAAAAACACCGAACAAGACTAATCTACACTGTCTGCAGAGGACCAAAAACACCGAACAAGACTAATCTACACTGTCTGCGGAAGACCAAAAACACCGAACAAGACTAATCTATGGTGTCTGCGGAGGACCAAAAACACCGAACAAGACTAATCTATGGTGTCTGCAGAGGACCAAAAACACCGAACAACACTAATCTATGGTGTCTGTGGAGGACCAAAAACACCGAACAAGACTAATCTACACTGTCTGCAGAGGACCAAAAACAGCAAACAAGACTAATCTACACTGTCTGCAGAGGACCAAAAACACCGAACAAGACTAATCTATGGCGTCTGCGGAGGACCAAAAACACCGAACACAACTAATCTACACTGTCTGCGGAGGACCAAAAACACCGAACAAGACTAATCTATGGTGTCTGCGGAGGACCAAAAACACCGAACAAGACTAATCTATGGTGTCTGTAGAGGACCAAAAACACCGAACAAGACTAATCTATGGTGTCTGCGGAGGACCAAAAACATCGAACAAGACTAATCTATGGTGTCTGTGGAGGACCAAAAACACCGAACAAGACTAATCTACACTGTCTGCGGAGGACCAAAAACACCGAACAAGACTAATCTACACTGTCTGCGGAGGAGCAAAAACACCGAACAAGACTAATCTACACTGTCTGCGGAGGACCAAAAACACCGAACAAGACTAATCTATGGTGTCTGCGGAGGACCAAAAACATCGAACAAGACTAATCAATGGTGTCTGTGGAGGACCAAAAACACCGAACAAGACTAATCTACACTGTCTGCGGAGGACCAAAAACACCGAACAAGACTAATCTACACTGTCTGCGGAGGACCAAAAACACCGAACAAGAGTGATCTATGGTGTCTGCGGAGGACAAAAAACACCGAACAAGACTAATCTATGGTGTCTGCGGAGGACCAAAAACACCGAACAAGACTAATCTACACTGTCTGCGGAGGACCAAATCACCGAACAAGACTAATCTACACTGTCTGCGGAGGAGCAAAAACACCGAACAAGACTAATCTACACTGTCTGCAGAGGACCAAAAACACAGAACAAGACTAATCTACACTGTCTGCGGAGGACCAAAAACACCGAACAAGACTAATCTATGGTGTCTGCGGAGGACCAAAAACACCGAACAAGACTAATCTACACTGTCTGCGGAGGACCAAAAACACCGAACAAGACTAATCTACACTGTCTGCAGAGGACCAAAAACAGCAAACAAGACTAATCTACACTGTCTGCAGAGGACCAAAAACAACGAACAAGACTAATCTATGGTGACTGTGGAAGACCAAACACACCGAACACAACTAATCTACAATGTCTGCGGAGGACCAAAAACACCGAACAAGACTAATCTTTGGTATCTGCGGAGGACCAAAAACACCGAACAAGAGTGATCTATGGTTTCTGCGGAGGACCAAAAACACCGAACAAGACTAATCTACACTGTCTGCGGAGGAGCAAAAACACCGAACAAGACTAATCTATTGTGTCTGCAGGGGACCAAAAACACCGAACACAACTAATCTACACTGTCTGCAGAGGACCAAAAACACCGAACAAGACTAATCTACACTGTCTGCGGAGGACCAAAACACGGAACAAGACTAATCTAGACTGTGTGCGGAGGACCAAATCACCGAACAAGACTAATCTACACTGTCTGCGGAGGACCAAAAACACCGAACAAGACTAATCTATGGTGTCTGCGGAGGACCAAAAACAACGAACAAGACTAATCTACACTGTCTGCGGAGCACCAAAAACACCGAACAAGACTAATCTACACTGTCTGCGGAGGACCAAATCACCGAACAAGACTAATCTACACTGTCTGCGGAGGACCAAAAACACCGAACAAGACTAATCTACACTGTCTGCAGAGGACCAAAAACACCGAACAAGACTAATCTACACTGTCTGCGGAAGACCAAAAACACCGAACAAGACTAATCTATGGTGTCTGCGGAGGACCAAAAACACCGAACAAGACTAATCTATGGTGTCTGCAGAGGACCAAAAACACCGAACAACACTAATCTATGGTGTCTGTGGAGGACCAAAAACACCGAACAAGACTAATCTACACTGTCTGCAGAGGACCAAAAACAGCAAACAAGACTAATCTACACTGTCTGCAGAGGACCAAAAACACCGAACAAGACTAATCTATGGCGTCTGCGGAGGACCAAAAACACCGAACACAACTAATCTACACTGTCTGCGGAGGACCAAAAACACCGAACAAGACTAATCTATGGTGTCTGCGGAGGACCAAAAACACCGAACAAGACTAATCTATGGTGTCTGTAGAGGACCAAAAACACCGAACAAGACTAATCTATGGTGTCTGCGGAGGACCAAAAACATCGAACAAGACTAATCTATGGTGTCTGTGGAGGACCAAAAACACCGAACAAGACTAATCTACACTGTCTGCGGAGGACCAAAAACACCGAACAAGACTAATCTACACTGTCTGCGGAGGAGCAAAAACACCGAACAAGACTAATCTACACTGTCTGCGGAGGACCAAAAACACCGAACAAGACTAATCTATGGTGTCTGTAGAGGACCAAAAACACCGAACAAGACTAATCTATGGTGTCTGCGGAGGACCAAAAACATCGAACAAGACTAATCTATGGTGTCTGTGGAGGACCAAAAACACCGAACAAGACTAATCTACACTGTCTGCGGAGGACCAAAAACACCGAACAAGACTAATCTACACTGTCTGCGGAGGAGCAAAAACACCGAACAAGACTAATCTACACTGTCTGCGGAGGACCAAAAACACCGAACAAGACTAATCTATGGTGTCTGCGGAGGACCAAAAACATCGAACAAGACTAATCAATGGTGTCTGTGGAGGACCAAAAACACCGAACAAGACTAATCTACACTGTCTGCGGAGGACCAAAAACACCGAACAAGACTAATCTACACTGTCTGCGGAGGACCAAAAACACCGAACAAGAGTGATCTATGGTGTCTGCGGAGGACAAAAAACACCGCACAAGACTAATCTATGGTGTCTGCGGAGGACCAAAAACACCGAACAAGACTAATCTACACTGTCTGCGGAGGACCAAATCACCGAACAAGACTAATCTACACTGTCTGCGGAGGAGCAAAAACACCGAACAAGACTAATCTACACTGTCTGCAGAGGACCAAAAACACAGAACAAGACTAATCTACACTGTCTGCGGAGGACCAAAAACACCGAACAAGACTAATCTATGGTGTCTGCGGAGGACCAAAAACACCGAACAAGACTAATCTACACTGTCTGCGGAGGACCAAAAACACCGAACAAGACTAATCTACACTGTCTGCAGAGGACCAAAAACAGCAAACAAGACTAATCTACACTGTCTGCAGAGGACCAAAAACAACGAACAAGACTAATCTATGGTGACTGTGGAAGACCAAACACACCGAACACAACTAATCTACAATGTCTGCGGAGGACCAAAAACACCGAACAAGACTAATCTTTGGTATCTGCGGAGGACCAAAAACACCGAACAAGAGTGATCTATGGTTTCTGCGGAGGACCAAAAACACCGAACAAGACTAATCTACACTGTCTGCGGAGGAGCAAAAACACCGAACAAGACTAATCTATTGTGTCTGCAGGGGACCAAAAACACCGAACACAACTAATCTACACTGTCTGCAGAGGACCAAAAACACCGAACAAGACTAATCTACACTGTCTGCGGAGGACCAAAACACGGAACAAGACTAATCTAGACTGTGTGCGGAGGACCAAATCACCGAACAAGACTAATCTACACTGTCTGCGGAGGACCAAAAACACCGAACAAGACTAATCTATGGTGTCTGCGGAGGACCAAAAACAACGAACAAGACTAATCTACACTGTCTGCGGAGCACCAAAAACACCGAACAAGACTAATCTACACTGTCTGCGGAGGACCAAATCACCGAACAAGACTAATCTACACTGTCTGCGGAGGACCAAAAACACCGAACAAGACTAATCTACACTGTCTGCAGAGGACCAAAAACACCGAACAAGACTAATCTACACTGTCTGCGGAAGACCAAAAACACCGAACAAGACTAATCTATGGTGTCTGCGGAGGACCAAAAACACCGAACAAGAGTGATCTATGGTGTCTGCGGAGGACAAAAAACACCGAACAAGACTAATCTATGGTGTCTGCGGAGGACCAAAAACACCGAACAAGACTAATCTACACTGTCTGCGGAGGACCAAATCACCGAACAAGACTAATCTACACTGTCTGCGGAGGAGCAAAAACACCGAACAAGACTAATCTACACTGTCTGCAGAGGACCAAAAACACAGAACAAGACTAATCTACACTGTCTGCGGAGGACCAAAAACACCGAACAAGACTAATCTATGGTGTCTGCGGAGGACCAAAAACACCGAACAAGACTAATCTACACTGTCTGCGGAGGACCAAAAACACCGAACAAGACTAATCTACACTGTCTGCAGAGGACCAAAAACAGCAAACAAGACTAATCTACACTGTCTGCAGAGGACCAAAAACAACGAACAAGACTAATCTATGGTGACTGTGGAAGACCAAACACACCGAACACAACTAATCTACAATGTCTGCGGAGGACCAAAAACACCGAACAAGACTAATCTTTGGTATCTGCGGAGGACCAAAAACACCGAACAAGAGTGATCTATGGTTTCTGCGGAGGACCAAAAACACCGAACAAGACTAATCTACACTGTCTGCGGAGGAGCAAAAACACCGAACAAGACTAATCTATTGTGTCTGCAGGGGACCAAAAACACCGAACACAACTAATCTACACTGTCTGCAGAGGACCAAAAACACCGAACAAGACTAATCTACACTGTCTGCGGAGGACCAAAACACGGAACAAGACTAATCTAGACTGTGTGCGGAGGACCAAATCACCGAACAAGACTAATCTACACTGTCTGCGGAGGACCAAAAACACCGAACAAGACTAATCTATGGTGTCTGCGGAGGACCAAAAACAACGAACAAGACTAATCTACACTGTCTGCGGAGCACCAAAAACACCGAACAAGACTAATCTACACTGTCTGCGGAGGACCAAATCACCGAACAAGACTAATCTACACTGTCTGCGGAGGACCAAAAACACCGAACAAGACTAATCTACACTGTCTGCAGAGGACCAAAAACACCGAACAAGACTAATCTACACTGTCTGCGGAAGACCAAAAACACCGAACAAGACTAATCTATGGTGTCTGCGGAGGACCAAAAACACCGAACAAGACTAATCTATGGTGTCTGCAGAGGACCAAAAACACCGAACAACACTAATCTATGGTGTCTGTGGAGGACCAAAAACACCGAACAAGACTAATCTACACTGTCTGCAGAGGACCAAAAACAGCAAACAAGACTAATCTACACTGTCTGCAGAGGACCAAAAACACCGAACAAGACTAATCTATGGCGTCTGCGGAGGACCAAAAACACCGAACACAACTAATCTACACTGTCTGCGGAGGACCAAAAACACCGAACAAGACTAATCTATGGTGTCTGCGGAGGACCAAAAACACTGAACAAGACTAATCTATGGTGTCTGTAGAGGACCAAAAACACCGAACAAGACTAATCTATGGTGTCTGCGGAGGACCAAAAACATCGAACAAGACTAATCTATGGTGTCTGTGGAGGACCAAAAACACCGAACAAGACTAATCTACACTGTCTGCGGAGGACCAAAAACACCGAACAAGACTAATCTACACTGTCTGCGGAGGAGCAAAAACACCGAACAAGACTAATCTACACTGTCTGCGGAGGACCAAAAACACCGAACAAGACTAATCTATGGTGTCTGCGGAGGACCAAAAACATCGAACAAGACTAATCTATGGTGTCTGTGGAGGACCAAAAACACCGAACAAGACTAATCTACACTGTCTGCGGAGGACCAAAAACACCGAACAAGACTAATCTATGGTGTCTGCGGAGGACCAAAAACACCGAACAAGAGTGATCTATGGTGTCTGCGGAGGACAAAAAACACCGAACAAGACTAATCTATGGTGTCTGCGGAGGACCAAAAACACCGAACAAGACTAATCTATGGTGTCTGCGGAGGACCAAAAACACCGAACAAGACTAATCTATGGTGTCTGCGGAGGACCAAAAACACCGAACAAGACTAATCTATGGTGTCTGCGGAGGACCAAAAACACAGAACAAGACTAATCTATGGTGTCTGCGGAGGACCAAAAACACCGAACAAGACTAATCTATGGTGTCTGCGGAGGACCAAAAACACCGAACAAGACTAATCTACACTGTCTGCGGAGGACCAAAAACACCGAACAAGACTAATCTACACTGTCTGCAGAGGACCAAAAACAGCAAACAAGACTAATCTACACTGTCTGCAGAGGACCAAAAACACCGAACCAGACTAATCTATGGTGTCTGCGGAGGACCAAAAACACCGAACAAGAGTGATCTATGGTGTCTGCGGAGGACAAAAAACACCGAACAAGACTAATCTATGGTGTCTGCGGAGGACCAAAAACACCGAACAAGACTAATCTATGGTGTCTGCGGAGGACCAAAAACACCGAACAAGACTAATCTATGGTGTCTGCGGAGGACCAAAAACACCGAACAAGACTAATCTACACTGTCTGCGGAGGACCAAAAACACCGAACAAGACTAATCTATGGTGTCTGCAGAGGACCAAAAACACCGAACAACACTAATCTATGTAGTCTGCGGTGGACCAAAAACACCGAAAAAGACTAATCTATGGTGTCTGCGGAGGACCAAAAACACCGAACAAGACTAATCTATGGTGTCTGCGGAGGACCAAAAACACAGAACAAGACTAATCTACACTGTCTGCGGAGGACCAAAAACACCGAACAAGACTAATCTATGGTGTCTGCGGAGGACCAAATACACCGAACAAGACTAATCTACACTGTCTGCGGAGGACCAAAAACACCGAACAAGACTAATCTACACTGTCTGCAGAGGACCAAAAACAGCAAACAAGACTAATCTACACTGTCTGCAGAGGACCAAAAACACCGAACAAGACTAATCTATGGTTTCTGCGGAGGACCAAAAACACCGAACAAGACTAATCTATGGTGTCTGCGGAGGACCAAAAACACCGAACAAGACTAATCTATGGTGTCTGCGGAGGACCAAAAACACCGAACAAGACTAATCTATGGTGTCTGCAGAGGACCAAAAACACCGAACAAGACTAATCTACACTGTCTGCGGAGGAAAAAAACACCGACTAATCTACACTGTCTGCGGAGGAGCAAAAACACCGAACAAGACTAATCTATGGTGTCTGCAGGGGACCAAAAACACCGAACACAACTAATCTACACTGTCTGCAGAGGACCAAAAACACCGAACAAGACTAATCTATACTGTCTGCGGAGGACCAAAACACGGAACAAGACTAATCTAGACTGTCTGCGGAGGACCAAATCACCGAACAAGACTAATCTACACTGTCTGCGGAGGACCAAAAACACCGAACAAGACTAATCTATGGTGTCTGCGGAGGACCAAAAACACCGAACAAGAGTGATCAATGGTGTCTGCGGAGGACAAAAAACACCGAACAAGACTAATCTATGGTGTCTGCGGAGGACCAAAAACACCGAACAAGACTAATCTATGGTGTCTGCAGAGGACCAAAAACACCGAACAAGACTAATCTATGGTGTCTGCGGAGGACCAAAAACACCGAACAAGACTAATCTATGGTGTCTGCGGAGGACCAAAAACACAGAACAAGACTAATCTACACTGTCTGCGGAGGACCAAAAACACCGAACAAGACTAATCTATGGTGTCTGCGGAGGACCAAATACACCGAACAAGACTAATCTACACTGTCTGCGGAGGACCAAAAACACCGAACAAGACTAATCTACACTGTCTGCAGAGGACCAAAAACAGCAAACAAGACTAATCTACACTGTCTGCAGAGGACCAAAAACACCGAACAAGACTAATCTATGGTTTCTGCGGAGGACCAAAAACACCGAACAAGACTAATCTATGGTGTCTGCGGAGGACCAAAAACACCGAACAAGACTAATCTATGGTGTCTGCGGAGGACCAAAAACACCGAACAAGACTAATCTATGGTGTCTGCAGAGGACCAAAAACACCGAACAAGACTAATCTACACTGTCTGCGGAGGAAAAAAACACCGACTAATCTACACTGTCTGCGGAGGAGCAAAAACACCGAACAAAACTAATCTATGGTGTCTGCAGGGGACCAAAAACACCGAACACAACTAATCTACACTGTCTGCAGAGGACCAAAAACACCGAACAAGACTAATCTATACTGTCTGCGGAGGACCAAAACACGGAACAAGACTAATCTAGACTGTCTGCGGAGGACCAAATCACCGAACAAGACTAATCTACACTGTCTGCGGAGGACCAAAAACACCGAACAAGACTAATCTTTGGTGTCTGCGGAGGACCAAAAACACCGAACAAGAGTGATCAATGGTGTCTGCGGAGGACAAAAAACACCGAACAAGACTAATCTATGGTGTCTGCGGAGGACCAAAAACACCGAACAAGACTAATCTATGGTGTCTGCAGAGGACCAAAAACACCGAACAAGACTAATCTATGGTGTCTGCGGAGGACCAAAAACACCGAACAAGACTAATCTATGGTGTCTGCGGAGGACCAAAAACACCGAACAAGACGAATCTATGGTGTCTGCGGAGGACCAAAAACACCGAACACAACTAATCTACACTGTCTGCGGAGGACCAAAAACACCGAACAAGACTAATCTATGGTGTCTGCGGAGGACCAAAAACACCGAACAAGACTAATCTATGGTGTCTGCAGAGGACCAAAAACACCGAACAAGACTAATCTACACTGTCTGCGGAGGACCAAAAACACCGAACAAGACTAATCTACACTGTCTGCGGAGGAGCAAAAACACCGAACAAGACTAATCTACACTGTCTGCAGAGGGCCAAAAACAACGAACAAGACTAATCTACACTGTCTGCGGAGGACCAAAAACACCGAACAAGACTAATCTATGGTGTCTGCGGAGGACCAAAAACACCGAACAAGACTAATCTATGGTGTCTGTGGAGGACCAAAAACACCGAACAAGACTAATCTACACTGTCTGCGGAGGACCAAAAACACCGAACAAGACTAATCTACACTGTCTGCGGAGGACCAAAAACACCGAACAAGACTAATCTACACTGTCTGCGGAGGACCAAAAACACCGAACAAGACTAATCTATGGTGTCTGCGGAGGACCAAAAACACCGAACAAGAGTGATCTATGGTGTCTGCGGAGGACAAAAAACACCGAACAAGACTAATCTATGGTGTCTGCGGAGGACCAAAAACACCGAACAAGACTAATCTATGGTGTCTGTAGAGGACCAAAAACACCGAACAAGACTAATCTATGGTGTCTGTGGAGGACCAAAAACACCGAACAAGACTAATCTACACTGTCTGCGGAGGACCAAAAACACCGAACAAGACTAATCTACACTGTCTGCGGAGGACCAAAAACACCGAACAAGACTAATCTACACTGTCTGCGGAGGACCAAAAACACCGAACAAGACTAATCTATGGTGTCTGCGGAGGACCAAAAACACCGAACAAGACTAATCTATGGTGTCTGCGGAGGACAAAAAACACCGAACAAGACTAATCTATGGTGTCTGCGGAGGACCAAAAACACCGAACAAGACTAATCTATGGTGTCTGCGGAGGACCAAAAACACCGAACAAGACTAATCTATGGTGTCTGCGGAGGACCAAAAACACCGAACAAGACTAATCTACACTGTCTGCGGAGGACCAAAAACACCGAACAAGACTAATCTATGGTGTCTGCGGAGGACCAAAAACACCGAACAAGACTAACCTACACTGTCTGCGGAGGACCAAAAACACCGAGAAAGACTAATCTATGGTGTCTGCGGAGGACCAAAAACACCGAACAACACTAATCTATGGTGTCTGCAGAGGACCAAAAACACCGAACAAGACTAATCTACACTGTCTGCAGAGGACCAAAAACACCGAACAAGACTAATCTATGGTGTCTGCGGAGGACCAAAAACACCGAACAAGACTAATCTATGGCGTCTGCGGAGGACCAAAAACACCGAACACAACTAATCTACACTGTCTGCGGAGGACCAAAAACACCGAACAAGACTAATCTATGGTGTCTGCGGAGGACCAAAAACATCGAACAAGACTAATCTATGGTGTCTGTGGAGGACCAAAAACACCGAACAAGACTAATCTACACTGTCTGCGGAGGACCAAAAACACCGAACAAGACTAATCTATGGTGTCTGCGGAGGACCAAAAACACCGAACAAGAGTGATCTATGGTGTCTGCGGAGGACAAAAAACACCGAACAAGACTAATCTATGGTGTCTGCGGAGGACCAAAAACACCGAACAAGACTAATCTATGGTGTCTGCGGAGGACCAAAAACACCGAACAAGACTAATCTATGGTGTCTGCGGAGGACCAAAAACACCGAACAAGACTAATCTATGGTGTCTGCGTAGGACCAAAAACACAGAACAAGACTAATCTACACTGTCTGCGGAGGACCAAAAACACCGAACAAGACTAATCTATGGTGTCTGCGGAGGACCAAAAACACCGAACAAGACTAATCTACACTGTCTGCGGAGGACCAAAAACACCGAACAAGACTAATCTACACTGTCTGCAGAGGACCAAAAACAGCAAACAAGACTAATCTACACTGTCTGCAGAGGACCAAAAACACCGAACAAGACTAATCTATGGTGTCTGCGGAGGACCAAAAACACCGAACAAGAGTGATCTATGGTGTCTGCGGAGGACAAAAAACACCGAACAAGACTAATCTATGGTGTCTGCGGAGGCACAAAAACACCGAACAAGACTAATCTATGGTGTCTGCGGAGGACCAAAAACACCGAACAAGACTAATCTATGGTGTCTGCGGAGGACCAAAAACACCGAACAAGACTAATCTACACTGTCTGCGGAGGACCAAAAACACCGAACAAGACTAATCTATGGTGTCTGCAGAGGACCAAAAACACCGAACAAGACTAATCTATGTAGTCTGCGGTGGACCAAAAACACCGAAAAAGACTAAGCTATGGTGTCTGCGGAGGACCAAAAACACCGAACAAGACTAATCTATGGTGTCTGCGGAGGACCAAAAACACCGAACAAGACTAATCTATGGTGTCTGCGGAGGACCAAAAACACAGAACAAGACTAATCTACACTGTCTGCGGAGGACCAAAAACACCGAACAAGACTAATCTACACTGTCTGCGGAGGACCAAAAACACCGAACAAGACTAATCTACACTGTCTGCAGAGGACCAAAAACAGCAAACAAGACTAATCTACACTGTCTGCAGAGGACCAAAAACACCGAACAAGACTAATCTATGGTTTCTGCGGAGGACCAAAAACACCGAACAAGACTAATCTATGGTGTCTGCGGAGGACCAAAAACACCGAACAAGACTAATCTATGGTGTCTGCGGAGGACCAAAAACACCGAACAAGACTAATCTATGGTGTCTGCAGAGGACCAAAAACACCGAACAAGACTAATCTACACTGTCTGCGGAGGAAAAAAACACCGACTAATCTACACTGTCTGCGGAGGAGCAAAAACACCGAACAAGACTAATCTATGGTGTCTGCAGGGGACCAAAAACACCGAACACAACTAATCTACACTGTCTGCAGAGGACCAAAAACACCGAACAAGACTAATCTATACTGTCTGCGGAGGACCAAAACACCGAACAAGACTAATCTAGACTGTCTGCGGAGGACCAAATCACCGAACAAGACTAATCTACACTGTCTGCGGAGGACCAAAAACACCGAACAAGACTAATCTATGGTGTCTGCGGAGGACCAAAAACACCGAACAAGAGTGATCAATGGTGTCTGCGGAGGACAAAAAACACCGAACAAGACTAATCTATGGTGTCTGCGGAGGACCAAAAACACCGAACAAGACTAATCTATGGTGTCTGCAGAGGACCAAAAACACCGAACAAGACTAATCTATGGTGTCTGCGGAGGACCAAAAACACCGAACAAGACTAATCTATGGTGTCTGCGGAGGACCAAAAACACCGAACAAGACGAATCTATGGTGTCTGCGGAGGACCAAAAACACCGAACACAACTAATCTACACTGTCTGCGGAGGACCAAAAACACCGAACAAGACTAATCTATGGTGTCTGCGGAGGACCAAAAACACCGAACAAGACTAATCTATGGTGTCTGCAGAGGACCAAAAACACCGAACAAGACTAATCTACACTGTCTGCGGAGGACCAAAAGCACCGAACAAGACTAATCTACACTGTCTGCAGAGGACCAAAAACACCGAACAAGACTAATCTACACTGTCTGCAGAGGACCAAAAACAGCAAACAAGACTAATCTACACTGTCTGCAGAGGACCAAAAACACCGAACAAGACTAATCTATGGTGTCTGCGGAGGACCAAAAACACCGAACAAGACTAATCTATGGCGTCTGCGGAGGACCAAAAACACCGAACAAGACTAATCTATGGTGTCTGCGGAGGACCAAAAACACCGAACAAGACTAATCTATGGTGTCTGCGGAGGACCAAAAACATCGAACAAGACTAATCTATGGTGTCTGTGGAGGACCAAAAACACCGAACAAGACTAATCTATACTGTCTGCGGAGGACCAAAAACACCGAACAAGACTAATCTATGGTGTCTGCGGAGGACCAAAAACACCGAACAAGAGTGATCTATGGTGTCTGCGGAGGACAAAAAACACCGAACAAGACTAATCTATGGTGTCTGCGGAGGACCAAAAACACCGAACAAGACTAATCTATGGTGTCTGCGGAGGACCAAAAACACCAAACAAGACTAATCTATGGTGTCTGCGGAGGACCAAAAACACCGAACAAGACTAATCTATGGTGTCTGCGGAGGACCAAAAACACAGAACAAGACTAATCTACACTGTCTGCGGAGGACCAAAAACACCGAACAAGACTAATCTATGGTGTCTGCGGAGGACCAAAAACACCGAACAAGACTAATCTACACTGTCTGCGGAGGACCAAAACACGGAACAAGACTAATCTAGACTGTGTGCGGAGGACCAAATCACCGAACAAGACTAATCTACACTGTCTGCGGAGGACCAAAAACACCGAACAAGACTAATCTATGGTGTCTGCGGAGGACCAAAAACAACGAACAAGACTAATCTACACTGTCTGCGGAGCACCAAAAACACCGAACAAGACTAATCTACACTGTCTGCGGAGGACCAAATCACCGAACAGACTAATCTACACTGTCTGCGGAGGACCAAAAACACCGAACAAGACTAATCTACACTGTCTGCAGAGGACCAAAAACACCGAACAAGACTAATCTACACTGTCTGCGGAAGACCAAAAACACCGAACAAGACTAATCTATGGTGTCTGCGGAGGACCAAAAACACCGAACAAGACTAATCTATGGTGTCTGCAGAGGACCAAAAACACCGAACAACACTAATCTATGGTGTCTGTGGAGGACCAAAAACACCGAACAAGACTAATCTACACTGTCTGCAGAGGACCAAAAACAGCAAACAAGACTAATCTACACTGTCTGCAGAGGACCAAAAACACCGAACAAGACTAATCTATGGCGTCTGCGGAGGACCAAAAACACCGAACACAACTAATCTACACTGTCTGCGGAGGACCAAAAACACCGAACAAGACTAATCTATGGTGTCTGCGGAGGACCAAAAACACCGAACAAGACTAATCTATGGTGTCTGTAGAGGACCAAAAACACCGAACAAGACTAATCTATGGTGTCTGCGGAGGACCAAAAACATCGAACAAGACTAATCTATGGTGTCTGTGGAGGACCAAAAACACCGAACAAGACTAATCTACACTGTCTGCGGAGGACCAAAAACACCGAACAAGACTAATCTACACTGTCTGCGGAGGAGCAAAAACACCGAACAAGACTAATCTACACTGTCTGCGGAGGACCAAAAACACCGAACAAGACTAATCTATGGTGTCTGCGGAGGACCAAAAACATCGAACAAGACTAATCTATGGTGTCTGTGGAGGACCAAAAACACCGAACAAGACTAATCTACACTGTCTGCGGAGGACCAAAAACACCGAACAAGACTAATCTATGGTGTCTGCGGAGGACCAAAAACACCGAACAAGAGTGATCTATGGTGTCTGCGGAGGACAAAAAACACCGAACAAGACTAATCTATGGTGTCTGCGGAGGACCAAAAACACCGAACAAGACTAATCTACACTGTCTGCGGAGGACCAAATCACCGAACAAGACTAATCTACACTGTCTGCGGAGGAGCAAAAACACCGAACAAGACTAATCTACACTGTCTGCAGAGGACCAAAAACACAGAACAAGACTAATCTACACTGTCTGCGGAGGACCAAAAACACCGAACAAGACTAATCTATGGTGTCTGCGGAGGACCAAAAACACCGAACAAGACTAATCTACACTGTCTGCGGAGGACCAAAAACACCGAACAAGACTAATCTACACTGTCTGCAGAGGACCAAAAACAGCAAACAAGACTAATCTACACTGTCTGCAGAGGACCAAAAACAACGAACAAGACTAATCTATGGTGACTGTGGAGGACCAAACACACCGAACACAACTAATCTACAATGTCTGCGGAGGACCAAAAACACCGAACAAGACTAATCTTTGGTATCTGCGGAGGACCAAAAACACCGAACAAGAGTGATCTATGGTTTCTGCGGAGGACCAAAAACACCGAACAAGACTAATCTACACTGTCTGCGGAGGAGCAAAAACACCGAACAAGACTAATCTATTGTGTCTGCAGGGGACCAAAAACACCGAACAAAACTAATCTACACTGTCTGCAGAGGACCAAAAACACCGAACAAGACTAATCTACACTGTCTGCGGAGGACCAAAACACGGAACAAGACTAATCTAGACTGTGTGCGGAGGACCAAATCACCGAACAAGACTAATCTACACTGTCTGCGGAGGACCAAAAACACCGAACAAGACTAATCTATGGTGTCTGCGGAGGACCAAAAACAACGAACAAGACTAATCTACACTGTCTGCGGAGCACCAAAAACACCGAACAAGACTAATCTACACTGTCTGCGGAGGACCAAATCACCGAACAAGACTAATCTACACTGTCTGCGGAGGACCAAAAACACCGAACAAGACTAATCTACACTGTCTGCAGAGGACCAAAAACACCGAACAAGACTAATCTACACTGTCTGCGGAAGACCAAAAACACCGAACAAGACTAATCTATGGTGTCTGCGGAGGACCAAAAACACCGAACAAGACTAATCTATGGTGTCTGCAGAGGACCAAAAACACCGAACAACACTAATCTATGGTGTCTGTGGAGGACCAAAAACACCGAACAAGACTAATCTACACTGTCTGCAGAGGACCAAAAACAGCAAACAAGACTAATCTACACTGTCTGCAGAGGACCAAAAACACCGAACAAGACTAATCTATGGCGTCTGCGGAGGACCAAAAACACCGAACACAACTAATCTACACTGTCTGCGGAGGACCAAAAACACCGAACAAGACTAATCTATGGTGTCTGCGGAGGACCAAAAACACCGAACAAGACTAATCTATGGTGTCTGTAGAGGACCAAAAACACCGAACAAGACTAATCTATGGTGTCTGCGGAGGACCAAAAACATCGAACAAGACTAATCTATGGTGTCTGTGGAGGACCAAAAACACCGAACAAGACTAATCTACACTGTCTGCGGAGGACCAAAAACACCGAACAAGACTAATCTACACTGTCTGCGGAGGAGCAAAAACACCGAACAAGACTAATCTATGGTGCCTGCGGAGGACCAAAAACATCGAACAAGACTAATCTATGGTGTCTGTGGAGGACCAAAAACACCGAACAAGACTAATCTACACTGTCTGCAGAGGACCAAAAACACCGAACAAGACTAATCTATGGTGTCTGCGGAGGACCAAAAACACCGAACAAGAGTGATCTATGGTGTCTGCGGAGGACAAAAAACACCGAACAAGACTAATCTATGGTGTCTGCGGAGGACCAAAAACACCGAACAAGACTAATCTATGGTGTCTGCGGAGGACCAAAAACACCGAACAAGACTAATCTATGGTGTCTGCGGAGGACCAAAAACACCGAACAAGACTAATCTATGGTGTCTGCGGAGGACCAAAAACACAGAACAAGACTAATCTATGGTGTCTGCGGAGGACCAAAAACACCGAACAAGACTAATCTATGGTGTCTGCGGAGGACCAAAAACACCGAACAAGACTAATCTACACTGTCTGCGGAGGACCAAAAACACCGAACAAGACTAATCTACACTGTCTGCAGAGGACCAAAAACAGCAAACAAGACTAATCTACACTGTCTGCAGAGGACCAAAAACACCGAACAAGACTAATCTATGGTGTCTGCGGAGGACCAAAAACACCGAACAAGAGTGATCTATCGTGTCTGCGGAGGACAAAAAACACCGAACAAGACTAATCTATGGTGTCTGCGGAGGACCAAAAACACCGAACAAGACTAATCTATGGTGTCTGCGGAGGACCAAAAACACCGAACAAGACTAATCTATGGTGTCTGCGGAGGACCAAAAACACCGAACAAGACTAATCTACACTGTCTGCGGAGGACCAAAAACACCGAACAAGACTAATCTATGGTGTCTGCAGAGGACCAAAAACACCGAACAAGACTAATCTATGTAGTCTGCGGTGGACCAAAAACACCGAAAAAGACTAATCTATGGTGTCTGCGGAGGACCAAAAACACCGAACAAGACTAATCTATGGTGTCTGCGGAGGACCAAAAACACCGAACAAGACTAATCTATGGTGTCTGCGGAGGACCAAAAACACAGAACAAGACTAATCTACACTGTCTGCGGAGGACCAAAAACACCGAACAAGACTAATCTATGGTGTCTGCGGAGGACCAAATACACCGAACAAGACTAATCTACACTGTCTGCGGAGGACCAAAAACACCGAACAAGACTAATCTACACTGTCTGCAGAGGACCAAAAACAGCAAACAAGACTAATCTATGGTGTCTGCAGAGGACCAAAAACACCGAACAAGACTAATCTATGGTTTCTGCGGAGGACCAAAAACACCGAACAAGACTAATCTATGGTGTCTGCGGAGGACCAAAAACACCGAACAAGACTAATCTATGGTGTCTGCGGAGGACCAAAAACACCGAACAAGACTAATCTATGGTGTCTGCAGAGGACCAAAAACACCGAACAAGACTAATCTACACTGTCTGCGGAGGAAAAAAACACCGACTAATCTACACTGTCTGCGGAGGAGCAAAAACACCGAACAAGACTAATCTATGGTGTCTGCAGGGGACCAAAAACACCGAACACAACTAATCTACACTGTCTGCAGAGGACCAAAAACACCGAACAAGACTAATCTATACTGTCTGCGGAGGACCAAAACACGGAACAAGACTAATCTAGACTGTCTGCGGAGGACCAAATCACCGAACAAGACTAATCTACACTGTCTGCGGAGGACCAAAAACACCGAACAAGACTAATCTATGGTGTCTGCGGAGGACCAAAAACACCGAACAAGAGTGATCAATGGTGTCTGCGGAGGACAAAAAACACCGAACAAGACTAATCTATGGTGTCTGCGGAGGACCAAAAACACCGAACAAGACTAATCTATGGTGTCTGCAGAGGACCAAAAACACCGAACAAGACTAATCTATGGTGTCTGCGGAGGACCAAAAACACCGAACAAGACTAATCTATGGTGTCTGCGGAGGACCAAAAACACAGAACAAGACTAATCTACACTGTCTGCGGAGGACCAAAAACACCGAACAAGACTAATCTATGGTGTCTGCGGAGGACCAAATACACCGAACAAGACTAATCTACACTGTCTGCGGAGGACCAAAAACACCGAACAAGACTAATCTACACTGTCTGCAGAGGACCAAAAACAGCAAACAAGACTAATCTACACTGTCTGCAGAGGACCAAAAACACCGAACAAGACTAATCTATGGTTTCTGCGGAGGACCAAAAACACCGAACAAGACTAATCTATGGTGTCTGCGGAGGACCAAAAACACCGAACAAGACTAATCTACACTGTCTGCGGAGGACCACAAACACCGAACAAGACTAATCTATGGTGTCTGCAGAGGACCAAAAACACCGAACAAGACTAATCTACACTGTCTGCGGAGGAAAAAAACACCGACTAATCTACACTGTCTGCGGAGGAGCAAAAACACCGAACAAGACTAATCTATGGTGTCTGCAGGGGACCAAAAACACCGAACACAACTAATCTACACTGTCTGCAGAGGACCAAAAACACCGAACAAGACTAATCTATACTGTCTGCGGAGGACCAAAACACCGAACAAGACTAATCTATGGTGTCTGCGGAGGACCAAAAACACCGAACAAGACTAATCTACACTGTCTGCGGAGGACCAAAAACACCGAACAAGACTAATCTATGGTGTCTGCAGAGGACCAAAAACACCGAACAAGAGTGATCTATGGTGTCTGCGGAGGACAAAAAACACCGAACAAGACTAATCTATGGTGTCTGCGGAGGACCAAAAACACCGAACAAGACTAATCTATGGTGTCTGCGGAGGACCAAAAACACCGAACAAGACTAATCTATGGTGTCTGTGGAGGACCAAAAACACCGAACAAGACTAATCTACACTGTCTGCGGAGGACCAAAAACACCGAACAAGACTAATCTACACTGTCTGCGGAGGACCAAAAACACCGAACAAGACTAATCTATGGTGTCTGCGGAGGACCAAAAACACCGAACAAGACTAATCTATGGTGTCTGCGGAGGACAAAACACACCGAACAAGACTAATCTATGGTGTCTGCGGAGGACCAAAAACACCGAACAAGACTAATCTATGGTGTCTGCAGAGGACCAAAAACACCGAACAAGACTAATCTATGGTGTCTGCGGAGGACCAAAAACACCGAACAAGACTAATCTACACTGTCTGCAGAGGACCAAAAACACCGAACAAGACTAATCTACACTGTCTGCAGAGGACCAAAAACAGCAAACAAGACTAATCTACACTGTCTGCAGAGGACCAAAAACAACGAACAAGACTAATCTATGGTGTCTGCGGAGGACCAAAAACACCGAACAAGACTAATCTATGGCGTCTGCGGAGGACCAAAAACACCGAACACAACTAATCTACACTGTCTGCGGAGGACCAAAAACACCGAACAAGACTAATCTATGGTGTCTGCGGAGGACCAAAAACACCGAACACAACTAATCTACACTGTCTGTGGAGGACCAAAAACACCGAACAAGACTAATCTACACTGTCTGCGGAGGACCAAAAACACCGAACAAGACTAATCTATGGTATCTGCAGAGGACCAAAAACACCGAACAAGACTAATCTACATTGTCTGCGGAGGACCAAAAACACCGAACAAGACTCATCTACACTGTCTGCAGAGGACCAAAAACACCGAACAAGACTAATCTATGGTGTCTGCGGAGGACCAAAAACACCGAACAAGACTAATCTATGGTGTCTGTGGAGGACCAAAAATACCGAACAAGACTAATCTATGGTGTCTGCAGAGGACCAAAAACACCGAACAAGACTAATCTATGGTTACTGCGGAGGACCAAAAACACCGAACAAGACTAATCTATGGTGTCTGCGGAGGACCAAAAACACCGAACAAGACTAATCTACACTGTCTGCGGAGGACCAAAAACACCGAACAAGACTAAACTATGGTGTCTGCGGAGGACCAAAAACACCGAACAAGAGTGATCTATGGTGTCTGCGGAGGACAAAAAACACCGAACAAGACTAATCTATGGTGTCTGCGGAGGACCAAAAACACCGAACAAGACTAATCTATGGTGTCTGCGGAGGACCAAAAACACCGAACAAGACTAATTTATGGTGTCTGCGGAGGACCAAAAACACCGAACAAGACTAATCTATGGTGTCTGCGGAGGACCAAAAACACCGAACAAGACTAATCTATGGTGTCTGCGGAGGACCAAAAACACCGAACAAGACTAATCTATGGTGTCTGCGGAGGACCAAAAACACCGAACAAGACTAATCTATGGTGTCTGCGGAGGACCAAAAACACCGAACAAGACTAATCTACACTGTCTGCGGAGGACCAAAAACACCGAACAAGACTAATCTATGGTGTCTGCAGAGGACCAAAAACACCGAACAAGACTAACCTACACTGTCTGCGGAGGACCAAAAACACCGAGAAAGACTAATCTATGGTGTCTGCGGAGGACCAAAAACACCGAACAAGACTAATCTATGGTGTCTGCAGAGGACCAAAAACACCGAACAAGACTAATCTATGGTGTCTGCGGAGGACCAAAAACACCGAACAAGACTAATCTACACTGTCTGCAGAGGACCAAAAACACCGAACAAGACTAATCTACACTGTCTGCAGAAGAACCAAAAACAGCAAACAAGACTAATCTACACTGTCTGCAGAGGACCAAAAACACCGAACAAGACTAATCTATGGTGTCTGCGGAGGACCAAAAACACCGAACAAGACTAATCTATGGCGTCTGCGGAGGACCAAAAACACCGAACACAACTAATCTACACTGTCTGCGGAGGACCAAAAACACCGAACAAGACTAATCTATGGTGTCTGCGGAGGACCAAAAACACCGAACACAACTAATCTACACTGTCTGCGGAGGACCAAAAACACCGAACAAGACTAATCTACACTGTCTGCGGAGGACCAAAAACACCGAACAAGACTAATCTATGGTATCTGCAGAGGACCAAAAACACCGAACAAGACTAATCTACATTGTCTGCGGAGGACCAAAAACACCGAACAAGACTCATCTACACTGTCTGCGGAGGAGCAAAAACACCGAACAAGACTAATCTACACTGTCTGCAGAGGACCAAAAACACCGAACAAGACTAATCTACACTGTCTGCGGAGGACCAAAAACACCGATCAAGACTAATCTATGGTGTCTGCGGAGGACCAAAAACACCGAACAAGACTAATCTATGGTGTCTGCGGAGGACCAAAAACACCGAACACAACTAATCTACACTGTCTGCGGAGGACCAAAAACACCGAACAAGACTAATCTACACTGTCTGCGGAGGACCAAAAACACCGAACAAGACTAATCTATGGCGTCTGCGGAGGACCAAAAACACCGAACACAACTAATCTACACTGTCTGCGGAGGACCAAAAACACCGAACACAACTAATCTACACTGTCTGCGGAGGACCAAAAACACCGAACAAGACTAATCTACACTGTCTGCGGAGGACCAAAAACACCGAACAAGACTAATCTATGGTATCTGCAGAGGACCAAAAACACCGAACAAGACTAATCTACATTGTCTGCGGAGGACCAAAAACACCGAACAAGACTCATCTACACTGTCTGCGGAGGAGCAAAAACACCGAACAAGACTAATCTACACTGTCTGCAGAGGACCAAAAACACCGAACAAGACTAATCTACACTGTCTGCGGAGGACCAAAAACACCGAACAAGACTAATCTATGGTGTCTGCGGAGGACCAAAAACACCGAACAAGACTAATCTATGGTGTCTGCGGAGGACCAAAAACACCGAACACAACTAATCTACACTGTCTGCGGAGGACCAAAAACACCGAACAAGACTAATCTACACTGTCTGCGGAGGACCAAAAACACCGAACAAGACTAATCTATGGTATCTGCAGAGGACCAAAAACACCGAACAAGACTAATCTACATTGTCTGCGGAGGACCAAAAACACC
Organism: Lampris megalopsis; assembly: GCA_022114975.2. NCBI lineage: Eukaryota > Metazoa > Chordata > Actinopteri > Lampriformes > Lampridae > Lampris > Lampris megalopsis. The sequence goes on from JAJHIY020000943.1 coordinate 168,966, forward strand.
GAACAAGACTCATCTACACTGTCTGCGGAGGAGCAAAAACACCGAACAAGACTAATCTACACTGTCTGCAGAGGACCAAAAACACCGAACAAGACTAATCTACACTGTCTGCGGAGGACCAAAAACACCGAACAAGACTAAACTATGGTGTCTGCGGAGGACCAAAAACACCGAACAAGAGTGATCTATGGTGTCTGCGGAGGACAAAAAACACCGAACAAGACTAATCTATGGTGTCTGCGGAGGACCAAAAACACCGAACAAGACTAATCTATGGTGTCTGCGGAGGACCAAAAACACCGAACAAGACTAATCTATGGTGTCTGCGGAGGACCAAAAACACCGAACAAGACTAATCTACACTGTCTGCAGAGGACCAAAAACACCGAACAAGACTAATCTACACTGTCTGCGGAGGACCAAAAACACCGAACAAGACTAATCTATGGTGTCTGCGGAGGACCAAAAACACCGAACAAGACTAATCTACACTGTCTGCGGAGGACCAAAAACACCGAACAAGACTAATCTATGGTGTCTGCAGAGGACCAAAAACACCGAACAAGACTAATCTACACTGTCTGCGGAGGAAAAAAACACCGACTAATCTACACTGTCTGCGGAGGAGCAAAAACACCGAACAAGACTAATCTATGGTGTCTGCAGGGGACCAAAAACACCGAACACAACTAATCTACACTGTCTGCAGAGGACCAAAAACACCGAACAAGACTAATCTATACTGTCTGCGGAGGACCAAAACACCGAACAAGACTAATCTATGGTGTCTGCGGAGGACCAAAAACACCGAACAAGACTAATCTACACTGTCTGCGGAGGACCAAAAACACCGAACAAGACTAATCTATGGTGTCTGCGGAGGACCAAAAACACCGAACAAGAGTGATCTATGGTGTCTGCGGAGGACAAAAAACACCGAACAAGACTAATCTATGGTGTCTGCGGAGGACCAAAAACACCGAACAAGACTAATCTATGGTGTCTGCGGAGGACCAAAAACACCGAACAAGACTAATCTATGGTGTCTGTGGAGGACCAAAAACACCGAACAAGACTAATCTACACTGTCTGCGGAGGACCAAAAACACCGAACAAGACTAATCTACACTGTCTGCGGAGGACCAAAAACACCGAACAAGACTAATCTACACTGTCTGCGGAGGACCAAAAACACCGAACAAGACTAATCTATGGTGTCTGCGGAGGACCAAAAACACCGAACAAGACTAATCTATGGTGTCTGCGGAGGAGCAAAAACACCGAACAAGACTCATCTACACTGTCTGCGGAGGAGCAAAAACACCGAACAAGACTAATCTACACTGTCTGCAGAGGACCAAAAACACCGAACAAGACTAATCTACACTGTCTGCGGAGGACCAAAAACACCGAACAAGACTAAACTATGGTGTCTGCGGAGGACCAAAAACACCGAACAAGAGTGATCTATGGTGTCTGCGGAGGACAAAAAACACCGAACAAGACTAATCTATGGTGTCTGCGGAGGACCAAAAACACCGAACAAGACTAATCTATGGTGTCTGCGGAGGACCAAAAACACCGAACAAGACTAATCTATGGTGTCTGCGGAGGACCAAAAACACCGAACAAGACTAATCTACACTGTCTGCAGAGGACCAAAAACACCGAACAAGACTAATCTACACTGTCTGCGGAGGACCAAAAACACCGAACAAGACTAATCTATGGTGTCTGCGGAGGACCAAAAACACCGAACAAGACTAATCTACACTGTCTGCGGAGGACCAAAAACACCGAACAAGACTAATCTATGGTGTCTGCAGAGGACCAAAAACACCGAACAAGACTAATCTACACTGTCTGCGGAGGAAAAAAACACCGACTAATCTACACTGTCTGCGGAGGAGCAAAAACACCGAACAAGACTAATCTATGGTGTCTGCAGGGGACCAAAAACACCGAACACAACTAATCTACACTGTCTGCAGAGGACCAAAAACACCGAACAAGACTAATCTATACTGTCTGCGGAGGACCAAAACACCGAACAAGACTAATCTATGGTGTCTGCGGAGGACCAAAAACACCGAACAAGACTAATCTACACTGTCTGCGGAGGACCAAAAACACCGAACAAGACTAATCTATGGTGTCTGCGGAGGACCAAAAACACCGAACAAGAGTGATCTATGGTGTCTGCGGAGGACAAAAAACACCGAACAAGACTAATCTATGGTGTCTGCGGAGGACCAAAAACACCGAACAAGACTAATCTATGGTGTCTGCGGAGGACCAAAAACACCGAACAAGACTAATCTATGGTGTCTGTGGAGGACCAAAAACACCGAACAAGACTAATCTACACTGTCTGCGGAGGACCAAAAACACCGAACAAGACTAATCTACACTGTCTGCGGAGGACCAAAAACACCGAACAAGACTAATCTACACTGTCTGCGGAGGACCAAAAACACCGAACAAGACTAATCTATGGTGTCTGCGGAGGACCAAAAACACCGAACAAGACTAATCTATGGTGTCTGCGGAGGACAAAAAACACCGAACAAGACTAATCTATGGTGTCTGCGGAGGACCAAAAACACCGAACAAGACTAATCTATGGTGTCTGCGGAGGACCAAAAACACCGAACAAGACTAATCTATGGTGTCTGCGGAGGACCAAAAACACCGAACAAGACTAATCTACACTGTCTGCGGAGGACCAAAAACACCGAACAAGACTAAGCTATGGTGTCTGCAGAGGACCAAAAACACCGAACAAGACTAACCTACACTGTCTGCGGAGGACCAAAAACACCGAGAAAGACTAATCTATGGTGTCTGCGGAGGACCAAAAACACCGAACAAGACTAATCTATGGTGTCTGCAGAGGACCAAAAACACCGAACAAGACTAATCTATGGTGTCTGCGGAGGACCAAAAACACCGAACAAGACTAATCTACACTGTCTGCAGAGGACCAAAAACACCGAACAAGACTAATCTACACTGTCTGCAGAGGACCAAAAACAGCAAACAAGACTAATCTACACTGTCTGCAGAGGACCAAAAACAACGAACAAGACTAATCTATGGTGTCTGCGGAGGACCAAAAACACCGAACAAGACTAATCTATGGCGTCTGCGGAGGACCAAAAACACCGAACACAACTAATCTACACTGTCTGCGGAGGACCAAAAACACCGAACAAGACTAATCTATGGTGTCTGCGGAGGACCAAAAACACCGAACACAACTAATCTACACTGTCTGTGGAGGACCAAAAACACCGAACAAGACTAATCTACACTGTCTGCGGAGGACCAAAAACACCGAACAAGACTAATCTACACTGTCTGCAGAGGACCAAAAACACCGAACAAGACTAATCTACACTGTCTGCGGAGGACCAAAAACACCGAACAAGACTAATCTATGGTGTCTGCAGAGGACCAAAAACACCGAACAAGACTAATCTATGTAGTCTGCGGTGGACCAAAAACACCGAAAAAGACTAATCTATGGTGTCTGCGGAGGACCAAAAACACCGAACAAGACTAATCTATGGTGTCTGCGGAGGACCAAAAACACCGAACAAGACTAATCTATGGTGTCTGCGGAGGACCAAAAACACAGAACAAGACTAATCTACACTGTCTGCGGAGGACCAAAAACACCGAACAAGACTAATCTATGGTGTCTGCGGAGGACCAAATACACCGAACAAGACTAATCTACACTGTCTGCGGAGGACCAAAAACACCGAACAAGACTAATCTACACTGTCTGCAGAGGACCAAAAACAGCAAACAAGACTAATCTACACTGTCTGCAGAGGACCAAAAACACCGAACAAGACTAATCTATGGTTTCTGCGGAGGACCAAAAACACCGAACAAGACTAATCTATGGTGTCTGCGGAGGACCAAAAACACCGAACAAGACTAATCTATGGTGTCTGCGGAGGACCAAAAACACCGAACAAGACTAATCTATGGTGTCTGCAGAGGACCAAAAACACCGAACAAGACTAATCTACACTGTCTGCGGAGGAAAAAAACACCGACTAATCTACACTGTCTGCGGAGGAGCAAAAACACCGAACAAGACTAATCTATGGTGTCTGCAGGGGACCAAAAACACCGAACACAACTAATCTACACTGTCTGCAGAGGACCAAAAACACCGAACAAGACTAATCTATACTGTCTGCGGAGGACCAAAACACGGAACAAGACTAATCTAGACTGTCTGCGGAGGACCAAATCACCGAACAAGACTAATCTACACTGTCTGCGGAGGACCAAAAACACCGAACAAGACTAATCTATGGTGTCTGCGGAGGACCAAAAACACCGAACAAGAGTGATCAATGGTGTCTGCGGAGGACAAAAAACACCGAACAAGACTAATCTATGGTGTCTGCGGAGGACCAAAAACACCGAACAAGACTAATCTATGGTGTCTGCAGAGGACCAAAAACACCGAACAAGACTAATCTATGGTGTCTGCGGAGGACCAAAAACACCGAACAAGACTAATCTATGGTGTCTGCGGAGGACCAAAAACACAGAACAAGACTAATCTACACTGTCTGCGGAGGACCAAAAACACCGAACAAGACTAATCTATGGTGTCTGCGGAGGACCAAATACACCGAACAAGACTAATCTACACTGTCTGCGGAGGACCAAAAACACCGAACAAGACTAATCTACACTGTCTGCAGAGGACCAAAAACAGCAAACAAGACTAATCTACACTGTCTGCAGAGGACCAAAAACACCGAACAAGACTAATCTATGGTTTCTGCGGAGGACCAAAAACACCGAACAAGACTAATCTATGGTGTCTGCGGAGGACCAAAAACACCGAACAAGACTAATCTACACTGTCTGCGGAGGACCACAAACACCGAACAAGACTAATCTATGGTGTCTGCAGAGGACCAAAAACACCGAACAAGACTAATCTACACTGTCTGCGGAGGAAAAAAACACCGACTAATCTACACTGTCTGCGGAGGAGCAAAAACACCGAACAAGACTAATCTATGGTGTCTGCAGGGGACCAAAAACACCGAACACAACTAATCTACACTGTCTGCAGAGGACCAAAAACACCGAACAAGACTAATCTATACTGTCTGCGGAGGACCAAAACACCGAACAAGACTAATCTATGGTGTCTGCGGAGGACCAAAAACACCGAACAAGACTAATCTACACTGTCTGCGGAGGACCAAAAACACCGAACAAGACTAATCTATGGTGTCTGCGGAGGACCAAAAACACCGAACAAGAGTGATCTATGGTGTCTGCGGAGGACAAAAAACACCGAACAAGACTAATCTATGGTGTCTGCGGAGGACCAAAAACACCGAACAAGACTAATCTATGGTGTCTGCGGAGGACCAAAAACACCGAACAAGACTAATCTATGGTGTCTGTGGAGGACCAAAAACACCGAACAAGACTAATCTACACTGTCTGCGGAGGACCAAAAACACCGAACAAGACTAATCTACACTGTCTGCGGAGGACCAAAAACACCGAACAAGACTAATCTACACTGTCTGCGGAGGACCAAAAACACCGAACAAGACTAATCTATGGTGTCTGCGGAGGACCAAAAACACCGATCAAGACTAATCTATGGTGTCTGCGGAGGACAAAACACACCGAACAAGACTAATCTATGGTGTCTGCGGAGGACCAAAAACACCGAACAAGACTAATCTATGGTGTCTGCGGAGGACCAAAAACACCGAACAAGACTAATCTATGGTGTCTGCGGAGGACCAAAAACACCGAACAAGACTAATCTACACTGTCTGCGGAGGACCAAAAACACCGAACAAGACTAATCTATGGTGTCTGCAGAGGACCAAAAACACCGAACAAGACTAACCTACACTGTCTGCGGAGGACCAAAAACACCGAGAAAGACTAATCTATGGTGTCTGCGGAGGACCAAAAACACCGAACAAGACTAATCTATGGTGTCTGCAGAGGACCAAAAACACCGAACAAGACTAATCTATGGTGTCTGCGGAGGACCAAAAACACCGAACAAGACTAATCTACACTGTCTGCAGAGGACCAAAAACACCGAACAAGACTAATCTACACTGTCTGCAGAGGACCAAAAACAGCAAACAAGACTAATCTACACTGTCTGCAGAGGACCAAAAACAACGAACAAGACTAATCTATGGTGTCTGCGGAGGACCAAAAACACCGAACAAGACTAATCTATGGCGTCTGCGGAGGACCAAAAACACCGAACACAACTAATCTACACTGTCTGCGGAGGACCAAAAACACCGAACAAGACTAATCTATGGTGTCTGCGGAGGACCAAAAACACCGAACACAACTAATCTACACTGTCTGTGGAGGACCAAAAACACCGAACAAGACTAATCTACACTGTCTGCGGAGGACCAAAAACACCGAACAAGACTAATCTATGGTATCTGCAGAGGACCAAAAACACCGAACAAGACTAATCTACATTGTCTGCGGAGGACCAAAAACACCGAACAAGACTCATCTACACTGTCTGCAGAGGACCAAAAACACCGAACAAGACTAATCTATGGTGTCTGCGGAGGACCAAAAACACCGAACAAGACTAATCTATGGTGTCTGTGGAGGACCAAAAATACCGAACAAGACTAATCTATGGTGTCTGCAGAGGACCAAAAACACCGAACAAGACTAATCTATGGTTACTGCGGAGGACCAAAAACACCGAACAAGACTAATCTATGGTGTCTGCGGAGGACCAAAAACACCGAACAAGACTAATCTACACTGTCTGCGGAGGACCAAAAACACCGAACAAGACTAAACTATGGTGTCTGCGGAGGACCAAAAACACCGAACAAGAGTGATCTATGGTGTCTGCGGAGGACAAAAAACACCGAACAAGACTAATCTATGGTGTCTGTGGAGGACCAAAAACACCGAACAAGACTAATCTATGGTGTCTGCGGAGGACCAAAAACACCGAACAAGACTAATTTATGGTGTCTGCGGAGGACCAAAAACACCGAACAAGACTAATCTATGGTGTCTGCGGAGGACCAAAAACACCGAACAAGACTAATCTATGGTGTCTGCGGAGGACCAAAAACACCGAACAAGACTAATCTATGGTGTCTGCGGAGGACCAAAAACACCGAACAAGACTAATCTATGGTGTCTGCGGAGGACCAAAAACACCGAACAAGACTAATCTACACTGTCTGCGGAGGACCAAAAACACCGAACAAGACTAATCTATGGTGTCTGCAGAGGACCAAAAACACCGAACAAGACTAACCTACACTGTCTGCGGAGGACCAAAAACACCGAGAAAGACTAATCTATGGTGTCTGCGGAGGACCAAAAACACCGAACAAGACTAATCTATGGTGTCTGCAGAGGACCAAAAACACCGAACAAGACTAATCTATGGTGTCTGCGGAGGACCAAAAACACCGAACAAGACTAATCTACACTGTCTGCAGAGGACCAAAAACACCGAACAAGACTAATCTACACTGTCTGCAGAAGAACCAAAAACAGCAAACAAGACTAATCTACACTGTCTGCAGAGGACCAAAAACACCGAACAAGACTAATCTATGGTGTCTGCGGAGGACCAAAAACACCGAACAAGACTAATCTATGGCGTCTGCGGAGGACCAAAAACACCGAACACAACTAATCTACACTGTCTGCGGAGGACCAAAAACACCGAACAAGACTAATCTATGGTGTCTGCGGAGGACCAAAAACACCGAACACAACTAATCTACACTGTCTGCGGAGGACCAAAAACACCGAACAAGACTAATCTACACTGTCTGCGGAGGACCAAAAACACCGAACAAGACTAATCTATGGTATCTGCAGAGGACCAAAAACACCGAACAAGACTAATCTACATTGTCTGCGGAGGACCAAAAACACCGAACAAGACTCATCTACACTGTCTGCGGAGGAGCAAAAACACCGAACAAGACTAATCTACACTGTCTGCAGAGGACCAAAAACACCGAACAAGACTAATCTACACTGTCTGCGGAGGACCAAAAACACCGAACAAGACTAAACTATGGTGTCTGCGGAGGACCAAAAACACCGAACAAGAGTGATCTATGGTGTCTGCGGAGGACAAAAAACACCGAACAAGACTAATCTATGGTGTCTGCGGAGGACCAAAAACACCGAACAAGACTAATCTATGGTGTCTGCGGAGGACCAAAAACACCGAACAAGACTAATCTATGGTGTCTGCGGAGGACCAAAAACACCGAACAAGACTAATCTACACTGTCTGCAGAGGACCAAAAACACCGAACAAGACTAATCTACACTGTCTGCGGAGGACCAAAAACACCGAACAAGACTAATCTATGGTGTCTGCGGAGGACCAAAAACACCGAACAAGACTAATCTATGGTGTCTGCAGAGGACCAAAAACACCGAACAACACTAATCTATGGTGTCTGCGGAGGACCAAAAACACCGAACAAGACTAATCTACACTGTCCGCGGAGGACCAAAAACACCGAACAAGACTAATCTACACTGTCTGCAGAGGACCAAAAACAGCAAACAAGACTAATCTACACTGTCTGCAGAGGACCAAAAACACCAAACAAGACTAATCTATGGCGTCTGCGGAGGACCAAAAACACCGAACACAACTAATCTACACTGTCTGCGGAGGACCAAAAACACCGAACAAGACTAATCTATGGTGTCTGCGGTGGACCAAAAACACCGAACAAGACTAATCTATGGTGTATGCAGAGGACCAAAAACACCGAACAAGACTAATCTACACTGTCTGCGGAGGACCAAAAACACCGAACAAGACTAATCTACACTGTCTGCGGAGGAGCAAAAACACCGAACAAGACTAATCTACACTGTCTAGAGAGGACCAAAAACACCGAACAAGACTAATCTACACTGTCTGCGGAGGACCAAAAACACCGAACAAGACTAATCTATGGTGTCTGCGGAGGACCAAAAACATCGAACAAGACTAATCTATGGTGTCTGCAGAGGACCAAAAACACCGAACAAGACTAATCTATGGTGTCTGCGGAGGACCAAAAACACCGAACAAGACTAATCTATGGTGTCTGCGGAGGACCAAAAACACCGAACAAGAGTGATCTATGGTGTCTGCGGAGGACAAAAAACACCGAACAAGACTAATCTATGGTGTCTGCGGAGGACCAAAAACACCGAACAAGACTAATCTATGGTGTCTGCGGAGGACCAAAAACACCGAACAAGACTAATCTATGGTGTCTGTGGAGGACCAAAAACACCGAACAAGACTAATCTACACTGTCTGCGGAGGACCAAAAACACCGAACAAGACTAATCTACACTGTCTGCGGAGGACCAAAAACACCGAACAAGACTAATCTACACTGTCTGCGGAGGACCAAAAACACCGAACAAGACTAATCTATGGTGTCTGCGGAGGACCAAAAACACCGATCAAGACTAATCTATGGTGTCTGCGGAGGACAAAACACACCGAACAAGACTAATCTATGGTGTCTGCGGAGGACCAAAAACACCGAACAAGACTAATCTATGGTGTCTGCGGAGGACCAAAAACACCGAACAAGACTAATCTATGGTGTCTGCGGAGGACCAAAAACACCGAACAAGACTAATCTACACTGTCTGCGGAGGACCAAAAACACCGAACAAGACTAATCTATGGTGTCTGCAGAGGACCAAAAACACCGAACAAGACTAACCTACACTGTCTGCGGAGGACCAAAAACACCGAGAAAGACTAATCTATGGTGTCTGCGGAGGACCAAAAACACCGAACAAGACTAATCTATGGTGTCTGCAGAGGACCAAAAACACCGAACAAGACTAATCTATGGTGTCTGCGGAGGACCAAAAACACCGAACAAGACTAATCTACACTGTCTGCAGAGGACCAAAAACACCGAACAAGACTAATCTACACTGTCTGCAGAGGACCAAAAACAGCAAACAAGACTAATCTACACTGTCTGCAGAGGACCAAAAACAACGAACAAGACTAATCTATGGTGTCTGCGGAGGACCAAAAACACCGAACAAGACTAATCTATGGCGTCTGCGGAGGACCAAAAACACCGAACACAACTAATCTACACTGTCTGCGGAGGACCAAAAACACCGAACAAGACTAATCTATGGTGTCTGCGGAGGACCAAAAACACCGAACACAACTAATCTACACTGTCTGTGGAGGACCAAAAACACCGAACAAGACTAATCTACACTGTCTGCGGAGGACCAAAAACACCGAACAAGACTAATCTATGGTATCTGCAGAGGACCAAAAACACCGAACAAGACTAATCTACATTGTCTGCGGAGGACCAAAAACACCGAACAAGACTCATCTACACTGTCTGCAGAGGACCAAAAACACCGAACAAGACTAATCTATGGTGTCTGCGGAGGACCAAAAACACCGAACAAGACTAATCTATGGTGTCTGTGGAGGACCAAAAATACCGAACAAGACTAATCTATGGTGTCTGCAGAGGACCAAAAACACCGAACAAGACTAATCTATGGTTACTGCGGAGGACCAAAAACACCGAACAAGACTAATCTATGGTGTCTGCGGAGAACCAAAAACACCGAACAAGACTAATCTACACTGTCTGCGGAGGACCAAAAACACCGAACAAGACTAAACTATGGTGTCTGCGGAGGACCAAAAACACCGAACAAGAGTGATCTATGGTGTCTGCGGAGGACAAAAAACACCGAACAAGACTAATCTATGGTGTCTGCGGAGGACCAAAAACACCGAACAAGACTAATCTATGGTGTCTGCGGAGGACCAAAAACACCGAACAAGACTAATTTATGGTGTCTGCGGAGGACCAAAAACACCGAACAAGACTAATCTATGGTGTCTGCGGAGGACCAAAAACACCGAACAAGACTAATCTATGGTGTCTGCGGAGGACCAAAAACACCGAACAAGACTAATCTATGGTGTCTGCGGAGGACCAAAAACACCGAACAAGACTAATCTATGGTGTCTGCGGAGGACCAAAAACACCGAACAAGACTAATCTACACTGTCTGCGGAGGACCAAAAACACCGAACAAGACTAATCTATGGTGTCTGCAGAGGACCAAAAACACCGAACAAGACTAACCTACACTGTCTGCGGAGGACCAAAAACACCGAGAAAGACTAATCTATGGTGTCTGCGGAGGACCAAAAACACCGAACAAGACTAATCTATGGTGTCTGCAGAGGACCAAAAACACCGAACAAGACTAATCTATGGTGTCTGCGGAGGACCAAAAACACCGAACAAGACTAATCTACACTGTCTGCAGAGGACCAAAAACACCGAACAAGACTAATCTACACTGTCTGCAGAAGAACCAAAAACAGCAAACAAGACTAATCTACACTGTCTGCAGAGGACCAAAAACACCGAACAAGACTAATCTATGGTGTCTGCGGAGGACCAAAAACACCGAACAAGACTAATCTATGGCGTCTGCGGAGGACCAAAAACACCGAACACAACTAATCTACACTGTCTGCGGAGGACCAAAAACACCGAACAAGACTAATCTATGGTGTCTGCGGAGGACCAAAAACACCGAACACAACTAATCTACACTGTCTGCGGAGGACCAAAAACACCGAACAAGACTAATCTACACTGTCTGCGGAGGACCAAAAACACCGAACAAGACTAATCTATGGTATCTGCAGAGGACCAAAAACACCGAACAAGACTAATCTACATTGTCTGCGGAGGACCAAAAACACCGAACAAGACTCATCTACACTGTCTGCGGAGGAGCAAAAACACCGAACAAGACTAATCTACACTGTCTGCAGAGGACCAAAAACACCGAACAAGACTAATCTACACTGTCTGCGGAGGACCAAAAACACCGAACAAGACTAAACTATGGTGTCTGCGGAGGACCAAAAACACCGAACAAGAGTGATCTATGGTGTCTGCGGAGGACAAAAAACACCGAACAAGACTAATCTATGGTGTCTGCGGAGGACCAAAAACACCGAACAAGACTAATCTATGGTGTCTGCGGAGGACCAAAAACACCGAACAAGACTAATCTATGGTGTCTGCGGAGGACCAAAAACACCGAACAAGACTAATCTACACTGTCTGCAGAGGACCAAAAACACCGAACAAGACTAATCTACACTGTCTGCGGAGGACCAAAAACACCGAACAAGACTAATCTATGGTGTCTGCGGAGGACCAAAAACACCGAACAAGACTAATCTATGGTGTCTGCAGAGGACCAAAAACACCGAACAACACTAATCTATGGTGTCTGCGGAGGACCAAAAACACCGAACAAGACTAATCTACACTGTCCGCGGAGGACCAAAAACACCGAACAAGACTAATCTACACTGTCTGCAGAGGACCAAAAACAGCAAACAAGACTAATCTACACTGTCTGCAGAGGACCAAAAACACCAAACAAGACTAATCTATGGCGTCTGCGGAGGACCAAAAACACCGAACACAACTAATCTACACTGTCTGCGGAGGACCAAAAACACCGAACAAGACTAATCTATGGTGTCTGCGGTGGACCAAAAACACCGAACAAGACTAATCTATGGTGTATGCAGAGGACCAAAAACACCGAACAAGACTAATCTACACTGTCTGCGGAGGACCAAAAACACCGAACAAGACTAATCTACACTGTCTGCGGAGGAGCAAAAACACCGAACAAGACTAATCTACACTGTCTAGAGAGGACCAAAAACACCGAACAAGACTAATCTACACTGTCTGCGGAGGACCAAAAACACCGAACAAGACTAATCTATGGTGTCTGCGGAGGACCAAAAACATCGAACAAGACTAATCTATGGTGTCTGCAGAGGACCAAAAACACCGAACAAGACTAATCTATGGTGTCTGCGGAGGACCAAAAACACCGAACAAGACTAATCTACACTGTCTGCAGAGGACCAAAAACACCGAACAAGACTAATCTACACTGTCTGCAGAGGACCAAAAACAGCAAACAAGACTAATCTACACTGTCTGCAGAGGACCAAAAACACCGAACAAGACTAATCTATGGTGTCTGCGGAGGACCAAAAACACCGAACAAGACTAATCTATGGCGTCTGCGGAGGACCAAAAACACCGAACACAACTAATCTACACTGTCTGCGGAGGACCAAAAACACCGAACAAGACTAATCTATGGTGTCTGCGGAGGACCAAAAACACCGAACACAACTAATCTACACTGTCTGCGGAGGACCAAAAACACCGAACAAGACTAATCTACACTGTCTGCGGAGGACCAAAAACACCGAACAAGACTAATCTATGGTATCTGCAGAGGACCAAAAACACCGAACAAGACTAATCTACATTGTCTGCGGAGGACCAAAAACACCGAACAAGACTCATCTACACTGTCTGCGGAGGAGCAAAAACACCGAACAAGACTAATCTACACTGTCTGCAGAGGACCAAAAACACCGAACAAGACTAATCTACACTGTCTGCGGAGGACCAAAAACACCGAACAAGACTAAACTATGGTGTCTGCGGAGGACCAAAAACACCGAACAAGAGTGATCTATGGTGTCTGCGGAGGACAAAAAACACCGAACAAGACTAATCTATGGTGTCTGCGGAGGACCAAAAACACCGAACAAGACTAATCTATGGTGTCTGCGGAGGACCAAAAACACCGAACAAGACTAATCTATGGTGTCTGCGGAGGACCAAAAACACCGAACAAAACTAATCTACACTGTCTGCAGAGGACCAAAAACACCGAACAAGACTAATCTACACTGTCTGCGGAGGACCAAAAACACCGAACAAGACTAATCTATGGTGTCTGCGGAGGACCAAAAACACCGAACAAGACTAATCTATGGTGTCTGCAGAGGACCAAAAACACCGAACAACACTAATCTATGGTGTCTGCGGAGGACCAAAAACACCGAACAAGACTAATCTACACTGTCTGCGGAGGACCAAAAACACCGAACAAGACTAATCTACACTGTCTGCAGAGGACCAAAAACAGCAAACAAGACTAATCTACACTGTCTGCAGAGGACCAAAAACACCAAACAAGACTAATCTATGGCGTCTGCGGAGGACCAAAAACACCGAACACAACTAATCTACACTGTCTGCGGAGGACCAAAAACACCGAACAAGACTAATCTATGGTGTCTGCGGTGGACCAAAAACACCGAACAAGACTAATCTATGGTGTCTGCAGAGGACCAAAAACACCGAACAAGACTAATCTACACTGTCTGCGGAGGACCAAAAACACCGAACAAGACTAATCTACACTGTCTGCGGAGGAGCAAAAACACCGAACAAGACTAATCTACACTGTCTAGAGAGGACCAAAAACACCGAACAAGAATAATCTACACTGTCTGCGGAGGACCAAAAACACCGAACAAGACTAATCTATGGTGTCTGCGGAGGACCAAAAACATCGAACAAGACTAATCTATGGTGTCTGTGGAGGACCAAAAACACCGAACAAGACTAATCTACACTGTCTGCGGAGGACCAAAAACACCGAACAAGACTAATCTATGGTGTCTGCGGAGGACCAAAAACACCGAACAAGAGTGATCTATGGTGTCTGCGAAGGACAAAAAACACCGAACAAGACTAATCTATGGTGTCTGCGGAGGACCAAAAACACCGAACAAGACTAATCTATGGTGTCTGCGGAGGACCAAAAACACCGAACAAGACTAATCTATGGTGTCTGCGGAGGACCAAAAACACCGAACAAGACTAATCTATGGTGTCTGCGGAGGACCAAAAACACCGAACAAGACTAATCTATGGTGTCTGCAGAGGACCAAAAACACCGAACAAGACTAATCTATGGTGTCTGCGGAGGACCAAAAACACCGAAAAAGACTAATCTATGGTGTCTGCGGAGGACCAAAAAAACCGAACAAGACTAATCTATGGTGTCTGCGGAGGACCAAAAACACCGAACAAGACTAATCTACACTGTCTGCGGAGGACCAAAAACACCGAACAAGACTAATCTATGGTGTCTGCAGAGGACCAAAAACACCGAACAAGACTAATCTACACTGTCTGCGGAGGACCAAAAACACCGAACAAGACTAATCTATGGTGTCTGCGGAGGACCAAAAACACCGAACAAGACTAATCTATGGTGTCTGCAGAGGACCAAAAACACCGAACAACACTAATCTATGGTGTCTGCGGAGGACCAAAAACACCGAACAAGACTAATCTACACTGTCTGCGGAGGACCAAAAACACCGAACAAGACTAATCTACACTGTCTGCAGAGGACCAAAAACAGCAAACAAGACTAATCTACACTGTCTGCAGAGGACCAAAAACACCGAACAAGACTAATCTATGGCGTCTGCGGAGGACCAAAAACACCGAACACAACTAATCTACACTGTCTGCGGAGGACCAAAAACACTGAACAAGACTAATCTATGGTGTCTGCGGAGGACCAAAAACACCGAACAAGACTAATCTATGGTGTCTGCAGAGGACCAAAAACACCGAACAAGACTAATCTACACTGTCTGCGGAGGACCAAAAACACCGAACAAGACTAATCTACACTGTCTGCGGAGGAGCAAAAACACCGAACAAGACTAATCTACACTGTCTGCAGAGGACCAAAAACACCGAACAAGACTAATCTACACTGTCTGCAGAGGACCAAAAACACCGAACAAGACTAATCTATGGTGTCTGTGGAGGACCAAAAACACCGAACAAGACTAATCTACACTGTCTGCGGAGGACCAAAAACACCGAACAAGACTAATCTACACTGTCTGCGGAGGACCAAAAACACCGAACAAGACTAATCTACACTGTCTGCAGAGGACCAAAAACACCGAACAAGACTAATCTACATTGTCTGCGGAGGACCAAAAACACCGAACAAGACTCATCTACACTGTCTGCAGAGGACCAAAAACACCGAACAAGACTAATCTATGGTGTCTGCGGAGGACCAAAAACACCGAACAAGACTAATCTATGGTGTCTGTGGAGGACCAAAAATACCGAACAAGACTAATCTATGGTGTCTGCAGAGGACCAAAAACACCGAACAAGACTAATCTATGGTTACTGCGGAGGACCAAAAACACCGAACAAGACTAATCTATGGTGTCTGCGGAGGACCAAAAACACCGAACAAGACTAATCTACACTGTCTGCGGAGGACCAAAAACACCGAACAAGACTAAACTATGGTGTCTGCGGAGGACCAAAAACACCGAACAAGAGTGATCTATGGTGTCTGCAGAGGACAAAAAACACCGAACAAGACTAATCTATGGTGTCTGCGGAGGACCAAAAACACCGAACAAGACTAATCTATGGTGTCTGCGGAGGACCAAAAACACCGAACAAGACTAATTTATGGTGTCTGCGGAGGACCAAAAACACCGAACAAGACTAATCTATGGTGTCTGCGGAGGACCAAAAACACCGAACAAGACTAATCTATGGTGTCTGCGGAGGACCAAAAACACCGAACAAGACTAATCTATGGTGTCTGCGGAGGACCAAAAACACCGAACAAGACTAATCTATGGTGTCTGCGGAGGACCAAAAACACCGAACAAGACTAATCTACACTGTCTGCGGAGGACCAAAAACACCGAACAAGACTAATCTACACTGTCTGCGGAGGACCAAAAACACCGAACAAGACTAATCTATGGTGTCTGCGGAGGACCAAAAACACCGAACAAGACTAATCTATGGTGTCTGCGGAGGACCAAAAACACCGAACAAGACTAATCTATGGTGTCTGCGGAGGACCAAAAACACCGAACAAGACTAATCTACACTGTCTGCGGAGGACCAAAAACAACGAACAAGACTAATCTATGGTGTCTGCAGAGGACCAAAAACACCGAACAAGACTAACCTACACTGTCTGCGGAGGACCAAAAACACCGAGAAAGACTAATCTATGGTGTCTGCGGAGGACCAAAAACACCGAACAAGACTAATCTATGGTGTCTGCAGAGGACCAAAAACACCGAACAAGACTAATCTATGGTGTCTGCGGAGGACCAAAAACACCGAACAAGACTTATCTACACTGTCTGCAGAGGACCAAAAACACCGAACAAGACTAATCTACACTGTCTGCAGAAGAACCAAAAACAGCAAACAAGACTAATCTACACTGTCTGCAGAGGACCAAAAACACCGAACAAGACTAATCTATGGTGTCTGCGGAGGACCAAAAACACCGAACAAGACTAATCTATGGCGTCTGCGGAGGACCAAAAACACCGAACACAACTAATCTACACTGTCTGCGGAGGACCAAAAACACCGAACAAGACTAATCTATGGTGTCTGCGGAGGACCAAAAACACCGAACACAACTAATCTACACTGTCTGCGGAGGACCAAAAACACCGAACAAGACTAATCTACACTGTCTGCGGAGGACCAAAAACACCGAACAAGACTAATCTATGGTATCTGCAGAGGACCAAAAACACCGAACAAGACTAATCTACATTGTCTGCGGAGGACCAAAAACACCGAACAAGACTCATCTACACTGTCTGCGGAGGAGCAAAAACACCGAACAAGACTAATCTACACTGTCTGCAGAGGACCAAAAACACCGAACAAGACTAATCTACACTGTCTGCGGAGGACCAAAAACACCGAACAAGACTAAACTATGGTGTCTGCGGAGGACCAAAAACACCGAACAAGAGTGATCTATGGTGTCTGCGGAGGACAAAAAACACCGAACAAGACTAATCTATGGTGTCTGCGGAGGACCAAAAACACCGAACAAGACTAATCTATGGTGTCTGCGGAGGACCAAAAACACCGAACAAGACTAATCTATGGTGTCTGCGGAGGACCAAAAACACCGAACAAGACTAATCTACACTGTCTGCAGAGGACCAAAAACACCGAACAAGACTAATCTACACTGTCTGCGGAGGACCAAAAACACCGAACAAGACTAATCTATGGTGTCTGCGGAGGACCAAAAACACCGAACAAGACTAATCTATGGTGTCTGCAGAGGACCAAAAACACCGAACAACACTAATCTATGGTGTCTGCGGAGGACCAAAAACACCGAACAAGACTAATCTACACTGTCCGCGGAGGACCAAAAACACCGAACAAGACTAATCTACACTGTCTGCAGAGGACCAAAAACAGCAAACAAGACTAATCTACACTGTCTGCAGAGGACCAAAAACACCAAACAAGACTAATCTATGGCGTCTGCGGAGGACCAAAAACACCGAACACAACTAATCTACACTGTCTGCGGAGGACCAAAAACACCGAACAAGACTAATCTATGGTGTCTGCGGTGGACCAAAAACACCGAACAAGACTAATCTATGGTGTATGCAGAGGACCAAAAACACCGAACAAGACTAATCTACACTGTCTGCGGAGGACCAAAAACACCGAACAAGACTAATCTACACTGTCTGCGGAGGAGCAAAAACACCGAACAAGACTAATCTACACTGTCTAGAGAGGACCAAAAACACCGAACAAGACTAATCTACACTGTCTGCGGAGGACCAAAAACACCGAACAAGACTAATCTATGGTGTCTGCGGAGGACCAAAAACATCGAACAAGACTAATCTATGGTGTCTGCAGAGGACCAAAAACACCGAACAAGACTAATCTATGGTGTCTGCGGAGGACCAAAAACACCGAACAAGACTAATCTACACTGTCTGCAGAGGACCAAAAACACCGAACAAGACTAATCTACACTGTCTGCAGAGGACCAAAAACAGCAAACAAGACTAATCTACACTGTCTGCAGAGGACCAAAAACACCGAACAAGACTAATCTATGGTGTCTGCGGAGGACCAAAAACACCGAACAAGACTAATCTATGGCGTCTGCGGAGGACCAAAAACACCGAACACAACTAATCTACACTGTCTGCGGAGGACCAAAAACACCGAACAAGACTAATCTATGGTGTCTGCGGAGGACCAAAAACACCGAACACAACTAATCTACACTGTCTGCGGAGGACCAAAAACACCGAACAAGACTAATCTACACTGTCTGCGGAGGACCAAAAACACCGAACAAGACGAATCTATGGTATCTGCAGAGGACCAAAAACACCGAACAAGACTAATCTACATTGTCTGCGGAGGACCAAAAACACCGAACAAGACTCATCTACACTGTCTGCGGAGGAGCAAAAACACCGAACAAGACTAATCTACACTGTCTGCAGAGGACCAAAAACACCGAACAAGACTAATCTACACTGTCTGCGGAGGACCAAAAACACCGAACAAGACTAAACTATGGTGTCTGCGGAGGACCAAAAACACCGAACAAGAGTGATCTATGGTGTCTGCGGAGGACAAAAAACACCGAACAAGACTAATCTATGGTGTCTGCGGAGGACCAAAAACACCGAACAAGACTAATCTATGGTGTCTGCGGAGGACCAAAAACACCGAACAAGACTAATCTATGGTGTCTGCGGAGGACCAAAAACACCGAACAAAACTAATCTACACTGTCTGCAGAGGACCAAAAACACCGAACAAGACTAATCTACACTGTCTGCGGAGGACCAAAAACACCGAACAAGACTAATCTATGGTGTCTGCGGAGGACCAAAAACACCGAACAAGACTAATCTATGGTGTCTGCAGAGGACCAAAAACACCGAACAACACTAATCTATGGTGTCTGCGGAGGACCAAAAACACCGAACAAGACTAATCTACACTGTCTGCGGAGGACCAAAAACACCGAACAAGACTAATCTACACTGTCTGCAGAGGACCAAAAACAGCAAACAAGACTAATCTACACTGTCTGCAGAGGACCAAAAACACCAAACAAGACTAATCTATGGCGTCTGCGGAGGACCAAAAACACCGAACACAACTAATCTACACTGTCTGCGGAGGACCAAAAACACCGAACAAGACTAATCTATGGTGTCTGCGGTGGACCAAAAACACCGAACAAGACTAATCTATGGTGTCTGCAGAGGACCAAAAACACCGAACAAGACTAATCTACACTGTCTGCGGAGGACCAAAAACACCGAACAAGACTAATCTACACTGTCTGCGGAGGAGCAAAAACACCGAACAAGACTAATCTACACTGTCTAGAGAGGACCAAAAACACCGAACAAGACTAATCTACACTGTCTGCGGAGGACCAAAAACACCGAACAAGACTAATCTATGGTGTCTGCGGAGGACCAAAAACATCGAACAAGACTAATCTATGGTGTCTGTGGAGGACCAAAAACACCGAACAAGACTAATCTACACTGTCTGCGGAGGACCAAAAACACCGAACAAGACTAATCTATGGTGTCTGCGGAGGACCAAAAACACCGAACAAGAGTGATCTATGGTGTCTGCGAAGGACAAAAAACACCGAACAAGACTAATCTATGGTGTCTGCGGAGGACCAAAAACACCGAACAAGACTAATCTATGGTGTCTGCGGAGGACCAAAAACACCGAACAAGACTAATCTATGGTGTCTGCGGAGGACCAAAAACACCGAACAAGACTAATCTATGGTGTCTGCGGAGGACCAAAAACACCGAACAAGACTAATCTATGGTGTCTGCAGAGGACCAAAAACACCGAACAAGACTAATCTATGGTGTCTGCGGAGGACCAAAAACACCGAAAAAGACTAATCTATGGTGTCTGCGGAGGACCAAAAAAACCGAACAAGACTAATCTATGGTGTCTGCGGAGGACCAAAAACACCGAACAAGACTAATCTACACTGTCTGCGGAGGACCAAAAACACCGAACAAGACTAATCTATGGTGTCTGCAGAGGACCAAAAACACCGAACAAGACTAATCTACACTGTCTGCGGAGGACCAAAAACACCGAACAAGACTAATCTATGGTGTCTGCGGAGGACCAAAAACACCGAACAAGACTAATCTATGGTGTCTGCAGAGGACCAAAAACACCGAACAACACTAATCTATGGTGTCTGCGGAGGGCCAAAAACACCGAACAAGACTAATCTACACTGTCTGCGGAGGACCAAAAACACCGAACAAGACTAATCTATGGTGTCTGCGGAGGACCAAAAACACCGAACACAACTAATCTACACTGTCTGCGGAGGACCAAAAACACCGAACAAGACTAATCTACACTGTCTGCGGAGGACCAAAAACACCGAACAAGACTAATCTATGGTATCTGCAGAGGACCAAAAACACCGAACAAGACTAATCTACATTGTCTGCGGAGGACCAAAAACACCGAACAAGACTCATCTACACTGTCTGCGGAGGAGCAAAAACACCGAACAAGACTAATCTACACTGTCTGCAGAGGACCAAAAACACCGAACAAGACTAATCTACACTGTCTGCGGAGGACCAAAAACACCGAACAAGACTAAACTATGGTGTCTGCGGAGGACCAAAAACACCGAACAAGAGTGATCTATGGTGTCTGCGGAGGACAAAAAACACCGAACAAGACTAATCTATGGTGTCTGCGGAGGACAAAAAACACCGAACAAGACTAATCTATGGTGTCTGCGGAGGACCAAAAACACCGAACAAGACTAATCTATGGTGTCTGCGGAGGACCAAAAACACCGAACAAAACTAATCTACACTGTCTGCAGAGGACCAAAAACACCGAACAAGACTAATCTACACTGTCTGCGGAGGACCAAAAACACCGAACAAGACTAATCTATGGTGTCTGCGGAGGACCAAAAACACCGAACAAGACTAATCTATGGTGTCTGCAGAGGACCAAAAACACCGAACAACACTAATCTATGGTGTCTGCGGAGGACCAAAAACACCGAACAAGACTAATCTACACTGTCTGCGGAGGACCAAAAACACCGAACAAGACTAATCTACACTGTCTGCAGAGGACCAAAAACAGCAAACAAGACTAATCTACACTGTCTGCAGAGGACCAAAAACACCAAACAAGACTAATCTATGGCGTCTGCGGAGGACCAAAAACACCGAACACAACTAATCTACACTGTCTGCGGAGGACCAAAAACACCGAACAAGACTAATCTATGGTGTCTGCGGTGGACCAAAAACACCGAACAAGACTAATCTATGGTGTCTGCAGAGGACCAAAAACACCGAACAAGACTAATCTACACTGTCTGCGGAGGACCAAAAACACCGAACAAGACTAATCTACACTGTCTGCGGAGGAGCAAAAACACCGAACAAGACTAATCTACACTGTCTAGAGAGGACCAAAAACACCGAACAAGACTAATCTACACTGTCTGCGGAGGACCAAAAACACCGAACAAGACTAATCTATGGTGTCTGCGGAGGACCAAAAACATCGAACAAGACTAATCTATGGTGTCTGTGGAGGACCAAAAACACCGAACAAGACTAATCTACACTGTCTGCGGAGGACCAAAAACACCGAACAAGACTAATCTATGGTGTCTGCGGAGGACCAAAAACACCGAACAAGAGTGATCTATGGTGTCTGCGAAGGACAAAAAACACCGAACAAGACTAATCTATGGTGTCTGCGGAGGACCAAAAACACCGAACAAGACTAATCTATGGTGTCTGCGGAGGACCAAAAACACCGAACAAGACTAATCTATGGTGTCTGCGGAGGACCAAAAACACCGAACAAGACTAATCTATGGTGTCTGCGGAGGACCAAAAACACCGAACAAGACTAATCTATGGTGTCTGCAGAGGACCAAAAACACCGAACAAGACTAATCTATGGTGTCTGCGGAGGACCAAAAACACCGAAAAAGACTAATCTATGGTGTCTGCGGAGGACCAAAAACACCGAACAAGACTAATCTATGGTGTCTGCGGAGGACCAAAAACACCGAACAAGACTAATCTATGGTGTCTGCGGAGGACCAAAAACACCGAACAAGACTAATCTATGGTGTCTGCGGAGGACCAAAAACACCGAACAAGACTAATCTATGGTGTCTGCAGAGGACCAAAAACACCGAACAAGACTAATCTATGGTGTCTGCGGAGGACCAAAAACACCGAAAAAGACTAATCTATGGTGTCTGCAGAGGACCAAAAACACCGAACAAGACTAATCTACACTGTCTGCGGAGGACCAAAAACACCGAACAAGACTAAACTATGGTGTCTGCGGAGGACCAAAAACACCGAACAAGAGTGATCTATGGTGTCTGCGGAGGACAAAAAACACCGAACAAGACTAATCTATGGTGTCTGCGGAGGACCAAAAACACCGAACAAGACTAATCTATGGTGTCTGCGGAGGACCAAAAACACCGAACAAGACTAATCTACACTGTCTGCAGAGGACCAAAAACACCGAACAAGACTAATCTACACTGTCTGCGGAGGACCAAAAACACCGAACAAGACTAATCTATGGTGTCTGCGGAGGACCAAAAACACCGAACAAGACTAATCTATGGTGTCTGCAGAGGACCAAAAACACCGAACAACACTAATCTATGGTGTCTGCGGAGGACCAAAAACACCGAACAAGACTAATCTACACTGTCCGCGGAGGACCAAAAACACCGAACAAGACTAATCTACACTGTCTGCAGAGGACCAAAAACAGCAAACAAGACTAATCTACACTGTCTGCAGAGGACCAAAAACACCAAACAAGACTAATCTATGGCGTCTGCGGAGGACCAAAAACACCGAACACAACTAATCTACACTGTCTGCGGAGGACCAAAAACACCGAACAAGACTAATCTATGGTGTCTGCGGTGGACCAAAAACACCGAACAAGACTAATCTATGGTGTATGCAGAGGACCAAAAACACCGAACAAGACTAATCTACACTGTCTGCGGAGGACCAAAAACACCGAACAAGACTAATCTACACTGTCTGCGGAGGAGCAAAAACACCGAACAAGACTAATCTACACTGTCTAGAGAGGACCAAAAACACCGAACAAGACTAATCTACACTGTCTGCGGAGGACCAAAAACACCGAACAAGACTAATCTATGGTGTCTGCGGAGGACCAAAAACATCGAACAAGACTAATCTATGGTGTCTGCAGAGGACCAAAAACACCGAACAAGACTAATCTATGGTGTCTGCGGAGGACCAAAAACACCGAACAAGACTAATCTACACTGTCTGCAGAGGACCAAAAACACCGAACAAGACTAATCTACACTGTCTGCAGAGGACCAAAAACAGCAAACAAGACTAATCTACACTGTCTGCAGAGGACCAAAAACACCGAACAAGACTAATCTATGGTGTCTGCGGAGGACCAAAAACACCGAACAAGACTAATCTATGGCGTCTGCGGAGGACCAAAAACACCGAACACAACTAATCTACACTGTCTGCGGAGGACCAAAAACACCGAACAAGACTAATCTATGGTGTCTGCGGAGGACCAAAAACACCGAACACAACTAATCTACACTGTCTGCGGAGGACCAAAAACACCGAACAAGACTAATCTACACTGTCTGCGGAGGACCAAAAACACCGAACAAGACTAATCTATGGTATCTGCAGAGGACCAAAAACACCGAACAAGACTAATCTACATTGTCTGCGGAGGACCAAAAACACCGAACAAGACTCATCTACACTGTCTGCGGAGGAGCAAAAACACCGAACAAGACTAATCTACACTGTCTGCAGAGGACCAAAAACACCGAACAAGACTAATCTACACTGTCTGCGGAGGACCAAAAACACCGAACAAGACTAAACTATGGTGTCTGCGGAGGACCAAAAACACCGAACAAGAGTGATCTATGGTGTCTGCGGAGGACAAAAAACACCGAACAAGACTAATCTATGGTGTCTGCGGAGGACCAAAAACACCGAACAAGACTAATCTATGGTGTCTGCGGAGGACCAAAAACACCGAACAAGACTAATCTATGGTGTCTGCGGAGGACCAAAAACACCGAACAAAACTAATCTACACTGTCTGCAGAGGACCAAAAACACCGAACAAGACTAATCTACACTGTCTGCGGAGGACCAAAAACACCGAACAAGACTAATCTATGGTGTCTGCGGAGGACCAAAAACACCGAACAAGACTAATCTATGGTGTCTGCAGAGGACCAAAAACACCGAACAACACTAATCTATGGTGTCTGCGGAGGACCAAAAACACCGAACAAGACTAATCTACACTGTCTGCGGAGGACCAAAAACACCGAACAAGACTAATCTACACTGTCTGCAGAGGACCAAAAACAGCAAACAAGACTAATCTACACTGTCTGCAGAGGACCAAAAACACCAAACAAGACTAATCTATGGCGTCTGCGGAGGACCAAAAACACCGAACACAACTAATCTACACTGTCTGCGGAGGACCAAAAACACCGAACAAGACTAATCTATGGTGTCTGCGGTGGACCAAAAACACCGAACAAGACTAATCTATGGTGTCTGCAGAGGACCAAAAACACCGAACAAGACTAATCTACACTGTCTGCGGAGGACCAAAAACACCGAACAAGACTAATCTACACTGTCTGCGGAGGAGCAAAAACACCGAACAAGACTAATCTACACTGTCTAGAGAGGACCAAAAACACCGAACAAGACTAATCTACACTGTCTGCGGAGGACCAAAAACACCGAACAAGACTAATCTATGGTGTCTGCGGAGGACCAAAAACATCGAACAAGACTAATCTATGGTGTCTGTGGAGGACCAAAAACACCGAACAAGACTAATCTACACTGTCTGCGGAGGACCAAAAACACCGAACAAGACTAATCTATGGTGTCTGCGGAGGACCAAAAACACCGAACAAGAGTGATCTATGGTGTCTGCGAAGGACAAAAAACACCGAACAAGACTAATCTATGGTGTCTGCGGAGGACCAAAAACACCGAACAAGACTAATCTATGGTGTCTGCGGAGGACCAAAAACACCGAACAAGACTAATCTATGGTGTCTGCGGAGGACCAAAAACACCGAACAAGACTAATCTATGGTGTCTGCGGAGGACCAAAAACACCGAACAAGACTAATCTATGGTGTCTGCAGAGGACCAAAAACACCGAACAAGACTAATCTATGGTGTCTGCGGAGGACCAAAAACACCGAAAAAGACTAATCTATGGTGTCTGCGGAGGACCAAAAAAACCGAACAAGACTAATCTATGGTGTCTGCGGAGGACCAAAAACACCGAACAAGACTAATCTACACTGTCTGCGGAGGACCAAAAACACCGAACAAGACTAATCTATGGTGTCTGCAGAGGACCAAAAACACCGAACAAGACTAATCTACACTGTCTGCGGAGGACCAAAAACACCGAACAAGACTAATCTATGGTGTCTGCGGAGGACCAAAAACACCGAACAAGACTAATCTATGGTGTCTGCAGAGGACCAAAAACACCGAACAACACTAATCTATGGTGTCTGCGGAGGGCCAAAAACACCGAACAAGACTAATCTACACTGTCTGCGGAGGACCAAAAACACCGAACAAGACTAATCTATGGTGTCTGCGGAGGACCAAAAACACCGAACACAACTAATCTACACTGTCTGCGGAGGACCAAAAACACCGAACAAGACTAATCTACACTGTCTGCGGAGGACCAAAAACACCGAACAAGACTAATCTATGGTATCTGCAGAGGACCAAAAACACCGAACAAGACTAATCTACATTGTCTGCGGAGGACCAAAAACACCGAACAAGACTCATCTACACTGTCTGCGGAGGAGCAAAAACACCGAACAAGACTAATCTACACTGTCTGCAGAGGACCAAAAACACCGAACAAGACTAATCTACACTGTCTGCGGAGGACCAAAAACACCGAACAAGACTAAACTATGGTGTCTGCGGAGGACCAAAAACACCGAACAAGAGTGATCTATGGTGTCTGCGGAGGACAAAAAACACCGAACAAGACTAATCTATGGTGTCTGCGGAGGACAAAAAACACCGAACAAGACTAATCTATGGTGTCTGCGGAGGACCAAAAACACCGAACAAGACTAATCTATGGTGTCTGCGGAGGACCAAAAACACCGAACAAAACTAATCTACACTGTCTGCAGAGGACCAAAAACACCGAACAAGACTAATCTACACTGTCTGCGGAGGACCAAAAACACCGAACAAGACTAATCTATGGTGTCTGCGGAGGACCAAAAACACCGAACAAGACTAATCTATGGTGTCTGCAGAGGACCAAAAACACCGAACAACACTAATCTATGGTGTCTGCGGAGGACCAAAAACACCGAACAAGACTAATCTACACTGTCTGCGGAGGACCAAAAACACCGAACAAGACTAATCTACACTGTCTGCAGAGGACCAAAAACAGCAAACAAGACTAATCTACACTGTCTGCAGAGGACCAAAAACACCAAACAAGACTAATCTATGGCGTCTGCGGAGGACCAAAAACACCGAACACAACTAATCTACACTGTCTGCGGAGGACCAAAAACACCGAACAAGACTAATCTATGGTGTCTGCGGTGGACCAAAAACACCGAACAAGACTAATCTATGGTGTCTGCAGAGGACCAAAAACACCGAACAAGACTAATCTACACTGTCTGCGGAGGACCAAAAACACCGAACAAGACTAATCTACACTGTCTGCGGAGGAGCAAAAACACCGAACAAGACTAATCTACACTGTCTAGAGAGGACCAAAAACACCGAACAAGACTAATCTACACTGTCTGCGGAGGACCAAAAACACCGAACAAGACTAATCTATGGTGTCTGCGGAGGACCAAAAACATCGAACAAGACTAATCTATGGTGTCTGTGGAGGACCAAAAACACCGAACAAGACTAATCTACACTGTCTGCGGAGGACCAAAAACACCGAACAAGACTAATCTATGGTGTCTGCGGAGGACCAAAAACACCGAACAAGAGTGATCTATGGTGTCTGCGAAGGACAAAAAACACCGAACAAGACTAATCTATGGTGTCTGCGGAGGACCAAAAACACCGAACAAGACTAATCTATGGTGTCTGCGGAGGACCAAAAACACCGAACAAGACTAATCTATGGTGTCTGCGGAGGACCAAAAACACCGAACAAGACTAATCTATGGTGTCTGCGGAGGACCAAAAACACCGAACAAGACTAATCTATGGTGTCTGCAGAGGACCAAAAACACCGAACAAGACTAATCTATGGTGTCTGCGGAGGACCAAAAACACCGAAAAAGACTAATCTATGGTGTCTGCGGAGGACCAAAAAAACCGAACAAGACTAATCTATGGTGTCTGCGGAGGACCAAAAACACCGAACAAGACTAATCTACACTGTCTGCGGAGGACCAAAAACACCGAACAAGACTAATCTATGGTGTCTGCAGAGGACCAAAAACACCGAACAAGACTAATCTACACTGTCTGCGGAGGACCAAAAACACCGAACAAGACTAATCTATGGTGTCTGCGGAGGACCAAAAACACCGAACAAGACTAATCTATGGTGTCTGCAGAGGACCAAAAACACCGAACAACACTAATCTATGGTGTCTGCGGAGGGCCAAAAACACCGAACAAGACTAATCTACACTGTCTGCGGAGGACCAAAAACACCGAACAAGACTAATCTACACTGTCTGCAGAGGACCAAAAACAGCAAACAAGACTAATCTACACTGTCTGCAGAGGACCAAAAACACCGAACAAGACTAATCTATGGCGTCTGCGGAGGACCAAAAACACCGAACACAACTAATCTACACTGTCTGCGGAGGACCAAAAACACTGAACAAGACTAATCTATGGTGTCTGCGGAGGACCAAAAACACCGAACAAGACTAATCTATGGTGTCTGCAGAGGACCAAAAACACCGAACAAGACTAATCTACACTGTCTGCGGAGGACCAAAAACACCGAACAAGACTAATCTACACTGTCTGCGGAGGAGCAAAAACACCGAACAAGACTAATCTACACTGTCTGCAGAGGACCAAAAACACCGAACAAGACTAATCTACACTGTCTGCAGAGGACCAAAAACACCGAACAAGACTAATCTATGGTGTCTGTGGACGACCAAAAACACCGAACAAGACTAATCTACACTGTCTGCGGAGGACCAAAAACACCGAACAAGACTAATCTACACTGTCTGCGGAGGACCAAAAACACCGAACAAGACTAATCTACACTGTCTGCGGAGGACCAAAAACACCGAACAAGACTAATCTACACTGTCTGCGGAGGACCAAAAACACCGAACAAGACTAATCTACACTGTCTGCAGAGGACCAAAAACAGCAAACAAGACTAATCTACACTGTCTGCAGAGGACCAAAAACACCAAACAAGACTAATCTATGGCGTCTGCGGAGGACCAAAAACACCGAACACAACTAATCTACACTGTCTGCGGAGGACCAAAAACACCGAACAAGACTAATCTATGGTGTCTGCGGTGGACCAAAAACACCGAACAAGACTAATCTATGGTGTCTGCAGAGGACCAAAAACACCGAACAAGACTAATCTACACTGTCTGCGGAGGACCAAAAACACCGAACAAGACTAATCTACACTGTCTGCGGAGGAGCAAAAACACCGAACAAGACTAATCTACACTGTCTAGAGAGGACCAAAAACACCGAACAAGACTAATCTACACTGTCTGCGGAGGACCAAAAACACCGAACAAGACTAATCTATGGTGTCTGCAGAGGACCAAAAACACCGAACAAGACTAATCTACACTGTCTGCGGAGGACCAAAAACACCGAACAAGACTAATCTACACTGTCTGCGGAGGAGCAAAAACACCGAACAAGACTAATCTACACTGTCTGCAGAGGACCAAAAACACCGAACAAGACTAATCTACACTGTCTGCAGAGGACCAAAAACACCGAACAAGACTAATCTATGGTGTCTGTGGAGGACCAAAAACACCGAACAAGACTAATCTACACTGTCTGCGGAGGACCAAAAACACCGAACAAGACTAATCTACACTGTCTGCGGAGGACCAAAAACACCGAACAAGACTAATCTACACTGTCTGCGGAGGACCAAAAACACCGAACAAGACTAATCTACACTGTCTGCGGAGGACCAAAAACACCGAACAAGACTAATCTACACTGTCTGCAGAGGACCAAAAACAGCAAACAAGACTAATCTACACTGTCTGCAGAGGACCAAAAACACCAAACAAGAATAATCTATGGCATCTGCGGAGGACCAAAAACACCGAACACAACTAATCTACACTGTCTGCGGAGGACCAAAAACACCGAACAAGACTAATCTATGGTGTCTGCGGTGGACGAAAAACACCGAACAAGACTAATCTATGGTGTCTGCAGAGGACCAAAAACACCGAACAAGACTAATCTACACTGTCTGCGGAGGACCAAAAACACCGAACAAGACTAATCTACACTGTCTGCGGAGGACCAAAAACACCAAACAAGAGTGATCTATGGTGTCTGCGGAGGACCAAAAACACCGAACAAGACTAATCTACACTGTCTGCGGAGGACCAAAAACACCGAACAAGACTAATCTATGGTGTCTGCGGAGGACCAAAAACATCGAACAAGACTAATCTATGGTGTCTGTGGAGGACCAAAAACACCGAACAAGACTAATCTACACTGTCTGCGGAGGACCAAAAACACCGAACAAGACTAATCTATGGTGTCTGCGGAGGACCAAAAACACCGAACAAGAGTGATCTATGGTGTCTGCGGAGGACAAAAAACACCGAACAAGACTAATCTATGGTGTCTGCGGAGGACCAAAAACACCGAACAAGACTAATCTATGGTGTCTGCGGAGGACCAAAAACACCGAACACAACTAATCTACACTGTCTGCGGAGGACCAAAAACACCGAACAAGACTAATCTATTGTGTCTGCGGAGGACCAAAAACACTGAACAAGACTAATCTATGGTGTCTGCAGAGGACCAAAAACACCGAACAAGACTAATCTATGGTGTCTGCGGAGGACCAAAAACACCGAAAAAGACTAATCTATGGTATCTGCGGAGGACCAAAAACACCGAACAAGACTAATCTATGGTGTCTGCGGAGGACCAAAAACACCGAACAAGACTAATCTACACTGTCTGCGGAGGACCAAAAACACCGAACAAGACTAATCTATGGTGTCTGCAGAGGACCAAAAACACCGAACAAGACTAATCTACACTGTCTGCGGAGGACCAAAAACACCGAACAAGACTAATCTATGGTGTCTGCGGAGGACCAAAAACACCGAACAAGACTAATCTATGGTGTCTGCAGAGGACCAAAAACACCGAACAACACTAATCTATGGTGTCTGCGGAGGACCAAAAACACCGAACAAGACTAATCTACACTGTCTGCGGAGGACCAAAAACACCGAACAAGACTAATCTACACTGTCTGCAGAGGACCAAAAACAGCAAACAAGACTAATCTACACTGTCTGCAGAGGACCAAAAACACCGAACAAGAGTGATCTATGGTGTCTGCGGAGGAGCAAAAACACCGAACAAGACTAATCTACACTGTCTAGAGAGGACCAAAAACACCGAACAAGACTAATCTACACTGTCTGCGGAGGACCAAAAACACCGAACAAGACTAATCTATGGTGTCTGCGGAGGACCAAAAACATCGAACAAGACTAATCTATGGTGTCTGTGGAGGACCAAAAACACCGAACAAGACTAATCTATGGTGTCTGCGGAGGACCAAAAACACCGAACACAACTAATCTACACTGTCTGCGGAGGACCAAAAACACCGAACAAGACTAATCTATTGTGTCTGCGGAGGACCAAAAACACCGAACAAGACTAATCTATGGTGTCTGCGGAGGACCAAAAACATCGAACAAGACTAATCTATGGTGTCTGTGGAGGACCAAAAACACCGAACAAGACTAATCTACACTGTCTGCGGAGGACCAAAAACACCGAACAAGACTAATCTATGGTGTCTGCGGAGGACCAAAAACACCGAACAAGAGTGATCTATGGTGTCTGCGGAGGACAAAAAACACCGAACAAGACTAATCTATGGTGTCTGCGGAGGACCAAAAACACCGAACAAGACTAATCTATGGTGTCTGCGGAGGACCAAAAACACCGAACACAACTAATCTACACTGTCTGCGGAGGACCAAAAACACCGAACAAGACTAATCTATTGTGTCTGCGGAGGACCAAAAACACCGAACAAGACTAATCTATGGTGTCTGCAGAGGACCAAAAACACCGAACAAGACTAATCTATGGTGTCTGCGGAGGACCAAAAACACCGAAAAAGACTAATCTATGGTGTCTGCGGAGGACCAAAAACACCGAACAAGACTAATCTATGGTGTCTGCGGAGGACCAAAAACACCGAACAAGACTAATCTACACTGTCTGCGGAGGACCAAAAACACCGAACAAGACTAATCTATGGTGTCTGCAGAGGACCAAAAACACCGAACAAGACTAATCTACACTGTCTGCGGAGGACCAAAAAGAACGAACAAGACTAATCTATGGTGTCTGCGGAGGACCAAAAACACCGAACAAGACTAATCTATGGTGTCTGCAGAGGACCAAAAACACCGAACAACACTAATCTATGGTGTCTGCGGAGGACCAAAAACACCGAACAAGACTAATCTACACTGTCTGCGGAGGACCAAAAACACCGAACAAGACTAATCTACACTGTCTGCAGAGGACCAAAAACAGCAAACAAGACTAATCTACACTGTCTGCAGAGGACCAAAAACACCGAACAAGACTAATCTATGGCGTCTGCGGAGGACCAAAAACACCGAACACAACTAATCTACACTGTCTGCGGAGGACCAAAAACACCGAACAAGACTAATCTATGGTGTCTGCGGAGGACCAAAAACACCGAACAAGACTAATCTATGGTGTCTGCAGAGGACCAAAAACACCGAACAAGACTAATCTACACTGTCTGCGGAGGACCAAAAACACCGAACAAGACTAATCTACACTGTCTGCAGAGGACCAAAAACACCGAACAAGACTAATCTAAACTGTCTGCGGAGGACCAAAAACACCGAACAAGACTAAACTATGGTGTCTGCGGAGGACCAAAAACACCGAACAAGAGTGATCTATGGTGTCTGCGGAGGACAAAAAACACCGAACAAGACTAATCTATGGTGTCTGCGGAGGACCAAAAACACCGAACAAGACTAATCTATGGTGTCTGCGGAGGACCAAAAACACCGAACAAGACTAATCTATGGTGTCTGCGGAGGACCAAAAACACCGAACAAGACTAATCTACACTGTCTGCAGAGGACCAAAAACACCGAACAAGACTAATCTATGGTGTCTGCGGAGGACCAAAAACACCGAACAAGACTAATCTATGGTGTCTGCGGAGGACCAAAAACACCGAACAAGACTAATCTATGGTGTCTGCAGAGGACCAAAAACACCGAACAACACTAATCTATGGTGTCTGAGGAGGACCAAAAACACCGAACAAGACTAATCTACACTGTCTGCGGAGGACCAAAAACACCGAACAAGACTAATCTACACTGTCTGCAGAGGACCAAAAACAGCAAACAAGACTAATCTACACTGTCTGCAGAGGACCAAAAACACCAAACAAGACTAATCTATGGCGTCTGCGGAGGACCAAAAACACCGAACACAACTAATCTACACTGTCTGCGGAGGACCAAAAACACCGAACAAGACTAATCTATGGTGTCTGCGGTGGACCAAAAACACCGAACAAGACTAATCTATGGTGTCTGCAGAGGACCAAAAACACCGAACAAGACTAATCTACACTGTCTGCGGAGGACCAAAAACACCGAACAAGACTAATCTACACTGTCTGCGGAGGAGCAAAAACACCGAACAAGACTAATCTACACTGTCTAGAGAGGACCAAAAACACCGAACAAGACTAATCTACACTGTCTGCGGAGGACCAAAAACACCGAACAAGACTAATCTATGGTGTCTGCGGAGGACCAAAAACATCGAACAAGACTAATCTATGGTGTCTGTGGAGGACCAAAAACACCGAACAAGACTAATCTACACTGTCTGCGGAGGACCAAAAACACCGAACAAGACTAATCTATGGTGTCTGCGGAGGACCAAAAACACCGAACAAGAGTGATCTATGGTGTCTGCGAAGGACAAAAAACACCGAACAAGACTAATCTATGGTGTCTGCGGAGGACCAAAAACACCGAACAAGACTAATCTATGGTGTCTGCGGAGGACCAAAAACACCGAACAAGACTAATCTATGGTGTCTGCGGAGGACCAAAAACACCGAACAAGACTAATCTACACTGTCTGCGGAGGAACAAAAACACCGAACAAGACTAATCTATGGTGTCTGCAGAGGACCAAAAACACCGAACAAGACTAATCTATGGTGTCTGCGGAGGACCAAAAACACCGAAAAAGACTAATCTATGGTGTCTGCGGAGGACCAAAAACACCGAACAAGACTAATCTATGGTGTCTGCGGAGGACCAAAAACACCGAACAAGACTAATCTACACTGTCTGCGGAGGACCAAAAACACCGAACAAGACTAATCTACACTGTCTGCAGAGGACCAAAAACAGCAAACAAGACTAATCTACACTGTCTGCAGAGGACCAAAAACACCAAACAAGACTAATCTATGGCGTCTGCGGAGGACCAAAAACACCGAACACAACTAATCTACACTGTCTGCGGAGGACCAAAAACACCGAACAAGACTAATCTATGGTGTCTGCGGTGGACCAAAAACACCGAACAAGACTAATCTATGGTGTCTGCAGAGGACCAAAAACACCGAACAAGACTAATCTACACTGTCTGCGGAGGACCAAAAACACCGAACAAGACTAATCTACACTGTCTGCGGAGGAGCAAAAACACCGAACAAGACTAATCTACACTGTCTAGAGAGGACCAAAAACACCGAACAAGACTAATCTACACTGTCTGCGGAGGACCAAAAACACCGAACAAGACTAATCTATGGTGTCTGCGGAGGACCAAAAACATCGAACAAGACTAATCTATGGTGTCTGTGGAGGACCAAAAACACCGAACAAGACTAATCTACACTGTCTGCGGAGGACCAAAAACACCGAACAAGACTAATCTATGGTGTCTGCGGAGGACCAAAAACACCGAACAAGAGTGATCTATGGTGTCTGCGAAGGACAAAAAACACCGAACAAGACTAATCTATGGTGTCTGCGGAGGACCAAAAACACCGAACAAGACTAATCTATGGTGTCTGCGGAGGACCAAAAACACCGAACAAGACTAATCTATGGTGTCTGCGGAGGACCAAAAACACCGAAGAAGACTAATCTACACTGTCTGCGGAGGACCAAAAACACCGAACAAGACTAATCTATGGTGTCTGCAGAGGACCAAAAACACCGAACAAGACTAATCTATGGTGTCTGCGGAGGACCAAAAACACCGAAAAAGACTAATCTATGGTGTCTGCGGAGGACCAAAAACACCGAACAAGACTAATCTATGGTGTCTGCGGAGGACCAAAAACACCGAACAAGACTAATCTACACTGTCTGCGGAGGACCAAAAACACCGAACAAGACTAATCTATGGTGTCTGCAGAGGACCAAAAACACCGAACAAGACTAATCTACACTGTCTGCGGAGGACCAAAAACACCGAACAAGACTAATCTATGGTGTCTGCGGAGGACCAAAAACACCGAACAAGACTAATCTATGGTGTCTGCAGAGGACCAAAAACACCGAACAACACTAATCTATGGTGTCTGCGGAGGACCAAAAACACCGAACAAGACTAATCTACACTGTCTGCGGAGGACCAAAAACACCGAACAAGACTAATCTACACTGTCTGCAGAGGACCAAAAACACCGAACAAGACTAATCTACACTGTCTGCAGAGGACCAAAAACACCGAACAAGACTAATCTATGGTGTCTGTGGAGGACCAAAAACACCGAACAAGACTAATCTACACTGTCTGCGGAGGACCAAAAACACCGAACAAGACTAATCTACACTGTCTGCGGAGGACCAAAAACACCGAACAAGACTAATCTACACTGTCTGCGGAGGACCAAAAACACCGAACAAGACTAATCTACACTGTCTGCAGAGGACCAAAAACACCGAAGAAGACTAATCTACACTGTCTGCAGAGGACCAAAAACAGCAAACAAGACTAATCTACACTGTCTGCAGAGGACCAAAAACACCAAACAAGACTAATCTATGGCGTCTGCGGAGGACCAAAAACACCGAACACAACTAATCTACACTGTCTGCGGAGGACCAAAAACACCGAACAAGACTAATCTATGGTGTCTGCGGTGGACCAAAAACACCGAACAAGACTAATCTATGGTGTCTGCAGAGGACCAAAAACACCGAACAAGACTAATCTACACTGTCTGCGGAGGACCAAAAACACCGAACAAGACTAATCTACACTGTCTGCGGAGGAGCAAAAACACCGAACAAGACTAATCTACACTGTCTAGAGAGGACCAAAAACACCGAACAAGACTAATCTATGGTGTCTGCAGAGGACCAAAAACACCGAACAAGACTAATCTATGGTGTCTGCGGAGGACCAAAAACACCGAAAAAGACTAATCCATGGTGTCTGCGGAGGACCAAAAACACCGAACAAGACTAATCTATGGTGTCTGCGGAGGACCAAAAACACCGAACAAGACTAATCTACACTGTCTGCGGAGGACCAAAAACACCGAACAAGACTAATCTACACTGTCTGCAGAGGACCAAAAACAGCAAACAAGACTAATCTACACTGTCTGCAGAGGACCAAAAACACCAAACAAGACTAATCTATGGCGTCTGCGGAGGACCAAAAACACCGAACACAACTAATCTACACTGTCTGCGGAGGACCAAAAACACCGAACAAGACTAATCTATGGTGTCTGCGGTGGACCAAAAACACCGAACAAGACTAATCTATGGTGTCTGCAGAGGACCAAAAACACCGAACAAGACTAATCTACACTGTCTGCGGAGGACCAAAAACACCGAACAAGACTAATCTACACTGTCTGCGGAGGAGCAAAAACACCGAACAAGACTAATCTACACTGTCTAGAGAGGACCAAAAACACCGAACAAGACTAATCTACACTGTCTGCGGAGGACCAAAAACACCGAACAAGACTAATCTATGGTGTCTGCGGAGGACCAAAAACATCGAACAAGACTAATCTATGGTGTCTGTGGAGGACCAAAAACACCGAACAAGACTAATCTACACTGTCTGCGGAGGACCAAAAACACCGAACAAGACTAATCTATGGTGTCTGCGGAGGACCAAAAACACCGAACAAGAGTGATCTATGGTGTCTGCGAAGGACAAAAAACACCGAACAAGACTAATCTATGGTGTCTGCGGAGGACCAAAAACACCGAACAAGACTAATCTATGGTGTCTGCGGAGGACCAAAAACACCGAACAAGACTAATCTATGGTGTCTGCGGAGGACCAAAAACACCGAAGAAGACTAATCTACACTGTCTGCGGAGGACCAAAAACACCGAACAAGACTAATCTATGGTGTCTGCAGAGGACCAAAAACACCGAACAAGACTAATCTATGGTGTCTGCGGAGGACCAAAAACACCGAAAAAGACTAATCTATGGTGTCTGCGGAGGACCAAAAACACCGAACAAGACTAATCTATGGTGTCTGCGGAGGACCAAAAACACCGAACAAGACTAATCTACACTGTCTGCGGAGGACCAAAAACACCGAACAAGACTAATCTATGGTGTCTGCAGAGGACCAAAAACACCGAACAAGACTAATCTACACTGTCTGCGGAGGACCAAAAACACCGAACAAGACTAATCTATGGTGTCTGCGGAGGACCAAAAACACCGAACAAGACTAATCTATGGTGTCTGCAGAGGACCAAAAACACCGAACAACACTAATCTATGGTGTCTGCGGAGGACCAAAAACACCGAACAAGACTAATCTACACTGTCTGCGGAGGACCAAAAACACCGAACAAGACTAATCTACACTGTCTGCAGAGGACCAAAAACAGCAAACAAGACTAATCTACACTGTCTGCAGAGGACCAAAAACACCGAACAAGACTAATCTATGGCGTCTGCGGAGGACCAAAAACACCGAACACAACTAATCTACACTGTCTGCGGAGGACCAAAAACACCGAACAAGACTAATCTATGGTGTCTGCGGAGGACCAAAAACACCGAACAAGACTAATCTATGGTGTCTGCAGAGGACCAAAAACACCGAACAAGACTAATCTACACTGTCTGCGGAGGACCAAAAACACCGAACAAGACTAATCTACACTGTCTGCGGAGGAGCAAAAACACCGAACAAGACTAATCTACACTGTCTGCAGAGGACCAAAAACACCGAACAAGACTAATCTACACTGTCTGCAGAGGACCAAAAACACCGAACAAGACTAATCTATGGTGTCTGTGGAGGACCAAAAACACCGAACAAGACTAATCTACACTGTCTGCGGAGGACCAAAAACACCGAACAAGACTAATCTACACTGTCTGCGGAGGACCAAAAACACCGAACAAGACTAATCTACACTGTCTGCGGAGGACCAAAAACACCGAACAAGACTAATCTACACTGTCTGCAGAGGACCAAAAACACCGAACAAGACTAATCTACACTGTCTGCAGAGGACCAAAAACAGCAAACAAGACTAATCTACACTGTCTGCAGAGGACCAAAAACACCAAACAAGACTAATCTATGGCGTCTGCGGAGGACCAAAAACACCGAACACAACTAATCTACACTGTCTGCGGAGGACCAAAAACACCGAACAAGACTAATCTATGGTGTCTGCGGTGGACCAAAAACACCGAACAAGACTAATCTATGGTGTCTGCAGAGGACCAAAAACACCGAACAAGACTAATCTACACTGTCTGCGGAGGACCAAAAACACCGAACAAGACTAATCTACACTGTCTGCGGAGGAGCAAAAACACCGAACAAGACTAATCTACACTGTCTAGAGAGGACCAAAAACACCGAACAAGACTAATCTACACTGTCTGCGGAGGACCAAAAACACCGAACAAGACTAATCTATGGTGTCTGCGGAGGACCAAAAACATCGAACAAGACTAATCTATGGTGTCTGTGGAGGACCAAAAACACCGAACAAGACTAATCTACACTGTCTGCGGAGGACCAAAAACACCGAACAAGACTAATCTATGGTGTCTGCGGAGGACCAAAAACACAGAACAAGAGTGATCTATGGTGTCTGCGGAGGACAAAAAACACCGAACAAGACTAATCTATGGTGTCTGCGGAGGACCAAAAACACCGAACAAGACTAATCTATGGTGTCTGCGGAGGACCAAAAACACCGAACAAGACTAATCTATGGTGTCTGCGGAGGACCAAAAACACCGAACAAGACTAATCTACACTGTCTGCGGAGGACCAAAAACACCGAACAAGACTAATCTATGGTGTCTGCAGAGGACCAAAAACACCGAACAAGACTAATCTATGGTGTCTGCGGAGGACCAAAAACACCGAAAAAGACTAATCTATGGTGTCTGCGGAGGACCAAAAAAACCGAACAAGACTAATCTATGGTGTCTGCGGAGGACCAAAAACACCGAACAAGACTAATCTACACTGTCTGCGGAGGACCAAAAACACCGAACAAGACTAATCTATGGTGTCTGCGGAGGACCAAAAACACCGAACAAGACTAATCTACACTGTCTGCAGAGGACCAAAAACACCGAACAAGACTAATTTATGGTGTCTGCAGAGGACCAAAAACACCGAACAAGACTAATCTATGGTGTCTGCAGAGGACCAAAAACACCGAACAACACTAATCTATGGTGTCTGCGGAGGACCAAAAACACCGAACAAGACTAATCTACACTGTCTGCGGAGGACCAAAAACACCGAACAAGACTAATCTACACTGTCTGCAGAGGACCAAAAACAGCAAACAAGACTAATCTACACTGTCTGCAGAGGACCAAAAACACCGAACAAGACTAATCTATGGCGTCTGCGGAGGACCAAAAACACCGAACACAACTAATCTACACTGTCTGCGGAGGACCAAAAACACCGAACAAGACTAATCTATGGTGTCTGCGGAGGACCAAAAACACCGAACAAGACTAATCTATGGTGTCTGCAGAGGACCAAAAACACCGAACAAGACTAATCTACACTGTCTGCGGAGGACCAAAAACACCGAACAAGACTAATCTACACTGTCTGCGGAGGAGCAAAAACACCGAACAAGACTAATCTACACTGTCTGCAGAGGACCAAAAACACCGAACAAGACTAATCTACACTGTCTGCAGAGGACCAAAAACACCGAACAAGACTAATCTATGGTGTCTGTGGAGGACCAAAAACACCGAACAAGACTAATCTACACTGTCTGCGGAGGACCAAAAACACCGAACAAGACTAATCTACACTGTCTGCGGAGGACCAAAAACACCGAACAAGACTAATCTACACTGTCTGCGGAGGACCAAAAACACCGAACAAGACTAATCTACACTGTCTGCAGAGGACCAAAAACACCGAACAAGACTAATCTACACTGTCTGCAGAGGACCAAAAACAGCAAACAAGACTAATCTACACTGTCTGCAGAGGACCAAAAACACCAAACAAGACTAATCTATGGCGTCTGCGGAGGACCAAAAACACCGAACACAACTAATCTACACTGTCTGCGGAGGACCAAAAACACCGAACAAGACTAATCTATGGTGTCTGCGGTGGACCAAAAACACCGAACAAGACTAATCTATGGTGTCTGCAGAGGACCAAAAACACCGAACAAGACTAATCTACACTGTCTGCGGAGGACCAAAAACACCGAACAAGACTAATCTACACTGTCTGCGGAGGAGCAAAAACACCGAACAAGACTAATCTACACTGTCTAGAGAGGACAAAAAACACCGAACAAGACTAATCTACACTGTCTGCGGAGGACCAAAAACACCGAACAAGACTAATCTATGGTGTCTGCGGAGGACCAAAAACATCGAACAAGACTAATCTATGGTGTCTGTGGAGGACCAAAAACACCGAACAAGACTAATCTACACTGTCTGCGGAGGACCAAAAACACCGAACAAGACTAATCTATGGTGTCTGCGGAGGACCAAAAACACCGAACAAGAGTGATCTATGGTGTCTGCGGAGGACAAAAAACACCGAACAAGACTAATCTATGGTGTCTGCGGAGGACCAAAAACACCGAACAAGACTAATCTATGGTGTCTGCGGAGGACCAAAAACACCGAACAAGACTAATCTATGGTGTCTGCGGAGGACCAAAAACACCGAACAAGACTAATCTACACTGTCTGCGGAGGACCAAAAACACCGAACAAGACTAATCTATGGTGTCTGCAGAGGACCAAAAACACCGAAAAAGACTAATCTATGGTGTCTGCGGAGGACCAAAAACACCGAAAAAGACTAATCTATGGTGTCTGCGGAGGACCAAAAAAACCGAACAAGACTAATCTATGGTGTCTGCGGAGGACCAAAAACACCGAACAAGACTAATCTACACTGTCTGCGGAGGACCAAAAACACCGAACAAGACTAATCTATGGTGTCTGCAGAGGACCAAAAACACCGAACAAGACTAATCTACACTGTCTGCGGAGGACCAAAAACACCGAACAAGACTAATCTATGGTGTCTGCGGAGGACCAAAAACACCGAACAAGACTAATCTATGGTGTCTGCAGAGGACCAAAAACACCGAACAACACTAATCTATGGTGTCTGCGGAGGACCAAAAACACCGAACAAGACTAATCTACACTGTCTGCGGAGGACCAAAAACACCGAACAAGACTAATCTACACTGTCTGCAGAGGACCAAAAACAGCAAACAAGACTAATCTACACTGTCTGCAGAGGACCAAAAACACCGAACAAGACTAATCTATGGCGTCTGCGGAGGACCAAAAACACCGAACACAACTAATCTACACTGTCTGCGGAGGACCAAAAACACCGAACAAGACTAATCTATGGTGTCTGCGGAGGACCAAAAACACCGAACAAGACTAATCTATGGTGTCTGCAGAGGACCAAAAACACCGAACAAGACTAATCTACACTGTCTGCGGAGGACCAAAAACACCGAACAAGACTAATCTACACTGTCTGCAGAGGACCAAAAACACCGAACAAGACTAATCTACACTGTCTGCGGAGGACCAAAAACACCGAACAAGACTAAACTATGGTGTCTGCGGAGGACCAAAAACACCGAACAAGAGTGATCTATGGTGTCTGCGGAGGACAAAAAACACCGAACAAGACTAATCTATGGTGTCTGCGGAGGACCAAAAACACCGAACAAGACTAATCTATGGTGTCTGCGGAGGACCAAAAACACCGAACAAGACTAATCTATGGTGTCTGCGGAGGACCAAAAACACCGAACAAGACTAATCTACACTG
The DNA here is from genome assembly GCA_022114975.2 of Lampris megalopsis. Classification (NCBI taxonomy): domain Eukaryota; kingdom Metazoa; phylum Chordata; class Actinopteri; order Lampriformes; family Lampridae; genus Lampris; species Lampris megalopsis. The sequence continues at coordinate 211,613 of JAJHIY020000943.1, forward strand.
TCTGCAGAGGACCAAAAACACCGAACAAGACTAATCTACACTGTCTGCGGAGGACCAAAAACACCGAACAAGACTAATCTATGGTGTCTGCGGAGGACCAAAAACACCGAACAAGACTAATCTATGGTGTCTGCAGAGGACCAAAAACACCGAACAACACTAATCTATGGTGTCTGCGGAGGACCAAAAACACCGAACAAGACTAATCTACACTGTCTGCGGAGGACCAAAAACACCGAACAAGACTAATCTACACTGTCTGCAGAGGACCAAAAACAGCAAACAAGACTAATCTACACTGTCTGCAGAGGACCAAAAACACCAAACAAGACTAATCTATGGCGTCTGCGGAGGACCAAAAACACCGAACACAACTAATCTACACTGTCTGCGGAGGACCAAAAACACCGAACAAGACTAATCTATGGTGTCTGCGGTGGACCAAAAACACCGAACAAGACTAATCTATGGTGTCTGCGGAGGACCAAAAACACCGAACAAGACTAATCTATGGTGTCTGCAGAGGACCAAAAACACCGAACAACACTAATCTATGGTGTCTGCGGAGGACCAAAAACACCGAACAAGACTAATCTACACTGTCTGCGGAGGACCAAAAACACCGAACAAGACTAATCTACACTGTCTGCAGAGGACCAAAAACAGCAAACAAGACTAATCTACACTGTCTGCAGAGGACCAAAAACACCAAACAAGACTAATCTATGGCGTCTGCGGAGGACCAAAAACACCGAACACAACTAATCTACACTGTCTGCGGAGGACCAAAAACACCGAACAAGACTAATCTATGGTGTCTGCGGTGGACCAAAAACACCGAACAAGACTAATCTATGGTGTCTGCAGAGGACCAAAAACACCGAACAAGACTAATCTACACTGTCTGCGGAGGACCAAAAACACCGAACAAGACTAATCTACACTGTCTGCGGAGGACCAAAAACACCGAACAAGACTAATCTATGGCGTCTGCGGAGGACCAAAAACACCGAACAAGAGTGATCTATGGTGTCTGCGAAGGACAAAAAACACCGAACAAGACTAATCTATGGTGTCTGCGGAGGACCAAAAACACCGAACAAGACTAATCTATGGTGTCTGCGGAGGACCAAAAACACCGAACAAGACTAATCTATGGTGTCTGCGGAGGACCAAAAACACCGAACAAGACTAATCTACACTGTCTGCGGAGGACCAAAAACACCGAACAAGACTAATCTATGGTGTCTGCAGAGGACCAAAAACACCAAACAAGACTAATCTATGGTGTCTGCGGAGGACCAAAAACACCGAACAAGACTAATCTATGGTGTCTGCGGAGGACCAAAAACACCGAACAAGACTAATCTATGGTGTCTGCGGAGGACCAAAAACACCGAACAAGACTAATCTACACTGTCTGCGGAGGACCAAAAACACCGAACAAGACTAATCTATGGTGTCTGCAGAGGACCAAAAACACCGAACAAGACTAATCTATGGTGTCTGCGGAGGACCAAAAACACCGAACAAGACTAATCTATGGTGTCTGCAGAGGACCAAAAACACCGAACAACACTAATCTATGGTGTCTGCGGAGGACCAAAAACACCGAACAAGACTAATCTACACTGTCTGCGGAGGACCAAAAACACCGAACAAGACTAATCTACACTGTCTGCAGAGGACCAAAAACAGCAAACAAGACTAATCTACACTGTCTGCAGAGGACCAAAAACACCGAACAAGACTAATCTATGGCGTCTGCGGAGGACCAAAAACACCGAACACAACTAATCTACACTGTCTGCGGAGGACCAAAAACACCGAACAAGACTAATCTATGGTGTCTGCGGAGGACCAAAAACACCGAACAAGACTAATCTATGGTGTCTGCAGAGGACCAAAAACACCGAACAAGACTAATCTACACTGTCTGCGGAGGACCAAAAACACCGAACAAGACTAATCTACACTGTCTGCAGAGGACCAAAAACACCGAACAAGACTAATCTACACTGTCTGCGGAGGACCAAAAACACCGAACAAGACTAAACTATGGTGTCTGCGGAGGACCAAAAACACCGAACAAGAGTGATCTATGGTGTCTGCGGAGGACAAAAAACACCGAACAAGACTAATCTATGGTGTCTGCGGAGGACCAAAAACACCGAACAAGACTAATCTATGGTGTCTGCGGAGGACCAAAAACACCGAACAAGACTAATCTATGGTGTCTGCGGAGGACCAAAAACACCGAACAAGACTAATCTACACTGTCTGCAGAGGACCAAAAACACCGAACAAGACTAATCTACACTGTCTGCGGAGGACCAAAAACACCGAACAAGACTAATCTATGGTGTCTGCGGAGGACCAAAAACACCGAACAAGACTAATCTATGGTGTCTGCAGAGGACCAAAAACACCGAACAACACTAATCTATGGTGTCTGCGGAGGACCAAAAACACCGAACAAGACTAATCTACACTGTCTGCGGAGGACCAAAAACACCGAACAAGACTAATCTACACTGTCTGCAGAGGACCAAAAACAGCAAACAAGACTAATCTACACTGTCTGCAGAGGACCAAAAACACCAAACAAGACTAATCTATGGCGTCTGCGGAGGACCAAAAACACCGAACACAACTAATCTACACTGTCTGCGGAGGACCAAAAACACCGAACAAGACTAATCTATGGTGTCTGCGGTGGACCAAAAACACCGAACAAGACTAATCTATGGTGTCTGCAGAGGACCAAAAACACCGAACAAGACTAATCTACACTGTCTGCGGAGGACCAAAAACACCGAACAAGACTAATCTACACTGTCTGCGGAGGAGCAAAAACACCGAACAAGACTAATCTACACTGTCTAGAGAGGACCAAAAACACCGAACAAGACTAATCTACACTGTCTGCGGAGGACCAAAAACACCGAACAAGACTAATCTATGGTGTCTGCGGAGGACCAAAAACATCGAACAAGACTAATCTATGGTGTCTGTGGAGGACCAAAAACACCGAACAAGACTAATCTACACTGTCTGCGGAGGACCAAAAACACCGAACAAGACTAATCTATGGTGTCTGCGGAGGACCAAAAACACCGAACAAGAGTGATCTATGGTGTCTGCGAAGGACAAAAAACACCGAACAAGACTAATCTATGGTGTCTGCGGAGGACCAAAAACACCGAACAAGACTAATCTATGGTGTCTGCGGAGGACCAAAAACACCGAACAAGACTAATCTATGGTGTCTGCGGAGGACCAAAAACACCGAACAAGACTAATCTACACTGTCTGCGGAGGACCAAAAACACCGAACAAGACTAATCTATGGTGTCTGCAGAGGACCAAAAACACCGAACAAGACTAATCTATGGTGTCTGCGGAGGACCAAAAACATCGAAAAAGACTAATCTATGGTGTCTGCGGAGGACCAAAAACACCGAACAAGACTAATCTATGGTGTCTGCGGAGGACCAAAAACACCGAACAAGACTAATCTACACTGTCTGCGGAGGACCAAAAACACCGAACAAGACTAATCTATGGTGTCTGCAGAGGACCAAAAACACCGAACAAGACTAATCTATGGTGTCTGCGGAGGACCAAAAACACCGAACAAGACTAATCTATGGTGTCTGCAGAGGACCAAAAACACCGAACAACACTAATCTATGGTGTCTGCGGAGGACCAAAAACACCGAACAAGACTAATCTACACTGTCTGCGGAGGACCAAAAACACCGAACAAGACTAATCTACACTGTCTGCAGAGGACCAAAAACAGCAAACAAGACTAATCTACACTGTCTGCAGAGGACCAAAAACACCGAACAAGACTAATCTATGGCGTCTGCGGAGGACCAAAAACACCGAACACAACTAATCTACACTGTCTGCGGAGGACCAAAAACACCGAACAAGACTAATCTATGGTGTCTGCGGAGGACCAAAAACACCGAACAAGACTAATCTATGGTGTCTGCAGAGGACCAAAAACACCGAACAAGACTAATCTACACTGTCTGCGGAGGACCAAAAACACCGAACAAGACTAATCTACACTGTCTGCGGAGGACCAAAAACACCGAACAAGACTAATCTACACTGTCTGCGGAGGACCAAAAACACCGAACAAGACTAATCTATGGTGTCTGTGGAGGACCAAAAACACCGAACAAGACTAATCTACACTGTCTGCGGAGGACCAAAAACACCGAACAAGACTAATCTACACTGTCTGCGGAGGAGCAAAAACACCGAACAAGACTAATCTACACTGTCTAGAGAGGACCAAAAACACCGAACAAGACTAATCTATGGTGTCTGCAGAGGACCAAAAACACCGAACAAGACTAATCTACACTGTCTGCGGAGGACCAAAAACACCGAACAAGACTAATCTACACTGTCTGCGGAGGACCAAAAACACCGAACAAGACTAATCTACACTGTCTGCGGAGGACCAAAAACACCGAACAAGACTAATCTATGGTGTCTGTGGAGGACCAAAAACACCGAACAAGACTAATCTACACTGTCTGCGGAGGACCAAAAACACCGAACAAGACTAATCTACACTGTCTGCGGAGGAGCAAAAACACCGAACAAGACTAATCTACACTGTCTAGAGAGGACCAAAAACACCGAACAACACTAATCTATGGTGTCTGCAGAGGACCAAAAACACCGAACAAGACTAATCTATGGTGTCTGCGGAGGACCAAAAACACCGAAAAAGACTAATCTATGGTGTCTGCGGAGGACCAAAAACACCGAACAAGACTAATCTACACTGTCTGCAGAGGACCAAAAACAGCAAACAAGACTAATCTACACTGTCTGCGGAGGACCAAAAACACCGAACAAGACTAATCTACACTGTCTGCGGAGGAGCAAAAACACCGAACAAGACTAATCTACACTGTCTAGAGAGGACCAAAAACACCGAACAAGACTAATCTACACTGTCTGCGGAGGACCAAAAACACCGAACAAGACTAATCTATGGTGTCTGCGGAGGACCAAAAACATCGAACAAGACTAATCTATGGTGTCTGTGGAGGACCAAAAACACCGAACAAGACTAATCTACACTGTCTGCGGAGGACCAAAAACACCGAACAAGACTAATCTATGGTGTCTGCGGAGGACAAAAAACACCGAACAAGAGTGATCTATGGTGTCTGCGAAGGACAAAAAACACCGAACAAGACTAATCTATGGTGTCTGCGGAGGACCAAAAACACCGAACAAGACTAATCTATGGTGTCTGCGGAGGACCAAAAACACCGAACAAGACTAATCTATGGTGTCTGCGGAGGACCAAAAACACCGAAGAAGACTAATCTACACTGTCTGCGGAGGACCAAAAACACCGAACAAGACTAATCTATGGTGTCTGCAGAGGACCAAAAACACCGAACAAGACTAATCTATGGTGTCTGCGGAGGACCAAAAACACCGAAAAAGACTAATCTATGGTGTCTGCGGAGGACCAAAAACACCGAACAAGACTAATCTATGGTGTCTGCGGAGGACCAAAAACACCGAACAAGACTAATCTACACTGTCTGCGGAGGACCAAAAACACCGAACAAGACTAATCTATGGTGTCTGCAGAGGACCAAAAACACCGAACAAGACTAATCTACACTGTCTGCGGAGGACCAAAAACACCGAACAAGACTAATCTATGGTGTCTGCGGAGGACCAAAAACACCGAACAAGACTAATCTATGGTGTCTGCAGAGGACCAAAAACACCGAACAACACTAATCTATGGTGTCTGCGGAGGACCAAAAACACCGAACAAGACTAATCTACACTGTCTGCGGAGGACCAAAAACACCGAACAAGACTAATCTACACTGTCTGCAGAGGACCAAAAACAGCAAACAAGACTAATCTACACTGTCTGCAGAGGACCAAAATCACCGAACAAGACTAATCTATGGCGTCTGCGGAGGACCAAAAACACCGAACACAACTAATCTACACTGTCTGCGGAGGACCAAAAACACCGAACAAGACTAATCTATGGTGTCTGCGGAAGACCAAAAACACCGAACAAGACTAATCTATGGTGTCTGCAGAGGACCAAAAACACCGAACAAGACTAATCTACACTGTCTGCGGAGGACCAAAAACACCGAACAAGACTAATCTACACTGTCTGCGGAGGAGCAAAAACACCGAACAAGACTAATCTACACTGTCTGCAGAGGACCAAAAACACCGAACAAGACTAATCTACACTGTCTGCAGAGGACCAAAAACACCGAACAAGACTAATCTATGGTGTCTGTGGAGGACCAAAAACACCGAACAAGACTAATCTACACTGTCTGCGGAGGACCAAAAACACCGAACAAGACTAATCTACACTGTCTGCGGAGGACCAAAAACACCAAACAAGACTAATCTACACTGTCTGCGGAGGACCAAAAACACCGAACAAGACTAATCTACACTGTCTGCAGAGGACCAAAAACACCGAACAAGACTAATCTACACTGTCTGCAGAGGACCAAAAACAGCAAACAAGACTAATCTACACTGTCTGCAGAGGACCAAAAACACCAAACAAGACTAATCTATGGCGTCTGCGGAGGACCAAAAACACCGAACACAACTAATCTACACTGTCTGCGGAGGACCAAAAACACCGAACAAGACTAATCTATGGTGTCTGCGGTGGACCAAAAACACCGAACAAGACTAATCTATGGTGTCTGCGGAGGACCAAAAACACCGAACAAGACTAATCTACACTGTCTGCGGAGGAGCAAAAACACCGAACAAGACTAATCTACACTGTCTAGAGAGGACCAAAAACACCGAACAAGACTAATCTACACTGTCTGCGGAGGACCAAAAACACCGAACAAGACTAATCTACACTGTCTGCGGAGGAGCAAAAACACCGAACAAGACTAATCTACAATGTCTAGAGAGGACCAAAAACACCGAACAAGACTAATCTACACTGTCTGCGGAGGACCAAAAACACCGAACAAGACTAATCTATGGTGTCTGCGGAGGACCAAAAACATCGAACAAGACTAATCTATGGTGTCTGTGGAGGACCAAAAACACCGAACAAGACTAATCTACACTGTCTGCGGAGGACCAAAAACACCGAACAAGACTAATCTATGGTGTCTGCGGAGGACCAAAAACACCGAACAAGACTAATCTATGGTGTCTGCGGAGGACAAAAAACACCGAACAAGACTAATCTATGGTGTCTGCGGAGGACCAAAAACACCGAACAAGACTAATCTATGGTGTCTGCGGAGGACCAAAAACACCGAACAAGACTAATCTATGGTGTCTGCGGAGGACCAAAAACACCGAACAAGACTAATCTACACTGTCTGCGGAGGACCAAAAACACCGAACAAGACTAATCTATGGTGTCTGCAGAGGACCAAAAACACCGAACAAGACTAATCTATGGTGTCTGCGGAGGACCAAAAACACCGAAAAAGACTAATCTATGGTGTCTGCGGAGGACCAAAAACACCGAACAAGACTAATCTATGGTGTCTGCGGAGGACCAAAAACACCGAACAAGACTAATCTACACTGTCTGCGGAGGACCAAAAACACCGAACAAGACTAATCTATGGTGTCTGCAGAGGACCAAAAACACCGAACAAGACTAATCTACACTGTCTGCGGAGGACCAAAAACACCGAACAAGACTAATCTATGGTGTCTGCGGAGGACCAAAAACACCGAACAAGACTAATCTATGGTGTCTGCAGAGGACCAAAAACACCGAACAACACTAATCTATGGTGTCTGCGGAGGACCAAAAACACCGAACAAGACTAATCTACACTGTCTGCGGAGGACCAAAAACACCGAACAAGACTAATCTACACTGTCTGCAGAGGACCAAAAACAGCAAACAAGACTAATCTACACTGTCTGCAGAGGACCAAAAACACCGAACAAGACTAATCTATGGCGTCTGCGGAGGACCAAAAACACCGAACACAACTAATCTACACTGTCTGCGGAGGACCAAAAACACCGAACAAGACTAATCTATGGTGTCTGCGGAGGACCAAAAACACCGAACAAGACTAATCTATGGTGTCTGCAGAGGACCAAAAACACCGAACAAGACTAATCTACACTGTCTGCGGAGGACCAAAAACACCGAACAAGACTAATCTACACTGTCTGCAGAGGACCAAAAACACCGAACAAGACTAATCTACACTGTCTGCGGAGGACCAAAAACACCGAACAAGACTAAACTATGGTGTCTGCGGAGGACCAAAAACACCGAACAAGAGTGATCTATGGTGTCTGCGGAGGACAAAAAACACCGAACAAGACTAATCTATGGTGTCTGCGGAGGACCAAAAACACCGAACAAGACTAATCTATGGTGTCTGCGGAGGACCAAAAACACCGAACAAGACTAATCTATGGTGTCTGCGGAGGACCAAAAACACCGAACAAGACTAATCTACACTGTCTGCAGAGGACCAAAAACACCGAACAAGACTAATCTACACTCTCTGCGGAGGACCAAAAACACCGAACAAGACTAATCTATGGTGTCTGCGGAGGACCAAAAACACCGAACAAGACTAATCTATGGTGTCTGCAGAGGACCAAAAACACCGAACAACACTAATCTATGGTGTCTGCGGAGGACCAAAAACACCGAACAAGACTAATCTACACTGTCTGCGGAGGACCAAAAACACCGAACAAGACTAATCTACACTGTCTGCAGAGGACCAAAAACAGCAAACAAGACTAATCTACACTGTCTGCAGAGGACCAAAAACACCAAACAAGACTAATCTATGGCGTCTGCGGAGGACCAAAAACACCGAACACAACTAATCTACACTGTCTGCGGAGGACCAAAAACACCGAACAAGACTAATCTATGGTGTCTGCGGTGGACCAAAAACACCGAACAAGACTAATCTATGGTGTCTGCAGAGGACCAAAAACACCGAACAAGACTAATCTACACTGTCTGCGGAGGACCAAAAACACCGAACAAGACTAATCTACACTGTCTGCGGAGGAGCAAAAACACCGAACAAGACTAATCTACACTGTCTAGAGAGGACCAAAAACACCGAACAAGACTAATCTACACTGTCTGCGGAGGACCAAAAACACCGAACAAGACTAATCTATGGTGTCTGCGGAGGACCAAAAACATCGAACAAGACTAATCTATGGTGTCTGTGGAGGACCAAAAACACCGAACAAGACTAATCTACACTGTCTGCGGAGGACCAAAAACACCGAACAAGACTAATCTATGGTGTCTGCGGAGGACCAAAAACACCGAACAAGAGTGATCTATGGTGTCTGCGAAGGACAAAAAACACCGAACAAGACTAATCTATGGTGTCTGCGGAGGACCAAAAACACCGAACAAGACTAATCTATGGTGTCTGCGGAGGACCAAAAACACCGAACAAGACTAATCTATGGTGTCTGCGGAGGACCAAAAACACCGAAGAAGACTAATCTACACTGTCTGCGGAGGACCAAAAACACCGAACAAGACTAATCTATGGTGTCTGCAGAGGACCAAAAACACCGAACAAGACTAATCTATGGTGTCTGCGGAGGACCAAAAACACCGAAAAAGACTAATCTATGGTGTCTGCGGAGGACCAAAAACACCGAACAAGACTAATCTATGGTGTCTGCGGAGGACCAAAAACACCGAACAAGACTAATCTACACTGTCTGCGGAGGACCAAAAACACCGAACAAGACTAATCTATGGTGTCTGCAGAGGACCAAAAACACCGAACAAGACTAATCTATGGTGTCTGCGGAGGACCAAAAACACCGAACAAGACTAATCTATGGTGTCTGCAGAGGACCAAAAACACCGAACAACACTAATCTATGGTGTCTGCGGAGGACCAAAAACACCGAACAAGACTAATCTACACTGTCTGCGGAGGACCAAAAACACCGAACAAGACTAATCTACACTGTCTGCAGAGGACCAAAAACAGCAAACAAGACTAATCTACACTGTCTGCAGAGGACCAAAAACACCGAACAAGACTAATCTATGGTGTCTGCGGAGGACCAAAAACACCGAACACAACTAATCTACACTGTCTGCGGAGGACCAAAAACACCGAACAAGACTAATCTATGGTGTCTGCGGAGGACCAAAAACACCGAACAAGACTAATCTATGGTGTCTGCAGAGGACCAAAAACACCGAACAAGACTAATCTACACTGTCTGCGGAGGACCAAAAACACCGAACAAGACTAATCTACACTGTCTGCGGAGGAGCAAAAACACCGAACAAGACTAATCTACACTGTTTGCGGAGGACCAAAAACACCGAACAAGACTAATCTATGGTGTCTGTGGAGGACCAAAAACACCGAACAAGACTAATCTACACTGTCTGCGGAGGACCAAAAACACCGAACAAGACTAATCTACACTGTCTGCGGAGGACCAAAAACACCGAACAAGACTAATCTACACTGTCTGCGGAGGACCAAAAACACCGAACAAGACTAATCTACACTGTCTGCGGAGGACCAAAAACACCGAACAAGACTAATCTACACTGTTTGCAGAGGACCAAAAACAGCAAACAAGACTAATCTACACTGTCTGCAGAGGACCAAAAACACCAAACAAGACTAATCTATGGCGTCTGCGGAGGACCAAAAACACCGAACACAACTAATCTACACTGTCTGCGGAGGACCAAAAACACCGAACAAGACTAATCTATGGTGTCTGCGGTGGACCAAAAACACCGAACAAGACTAATCTATGGTGTCTGCAGAGGACCAAAAACACCGAACAAGACTAATCTACACTGTCTGCGGAGGACCAAAAACACCGAACAAGACTAATCTATGCTGTCTGCGGAGGAGCAAAAACACCGAACAAGACTAATCTACACTGTCTAGAGAGGACCAAAAACACCGAACAAGACTAATCTACACTGTCTGCGGAAGACCAAAAACACCGAACAAGACTAATCTATGGTGTCTGCGGAGGACCAAAAACATCGAACAAAACTAATCTATGGTGTCTGTGGAGGACCAAAAACACCGAACAAGACTAATCTACACTGTCTGCGGAGGACCAAAAACACCGAACAAGACTAATCTATGGTGTCTGCGGAGGACCAAAAACACCGAACAAGACTAATCTATGGTGTCTGCGGAGGACCAAAAACACCGAACAAGACTAATCTACACTGTCTGCGGAGGACCAAAAACACCGAACAAGACTAATCTATGGTGTCTGCAGAGGACCAAAAACACCGAACAAGACTAATCTATGGTGTCTGCGGAGGACCAAAAACACCGAACAAGACTAATCTACACTGTCTGCGGAGGACCAAAAACACCGAACAAGACTAATCTATGGTGTCTGCAGAGGACCAAAAACACCGAACAAGACTAATCTACGGTGTCTGCGGAGGACCATAAACACCGAAAAAGACTAATCTACGGTGTCTGCGGAGGACCAAAAACACCGAACAAGACTAATCTATGGTGTCTGCGGAGGACCAAAAACACCGAACAAGACTAATCTACACTGTCTGCGGAGGACCAAAAACACCGAACAAGACTAATCTATGGTGTCTGCAGAGGACCAAAAACACCGAACAAGACTAATCTACACTGTCTGCGGAGGACCAAAAACACCGAACAAGACTAATCTATGGTGTCTGCGGAGGACCAAAAACACCGAACAAGACTAATCTATGGTGTCTGCAGAGGACCAAAAACACCGAACAAGACTAATCTATGGTGTCTGCGGAGGACCAAAAACACCGAACAAGACTAATCTACACTGGCTGCGGAGGACCAAAAACACCGAACAAGACTAATCTACACTGTCTGCAGAGGACCAAAAACAGCAAACAAGACTAATCTACACTGTCTGCAGAGGACCAAAAACACCGAACAAGACTAATCTATGGCGTCTGCGGAGGACCAAAAACACCGAACACAACTAATCTACACTGTCTGCGGAGGACCAAAAACACCGAACAAGACTAATCTATGGTGTCTGCGGAGGACCAAAAACACCGAACAAGACTAATCTATGGTGTCTGCAGAGGACCAAAAACACCGAACAAGACTAATCTACACTGTCTGCGGAGGACCAAAAACACCGAACAAGACTAATCTACACTGTCTGCGGAGGAGCAAAAACACCGAACAAGACTAATCTACACTGTCTGCAGAGGACCAAAAACACCGAACAAGACTAATCTACACTGTCTGCGGAGGACCAAAAACACCGAACAAGACTAATCTATGGTGTCTGTGGAGGACCAAAAACACCGAACAAGACTAATCTACACTGTCTGCGGAGGACCAAAAACACCGAACAAGACTAATCTACACTGTCTGCGGAGGACCAAAAACACCGAACAAGACTAATCTACACTGTCTGCGGAGGACCAAAAACACCGAACAAGACTAATCTATGGTGTCTGCGGAGGACCAAAAACACCAAACAAGAGTGATCTATGGTGTCTGCGGAGGACAAAAAACACCGAACAAGACTAATCTATGGTGTCTGCGGAGGACCAAAAACACGGAACAAGACTAATCTATGGTGTCTGCGGAGGACCAAAAACACCGAACAAGACTAATCTATGGTGTCTGCGGAGGACCAAAAACACCGAACAAGACTAATCTACACTGTCTGCGGAGGACCAAAAACACCGAACAAGACTAATCTATGGTGTCTGCAGAGGACCAAAAACACCGAACAAGACTAATCTACACTGTCTGCGGAGGACCAAAAACACCGAACAAGACTAAACTATGGTGTCTGCGGAGGACCAAAAACACCGAACAAGACTAATCTATGGTGTCTGCGGAGGACCAAAAACACCGAACAAGACTAATCTACACTGTCTGCGGAGGACAAAAAACACCGAACAAGACTAATCTACAATGTCTGCGGAGGACCAAAAACACCGAACAAAACTAATCTATGGTGTCTGCGGAGGACCAAAAACACCGAACAAGAGTGATCTATGGTGTCTGCGGAGGACAAAAAACACCGAACAAGACTAATCTATGGTGTCTGCGGAGGACCAAAAACACGGAACAAGACTAATCTATGGTGTCTGCGGAGGACCTAAAACACCGAACAAGACTAATCTATGGTGTCTGCGGAGGACCAAAAACACCGAACAAGACTAATCTACACTGTCTGCGGAGGACCAAAAACACCGAACAAGACTAATCTATGGTGTCTGCGGAGGACCAAAAACACCGAACAAGACTAATCTACACTGTCTGCGGAGGACCAAAAACACCGAAAAAGACTAAACTATGGTGTCTGCGGAGGACCAAAAACACCGAACAAGACTAATCTATGGTGTCTGCGGAGGACCAAAAACACCGAACAAGACTAATCTATGGTGTCTGCGGAGGACCAAAAACACCGAACAAGACTAATCTACACTGTCTGCGGAGGACCAAAAACACCGAACAAGACTAATCTACACTGTCTGCGGAGGACCAAAAACACCGAACAAAACTAATCTATGGTGTCTGCGGAGGACCAAAAACACCGAACAAGAGTGATCTATGGTGTCTGCGGAGGACAAAAAACACCGAACAAGACTAATCTATGGTGTCTGTGGAGGACCAAAAACACCGAACAAGACTAATCTACACTGTCTGCGGAGGACCAAAAACACCGAACAAGACTAATCTACACTGTCTGCGGAGGACCAAAAACACCGAACAAGACTAATCTACACTGTCTGCGGAGGACCAAAAACACCGAACAAGACTAATCTACACTGTCTGCGGAGGAGCAAAAACACCGAACAAGACTAATCTACACTATCTGCAGAGGACCAAAAACACCGAACAAGACTAATCTACACTGTCTGCGGAGGACCAAAAACACCGAACAAGACTAAACTATGGTGTCTGCGGAGGACCAAAAACACCGAACAAGAGTGATCTATGGTGTCTGCGGAGGACAAAAAACACCGAACAAGACTAATCTATGGTGTCTGCGGAGGACCAAAAACACCGAACAAGACTAATCTATGGTGTCTGCGGAGGACCAAAAACACCGAACAAGACTAATCTATGGTGTCTGCGGAGGACCAAAAACACCGAACAAGACTAATCTACACTGTCTGCAGAGGACCAAAAACACCGAACAAGACTAATCTACACTGTCTGCGGAGGACCAAAAACACCGAACAAGACTAATCTATGGTGTCTGCGGAGGACCAAAAACACCGAACAAGACTAATCTACACTGTCTGCGGAGGACAAAAAACACCGAACAAGACTAATCTACAATGTCTGCGGAGGACCAAAAACACCGAACAAAACTAATCTATGGTGTCTGCGGAGGACCAAAAACACCGAACAAGAGTGATCTATGGTGTCTGCGGAGGACAAAAAACACCGAACAAGACTAATCTATGGTGTCTGCGGAGGACCAAAAACACGGAACAAGACTAATCTATGGTGTCTGCAGAGGACCAAAAACACCGAACAAGACTAATCTATGGTGTCTGCGGAGGACCAAAAACACCGAACAAGACTAATCTACACTGTCTGCGGAGGACCAAAAACACCGAACAAGACTAATCTATGGTGTCTGCAGAGGACCAAAAACACCGAACAAGACTAATCTACACTGTCTGCGGAGGACCAAAAACACCGAACAAGACTAAACTATGGTGTCTGCGGAGGACCAAAAACACCGAACAAGACTAATCTATGGTGTCTGCGGAGGACCAAAAACACCGAACAAGACTAATCTATGGTGTCTGCGGAGGACCAAAAACACCGAACAAGACTAATCTATGGTGTCTGCGGAGGACCAAAAACACCGAACAAGACTAATCTACACTGTCTGCGGAGGACAAAAAACACCGAACAAGACTAATCTACAATGTCTGCGGAGGACCAAAAACACCGAACAAAACTAATCTATGGTGTCTGCGGAGGACCAAAAACATCGAACAAGACTAATCTATGGTGTCTGTGGAGGACCAAAAACACCGAACAAGACTAATCTACACTGTCTGCGGAGGACCAAAAACACCGAACAAGACTAATCTACGGTGTCTGCGGAGGACCAAAAACACCGAACAAGTGTGATCTATGGTGTCTGCGGAGGACAAAAAACACCGAACAAGACTAATCTATGGTGTCTGCGGAGGACCAAAAACACCGAACAAGACTAATCTATGGTGTCTGCGGAGGACCAAAAACACCGAACAAGACTAATCTATGGTGTCTGCGGAGGACCAAAAACACCGAACAAGACTAATCTATGGTGTCTGCAGAGGACCAAAAACACCGAACAAGACTAATCTATGGTGTCTGCGGAGGACCAAAAACACCGAACAAGACTAATCTATGGTGTCTGCGGAGGACCAAAAACACGGAACAAGACTAATCTATGGTGTCTGCGGAGGACCAAAAACACCAAACAAGACTAATCTATGGTGTCTGCGGAGGACCAAAAACACCGAACAAGACTAATCTACACTGTCTGCGGAGGACCAAAAACACCGAACAAGACTAATCTATGGTGTCTGCAGAGGACCAAAAACACCGAACAAGACTAATCTACACTGTCTGCGGAGGACCAAAAACACCGAACAAGACTAAACTATGGTGTCTGCGGAGGACCAAAAACACCGAACAAGACTAATCTATGGTGTCTGCGGAGGACCAAAAACACCGAACAAGACTAATCTATGGTGTCTGCGGAGGACAAAAAACACCGAACAAGACTAATCTATGGTGTCTGCGGAGGACCAAAAACACGGAACAAGACTAATCTATGGTGTCTGCGGAGGACCAAAAACACCGAACAAGACTAATCTATGGTGTCTGCGGAGGACCAAAAACACCGAACAAGACTAATCTACACTGTCTGCGGAGGACCAAAAACACCGAACAAGACTAATCTATGGTGTCTGCGGAGGACCAAAAACACCGAACAAGACTAATCTACACTGTCTGCGGAGGACCAAAAACACCGAACAAGACTAAACTATGGTGTCTGCGGAGGACCAAAAACACCGAACAAGACTAATCTATGGTGTCTGCGGAGGACCAAAAACACCGAACAAGACTAATCTATGGTGTCTGCGGAGGACCAAAAACACCGAACAAGACTAATCTACACTGTCTGCGGAGGACAAAAAACACCGAACAAGACTAATCTACACTGTCTGCGGAGGACCAAAAACACCGAACAAAACTAATCTATGGTGTCTGCGGAGGACCAAAAACACCGAACAAGAGTGATCTATGGTGTCTGCGGAGGACAAAAAACACCGAACAAGACTAATCTATGGTGTCTGCGGAGGACCAAAAACACCGAACAAGACTAATCTACACTGTCTGCGGAGGACCAAAAACACCGAACAAGACTAATCTACACTGTCTGCGGAGGACCAAAAACACCGAACAAGACTAATCTACACTGTCTGCGGAGGACCAAAAACACCGAACAAGACTAATCTATGGTGTCTGCGGAGGACCAAAAACACCAAACAAGAGTGATCTATGGTGTCTGCGGAGGACAAAAAACACCGAACAAGACTAATCTATGGTGTCTGCGGAGGACCAAAAACACGGAACAAGACTAATCTATGGTGTCTGCGGAGGACCAAAAACACCGAACAAGACTAATCTATGGTGTCTGCGGAGGACCAAAAACGCCGAACAAGACTAATCTACACTGTCTGCGGAGGACCAAAAACACCGAACAAGACTAATCTATGGTGTCTGCAGAGTACCAAAAACACCGAACAAGACTAATCTACACTGTCTGCGGAGGACCAAAAACACCGAACAAGACTAAACTATGGTGTCTGCGGAGGACCAAAAACACCGAACAAGACTAATCTATGGTGTCTGCGGAGGACCAAAAACACCGAACAAGACTAATCTATGGTGTCTGCGGAGGACCAAAAACACCGAACAAGACTAATCTACACTGTCTGCGGAGGACAAAAAACACCGAACAAGACTAATCTACAATGTCTGCGGAGGACCAAAAACACCGAACAAAACTAATCTATGGTGTCTGCGGAGGACCAAAAACACCGAACAAGAGTGATCTATGGTGTCTGCGGAGGACAAAAAACACCGAACAAGACTAATCTATGGTGTCTGCGGAGGACCAAAAACACGGAACAAGACTAATCTATGGTGTCTGCGGAGGACCAAAAACACCGAACAAGACTAATCTATGGTGTCTGCGGAGGACCAAAAACACCGAACAAGACTAATCTACACTGTCTGCGGAGGACCAAAAACACCGAACAAGACTAATCTATGGTGTCTGCAGAGGACCAAAAACACCGAACAAGACTAATCTACACTGTCTGCGGAGGACCAAAAACACCGAACAAGACTAAACTATGGTGTCTGCGGAGGACCAAAAACACCGAACAAGACTAATCTATGGTGTCTGCGGAGGACCAAAAACACCGAACAAGACTAATCTATGGTGTCTGCGGAGGACCAAAAACACCGAACAAGACTAATCTACACTGTCTGCGGAGGACAAAAAACACCGAACAAGACTAATCTACACTGTCTGCGGAGGACCAAAAACACCGAACAAAACTAATCTATGGTGTCTGCGGAGGACCAAAAACACCGAACAAGAGTGATCTATGGTGTCTGCGGAGGACAAAAAACACCGAACAAGACTAATCTATGGTGTCTGCGGAGGACCAAAAACACCGAACAAGACTAATCTATGGTGTCTGCGGAGGACCAAAAACACCGAACAAGACTAATCTATGGTGTCTGCGGAGGACCAAAAACACCGAACAAGACTAATCTACACTGTCTGCGGAGGACCAAAAACACCGAACAAGACTAATCTATGGTGTCTGCAGAGGACCAAAAACACCGAACAAGACTAATCTACACTTTCTGCGGAGGACCAAAAACACCGAACAAGACTAATCTATGGTGTCTGCGGAGGACCAAAAACACCGAACAACACTAATCTATGGTGTCTGCGGAGGACCAAAAACACCGAACAAGACTAATCTACACTGTCTGCGGAGGACCAAAAACACCGAACAAGACTAATCTACACTGTCTGCAGAGGACCAAAAACAGCAAACAAGACTAATCTACACTGTCTGCAGAGGACCAAAAACACCGAACAAGACTAATCTATGGTGTCTGCGGAGGACCAAAAACACCGAACAAGACTAATCTACACTGTCTGCGGAGGACCAAAAACACCGAACAAGACTAATCTACGGTGTCTGCAGAGGACCAAAAACACCGAACAAGACTAATCTACACTGTCTGCGGAGGACCAAAAACACCGAACAAGACTAAACTATGGTGTCTGCGGAGGACCAAAAACACCGAACAAGACTAATCTATGGTGTCTGCGGAGGACCAAAAACACCGAACAAGACTAATCTATGGTGTCTGCGGAGGACCAAAAACACCGAACAAGACTAATCTATGGTGTCTGCGGAGGACCAAAAACACCGAACAAGACTAATCTACACTGTCTGCGGAGGACCAAAAACACCGAACAAGACTAATCTATGGTGTCTGCGGAGGACCAAAAACACCGAACAAGACTAATCTATGGTGTCTGCGGAGGACCAAAAACACCGAACAAGACTAATCTACACTGTCTGCGGAGGACAAAAAACACCGAACAAGACTAATCTACAATGTCTGCGGAGGACCAAAAACACCGAACAAAACTAATCTATGGTGTCTGCGGAGGACCAAAAACATCGAACAAGACTAATCTATGGTGTCTGTGGAGGACCAAAAACACCGAACAAGACTAATCTACACTGTCTGCGGAGGACCAAAAACACCGAACAAGACTAATCTACGGTGTCTGCGGAGGACCAAAAACACCGAACAAGAGTGATCTATGGTGTCTGCGGAGGACAAAAAACACCGAACAAGACTAATCTATGGTGTCTGCGGAGGACCAAAAACACCGAACAAGACTAATCTATGGTGTCTGCGGAGGACCAAAAACACCGAACAAGACTAATCTATGGTGTCTGCGGAGGACCAAAAACACCGAACAAGACTAATCTATGGTGTCTGCAGAGGACCAAAAACACCGAACAAGACTAATCTATGGTGTCTGCGGAGGACCAAAAACACCGAACAAGACTAATCTATGGTGTCTGCGGAGGACCAAAAACACGGAACAAGACTAATCTATGGTGTCTGCGGAGGACCAAAAACACCGAACAAGACTAATCTATGGTGTCTGCGGAGGACCAAAAACACCGAACAAGACTAATCTACACTGTCTGCGGAGGACCAAAAACACCGAACAAGACTAATCTATGGTGTCTGCAGAGGACCAAAAACACCGAACAAGACTAATCTACACTGTCTGCGGAGGACCAAAAACACCGAACAAGACTAAACTATGGTGTCTGCGGAGGACCAAAAACACCGAACAAGACTAATCTATGGTGTCTGCGGAGGACCAAAAACACCGAACAAGACTAATCTATGGTGTCTGCGGAGGACAAAAAACACCGAACAAGACTAATCTATGGTGTCTGCGGAGGACCAAAAACACGGAACAAGACTAATCTATGGTGTCTGCGGAGGACCAAAAACACCGAACAAGACTAATCTATGGTGTCTGCGGAGGACCAAAAACACCGAACAAGACTAATCTACACTGTCTGCGGAGGACCAAAAACACCGAACAAGACTAATCTATGGTGTCTGCGGAGGACCAAAAACACCGAACAAGACTAATCTACACTGTCTGCGGAGGACCAAAAACACCGAACAAGACTAAACTATGGTGTCTGCGGAGGACCAAAAACACCGAACAAGACTAATCTATGGTGTCTGCGGAGGACCAAAAACACCGAACAAGACTAATCTATGGTGTCTGCGGAGGACCAAAAACACCGAACAAGACTAATCTACACTGTCTGCGGAGGACAAAAAACACCGAACAAGACTAATCTACACTGTCTGCGGAGGACCAAAAACACCGAACAAAACTAATCTATGGTGTCTGCGGAGGACCAAAAACACCGAACAAGAGTGATCTATGGTGTCTGCGGAGGACAAAAAACACCGAACAAGACTAATCTATGGTGTCTGCGGAGGACCAAAAACACCGAACAAGACTAATCTACACTGTCTGCGGAGGACCAAAAACACCGAACAAGACTAATCTACACTGTCTGCGGAGGACCAAAAACACCGAACAAGACTAATCTACACTGTCTGCGGAGGACCAAAAACACCGAACAAGACTAATCTATGGTGTCTGCGGAGGACCAAAAACACCAAACAAGAGTGATCTATGGTGTCTGCGGAGGACAAAAAACACCGAACAAGACTAATCTATGGTGTCTGCGGAGGACCAAAAACACGGAACAAGACTAATCTATGGTGTCTGCGGAGGACCAAAAACACCGAACAAGACTAATCTATGGTGTCTGCGGAGGACCAAAAACACCGAACAAGACTAATCTACACTGTCTGCGGAGGACCAAAAACACCGAACAAGACTAATCTATGGTGTCTGCAGAGTACCAAAAACACCGAACAAGACTAATCTACACTGTCTGCGGAGGACCAAAAACACCGAACAAGACTAAACTATGGTGTCTGCGGAGGACCAAAAACACCGAACAAGACTAATCTATGGTGTCTGCGGAGGACCAAAAACACCGAACAAGACTAATCTATGGTGTCTGCGGAGGACCAAAAACACCGAACAAGACTAATCTACACTGTCTGCGGAGGACAAAAAACACCGAACAAGACTAATCTACAATGTCTGCGGAGGACCAAAAACACCGAACAAAACTAATCTATGGTGTCTGCGGAGGACCAAAAACACCGAACAAGAGTGATCTATGGTGTCTGCGGAGGACAAAAAACACCGAACAAGACTAATCTATGGTGTCTGCGGAGGACCAAAAACACGGAACAAGACTAATCTATGGTGTCTGCGGAGGACCAAAAACACCGAACAAGACTAATCTATGGTGTCTGCGGAGGACCAAAAACACCGAACAAGACTAATCTACACTGTCTGCGGAGGACCAAAAACACCGAACAAGACTAATCTATGGTGTCTGCAGAGGACCAAAAACACCGAACAAGACTAATCTACACTGTCTGCGGAGGACCAAAAACACCGAACAAGACTAAACTATGGTGTCTGCGGAGGACCAAAAACACCGAACAAGACTAATCTATGGTGTCTGCGGAGGACCAAAAACACCGAACAAGACTAATCTATGGTGTCTGCGGAGGACCAAAAACACCGAACAAGACTAATCTACACTGTCTGCGGAGGACAAAAAACACCGAACAAGACTAATCTACACTGTCTGCGGAGGACCAAAAACACCGAACAAAACTAATCTATGGTGTCTGCGGAGGACCAAAAACACCGAACAAGAGTGATCTATGGTGTCTGCGGAGGACAAAAAACACCGAACAAGACTAATCTATGGTGTCTGCGGAGGACCAAAAACACCGAACAAGACTAATCTATGGTGTCTGCGGAGGACCAAAAACACCGAACAAGACTAATCTATGGTGTCTGCGGAGGACCAAAAACACCGAAAAAGACTAATCTACACTGTCTGCGGAGGACCAAAAACACCGAACAAGACTAATCTATGGTGTCTGCAGAGGACCAAAAACACCGAACAAGACTAATCTACACTTTCTGCGGAGGACCAAAAACACCGAACAAGACTAATCTATGGTGTCTGCGGAGGACCAAAAACACCGAACAACACTAATCTATGGTGTCTGCGGAGGACCAAAAACACCGAACAAGACTAATCTACACTGTCTGCGGAGGACCAAAAACACCGAACAAGACTAATCTACACTGTCTGCAGAGGACCAAAAACAGCAAACAAGACTAATCTACACTGTCTGCAGAGGACCAAAAACACCGAACAAGACTAATCTATGGTGTCTGCGGAGGACCAAAAACACCGAACAAGACTAATCTACACTGTCTGCGGAGGACCAAAAACACCGAACAAGACTAATCTACGGTGTCTGCAGAGGACCAAAAACACCGAACAAGACTAATCTACACTGTCTGCGGAGGACCAAAAACACCGAACAAGACTAAACTATGGTGTCTGCGGAGGACCAAAAACACCGAACAAGACTAATCTATGGTGTCTGCGGAGGACCAAAAACACCGAACAAGACTAATCTATGGTGTCTGCGGAGGACCAAAAACACCGAACAAGACTAATCTATGGTGTCTGCGGAGGACCAAAAACACCGAACAAGACTAATCTACACTGTCTGCGGAGGACCAAAAACACCGAACAAAACTAATCTATGGTGTCTGCGGAGGACCAAAAACACCGAACAAGAGTGATCTATGGTGTCTGCGGAGGACAAAAAACACCGAACAAGACTAATCTATGGTGTCTGCGGAGGACCAAAAACACGGAACAAGACTAATCTATGGTGTCTGCGGAGGACCAAAAACACCGAACAAGACTAATCTATGGTGTCTGCGGAGGACCAAAAACACCGAACAAGACTAATCTACACTGTCTGCGGAGGACCAAAAACACCGAACAAGACTAATCTATGGTGTCTGCAGAGGACCAAAAACACCGAACAAGACTAATCTACACTGTCTGCGGAGGACCAAAAACACCGAACAAGACTAAACTATGGTGTCTGCGGAGGACCAAAAACACCGAACAAGACTAATCTATGGTGTCTGCGGAGGACCAAAAACACCGAACAAGACTAATCTATGGTGTCTGCGGAGGACCAAAAACACCGAACAAGACTAATCTACACTGTCTGCGGAGGACAAAAAACACCGAACAAGACTAATCTACACTGTCTGCGGAGGACCAAAAACACCGAACAAAACTAATCTATGGTGTCTGCGGAGGACCAAAAACACCGAACAAGAGTGAACTATGGTGTCTGCGGAGGACAAAAAACACCGAACAAGACTAATCTATGGTGTCTGCGGAGGACCAAAAACACCGAACAAGACTAATCTATGGTGTCTGCGGAGGACCAAAAACACCGAACAAGACTAATCTATGGTGTCTGCGGAGGACCAAAAACACCGAACAAGACTAATCTATGGTGTCTGCAGAGGACCAAAAACACCGAACAAGACTAATCTACACTTTCTGCGGAGGACCAAAAACACCGAACAAGACTAATCTATGGTGTCTGCGGAGGACCAAAAACACCGAACAACACTAATCTATGGTGTCTGCGGAGGACCAAAAACACCGAACAAGACTAATCTACACTGTCTGCGGAGGACCAAAAACACCGAACAAGACTAATCTACACTGTCTGCAGAGGACCAAAAACAGCAAACAAGACTAATCTACACTGTCTGCAGAGGACCAAAAACACCGAACAAGACTAATCTATGGCGTCTGCGGAGGACCAAAAACACCGAACACAACTAATCTACACTGTCTGCGGAGGACCAAAAACACCGAACAAGACTAATCTATGGTGTCTGCGGAGGACCAAAAACACCGAACAAGACTAATCTATGGTGTCTGCAGAGGACCAAAAACACCGAACAAGACTAATCTACACTGTCTGCGGAGGACCAAAAACACCGAACAAGACTAATCTACACTGTCTGCGGAGGAACAAAAACACCGAACAAGACTAATCTACACTGTCTGCAGAGGACCAAAAACACCGAACAAGACTAATCTACACTGTCTGCGGAGGACCAAAAACACCGAACAAGACTAATCTATGGTGTCTGCGGAGGACCAAAAACATCGAACAAGACTAATCTATGGTGTCTGTGGAGGACCAAAAACACCGAACAAGACTAATCTACACTGTCTGCGGAGGACCAAAAACACCGAACAAGACTAATCTACGGTGTCTGCGGAGGACCAAAAACACCGAACAAGAGTGATCTATGGTGTCTGCGGAGGACAAAAAACACCGAACAAGACTAATCTATGGTGTCTGCGGAGGACCAAAAACACCGAACAAGACTAATCTATGGTGTCTGCGGAGGACCAAAAACACCGAACAAGACTAATCTATGGTGTCTGCGGAGGACCAAAAACACCGAACAAGACTAATCTATGGTGTCTGCAGAGGACCAAAAACACCGAACAAGACTAATCTATGGTGTCTGCGGAGGACCAAAAACACCGAACAAGACTAATCTATGGTGTCTGCGGAGGACCAAAAACACCGAACAAGACTAATCTATGGTGTCTGCGGAGGACCAAAAACACCGAACAAGACTAATCTATGGTGTCTGCGGAGGACCAAAAACACCGAACAAGACTAATCTACACTGTCTGCGGAGGACCAAAAACACCGAACAAGACTAATCTATGGTGTCTGCAGAGGACCAAAAACACCGAACAAGACTAATCTACACTGTCTGCGGAGGACCAAAAACACCGAACAAGACTAAACTATGGTGTCTGCGGAGGACCAAAAACACCGAACAAGACTAATCTATGGTGTCTGCGGAGGACCAAAAACACCGAACAAGACTAATCTATGGTGTCTGCGGAGGACCAAAAACACCGAACAAGACTAATCTACACTGTCTGCGGAGGACAAAAAACACCGAACAAGACTAATCTACACTGTCTGCGGAGGACCAAAAACACCGAACAAAACTAATCTATGGTGTCTGCGGAGGACCAAAAACACCGAACAAGAGTGAACTATGGTGTCTGCGGAGGACAAAAAACATCGAACAAGACTAATCTATGGTGTCTGCGGAGGACCAAAAACACCGAACAAGACTAATCTATGGTGTCTGCGGAGGACCAAAAACACCGAACAAGACTAATCTATGGTGTCTGCGGAGGACCAAAAACACCGAACAAGACTAATCTACACTGTCTGCGGAGGACCAAAAACACCGAACAAGACTAATCTATGGTGTCTGCAGAGGACCAAAAACACCGAACAAGACTAATCTACACTTTCTGCGGAGGACCAAAAACACCGAACAAGACTAATCTATGGTGTCTGCGGAGGACCAAAAACACCGAACAACACTAATCTATGGTGTCTGCGGAGGACCAAAAACACCGAACAAGACTAATCTACACTGTCTGCGGAGGACCAAAAACACCGAACAAGACTAATCTACACTGTCTGCAGAGGACCAAAAACAGCAAACAAGACTAATCTACACTGTCTGCAGAGGACCAAAAACACCGAACAAGACTAATCTATGGCGTCTGCGGAGGACCAAAAACACCGAACACAACTAATCTACACTGTCTGCGGAGGACCAAAAACACCGAACAAGACTAATCTATGGTGTCTGCGGAGGACCAAAAACACCGAACAAGACTAATCTACACTGTCTGCAGAGGACCAAAAACACCGAACAAGACTAATCTACACTGTCTGCGGAGGACCAAAAACACCGAACAAGGCTAATCTATGGTGTCTGCGGAGGACCAAAAACATCGAACAAGACTAATCTATGGTGTCTGTGGAGGACCAAAAACACCGAACAAGACTAATCTACACTGTCTGCGGAGGACCAAAAACACCGAACAAGACTAATCTACGGTGTCTGCGGAGGACCAAAAACACCGAACAAGAGTGATCTATGGTGTCTGCGGAGGACAAAAAACACCGAACAAGACTAATCTATGGTGTCTGCGGAGGACCAAAAACACCGAACAAGACTAATCTATGGTGTCTGCGGAGGACCAAAAACACCGAACAAGACTAATCTATGGTGTCTGCGGAGGACCAAAAACACCGAACAAGACTAATCTACACTGTCTGCGGAGGACCAAAAACACCGAACAAGACTAATCTATGGTGTCTGCAGAGGACCAAAAACACCGAACAAGACTAATCTACACTGTCTGCGGAGGACCAAAAACACCGAACAAGACTAAACTATGGTGTCTGCGGAGGACCAAAAACACCGAACAAGACTAATCTATGGTGTCTGCGGAGGACCAAAAACATCGAACAAGACTAATCTATGGTGTCTGTGGAGGACCAAAAACACCGAACAAGACTAATCTACACTGTCTGCGGAGGACCAAAAACACCGAACAAGACTAATCTACGGTGTCTGCGGAGGACCAAAAACACCGAACAAGAGTGATCTATGGTGTCTGCGGAGGACAAAAAACACCGAACAAGACTAATCTATGGTGTCTGCGGAGGACCAAAAACACCGAACAAGACTAATCTATGGTGTCTGCGGAGGACCAAAAACACCGAACAAGACTAATCTATGGTGTCTGCGGAGGACCAAAAACACCGAACAAGACTAATCTATGGTGTCTGCAGAGGACCAAAAACACCGAACAAGACTAATCTATGGTGTCTGCGGAGGACCAAAAACACCGAACAAGACTAATCTATGGTGTCTGCGGAGGACCAAAAACACGGAACAAGACTAATCTATGGTGTCTGCGGAGGACCAAAAACACCGAACAAGACTAATCTATGGTGTCTGCGGAGGACCAAAAACACCGAACAAGACTAATCTACACTGTCTGCGGAGGACCAAAAACACCGAACAAGACTAATCTATGGTGTCTGCAGAGGACCAAAAACACCGAACAAGACTAATCTACACTGTCTGCGGAGGACCAAAAACACCGAACAAGACTAAACTATGGTGTCTGCGGAGGACCAAAAACACCGAACAAGACTAATCTATGGTGTCTGCGGAGGACCAAAAACACCGAACAAGACTAATCTATGGTGTCTGCGGAGGACCAAAAACACCGAACAAGACTAATCTACACTGTCTGCGGAGGACAAAAAACACCGAACAAGACTAATCTACACTGTCTGCGGAGGACCAAAAACACCGAACAAGACTAATCTATGGTGTCTGCGGAGGACCAAAAACACCGAACAAGAGTGAACTATGGTGTCTGCGGAGGACAAAAAACATCGAACAAGACTAATCTATGGTGTCTGCGGAGGACCAAAAACACCGAACAAGACTAATCTATGGTGTCTGCGGAGGACCAAAAACACCGAACAAGACTAATCTATGGTGTCTGCGGAGGACCAAAAACACCGAACAAGACTAATCTACACTGTCTGCGGAGGACCAAAAACACCGAACAAGACTAATCTATGGTGTCTGCAGAGGACCAAAAACACCGAACAAGACTAATCTACACTTTCTGCGGAGGACCAAAAACACCGAACAAGACTAATCTATGGTGTCTGCGGAGGACCAAAAACACCGAACAACACTAATCTATGGTGTCTGCGGAGGACCAAAAACACCGAACAAGACTAATCTACACTGTCTGCGGAGGACCAAAAACACCGAACAAGACTAATCTACACTGTCTGCAGAGGACCAAAAACAGCAAACAAGACTAATCTACACTGTCTGCAGAGGACCAAAAACACCGAACAAGACTAATCTATGGCGTCTGCGGAGGACCAAAAACACCGAACACAACTAATCTACACTGTCTGCGGAGGACCAAAAACACCGAACAAGACTAATCTATGGTGTCTGCGGAGGACCAAAAACACCGAACAAGACTAATCTATGGTGTCTGCAGAGGACCAAAAACACCGAACAAGACCAATCTACACTGTCTGCGGAGGACCAAAAACACCGAACAAGACTAATCTACACTGTCTGCGGAGGAGCAAAAACACCGAACAAGACTAATCTACACTGTCTGCAGAGGACCAAAAACACCGAACAAGACTAATCTACACTGTCTGCGGAGGACCAAAAACACCGAACAAGGCTAATCTATGGTGTCTGCGGAGGACCAAAAACATCGAACAAGACTAATCTATGGTGTCTGTGGAGGACCAAAAACACCGAACAAGACTAATCTACACTGTCTGCGGAGGACCAAAAACACCGAACAAGACTAATCTACGGTGTCTGCGGAGGACCAAAAACACCGAACAAGAGTGATCTATGGTGTCTGCGGAGGACAAAAAACACCGAACAAGACTAATCTATGGTGTCTGCGGAGGACCAAAAACACCGAACAAGACTAATCTATGGTGTCTGCGGAGGACCAAAAACACCGAACAAGACTAATCTATGGTGTCTGCGGAGGACCAAAAACACCGAACAAGACTAATCTACACTGTCTGCGGAGGACCAAAAACACCGAACAAGACTAATCTATGGTGTCTGCAGAGGACCAAAAACACCGAACAAGACTAATCTACACTGTCTGCGGAGGACCAAAAACACCGAACAAGACTAAACTATGGTGTCTGCGGAGGACCAAAAACACCGAACAAGACTAATCTATGGTGTCTGCGGAGGACCAAAAACACCGAACAAGACTAATCTATGGTGTCTGCGGAGGACCAAAAACACCGAACAAGACTAATCTACACTGTCTGCGGAGGACAAAAAACACCGAACAAGACTAATCTACACTGTCTGCGGAGGACCAAAAACACCGAACAAAACTAATCTATGGTGTCTGCGGAGGACCAAAAACACCGAACAAGAGTGAACTATGGTGTCTGCGGAGGACAAAAAACACCGAACAAGACTAATCTATGGTGTCTGCGGAGGACCAAAAACACCGAACAAGACTAATCTATGGTGTCTGCGGAGGACCAAAAACACCGAACAAGACTAATCTACACTGTCCGCGGAGGACCAAAAACACCGAACAAGACTAATCTACACTGTCTGCGGAGGACCAAAAACACCGAACAAGACTAATCTATGGTGTCTGCGGAGGACCAAAAACACCGAACAACACTAATCTATGGTGTCTGCGGAGGACCAAAAACACCGAACAAGACTAATCTACACTGTCTGCGGAGGACCAAAAACACCGAACAAGACTAATCTACACTGTCTGCAGAGGACCAAAAACAGCAAACAAGACTAATCTACACTGTCTGCAGAGGACCAAAAACACCGAACAAGACTAATCTATGGCGTCTGCGGAGGACCAAAAACACCGAACACAACTAATCTACACTGTCTGCGGAGGACCAAAAACACCGAACAAGACTAATCTATGGTGTCTGCGGAGGACCAAAAACACCGAACAAGACTAATCTATGGTGTCTGCAGAGGACCAAAAACACCGAACAAGACTAATCTACACTGTCTGCGGAGGACCAAAAACACCGAACAAGACTAATCTACACTGTCTGCGGAGGAGCAAAAACACCGAACAAGACTAATCTACACTGTCTGCAGAGGACCAAAAACACCGAACAAGACTAATCTACACTGTCTGCGGAGGACCAAAAACACCGAACAAGACTAATCTATGGTGTCTGCGGAGGACCAAAAAAACCGAACAAGACTAATCTATGGTGTCTGTGGAGGACCAAAAACACCGAACAAGACTAATCTACACTGTCTGCGGAGGACCAAAAACACCGAACAAGACTAATCTACGGTGTCTGCGGAGGACCAAAAACACCGAACAAGAGTGATCTATGGTGTCTGCGGAGGACAAAAAACACCGAACAAGACTAATCTATGGTGTCTGCGGAGGACCAAAAACACCGAACAAGACTAATCTATGGTGTCTGCGGAGGACCAAAAACACCGAACAAGACTAATCTATGGTGTCTGCGGAGGACCAAAAACACCGAACAAGACTAATCTATGGTGTCTGCAGAGGACCAAAAACACCGAACAAGACTAATCTATGGTGTCTGCGGAGGACCAAAAACACCGAACAAGACTAATCTATGGTGTCTGCGGAGGACCAAAAACACCGAACAAGACTAATCTACACTGTCTGCGGAGGACCAAAAACACCGAACAAGACTAATCTATGGTGTCTGCAGAGGACCAAAAACACCGAACAAGACTAATCTATGGTGTCTGCGGAGGACCAAAAACACCGAACAAGACTAATCTATGGTGTCTGCGGAGGACCAAAAACACCGAACAAGACTAATCTATGGTGTCTGCGGAGGACCAAAAACACCGAACAAGACTAATCTATGGTGTCTGCGGAGGACCAAAAACACCGAACAAGACTAATCTATGGTGTCTGCGGAGGACCAAAAACACCGAACAAGACTAATCTACACTGTCTGCGGAGGACCAAAAACACCGAACAAGACTAATCTATGGTGTCTGCAGAGGACCAAAAACACCGAACAAGACTAATCTATGGTGTCTGCAGAGGACCAAAAACACCGAACAAGACTAATCTACACTGTCTGCGGAGGACCAAAAACACCGAACAAGACTAATCTATGGTGTCTGCGGAGGACCAAAAACACCGAACAAGAGTGATCTATGGTGTCTGCAGAGGACCAAAAACACCGAACAAGACTAATCTATGGTGTCTGCGGAGGACCAAAAACACCGAACAAGACTAATCTACACTGGCTGCGGAGGACCAAAAACACCGAACAAGACTAATCTACACTGTCTGCAGAGGACCAAAAACAGCAAACAAGACTAATCTACACTGTCTGCAGAGGACCAAAAACACCGAACAAGACTAATCTATGGCGTCTGCGGAGGACCAAAAACACCGAACACAACTAATCTACACTGTCTGCGGAGGACCAAAAACACCGAACAAGACTAATCTATGGTGTCTGCGGAGGACCAAAAACACCGAACAAGACTAATCTATGGTGTCTGCAGAGGACCAAAAACACCGAACAAGACTAATCTACACTGTCTGCGGAGGACCAAAAACACCGAACAAGACTAATCTACACTGTCTGCGGAGGAGCAAAAACACCGAACAAGACTAATCTACACTGTCTGCAGAGGACCAAAAACACCGAACAAGACTAATCTACACTGTCTGCGGAGGACCAAAAACACCGAACAAGACTAATCTATGGTGTCTGTGGAGGACCAAAAACACCGAACAAGACTAATCTACACTGTCTGCGGAGGACCAAAAACACCGAACAAGACTAATCTACACTGTCTGCGGAGGACCAAAAACACCGAACAAGACTAATCTACACTGTCTGCGGAGGACCAAAAACACCGAACAAGACTAATCTATGGTGTCTGCGGAGGACCAAAAACACCAAACAAGAGTGATCTATGGTGTCTGCGGAGGACAAAAAACACCGAACAAGACTAATCTATGGTGTCTGCGGAGGACCAAAAACACGGAACAAGACTAATCTATGGTGTCTGCGGAGGACCAAAAACACCGAACAAGACTAATCTATGGTGTCTGCGGAGGACCAAAAACACCGAACAAGACTAATCTACACTGTCTGCGGAGGACCAAAAACACCGAACAAGACTAATCTATGGTGTCTGCAGAGGACCAAAAACACCGAACAAGACTAATCTACACTGTCTGCGGAGGACCAAAAACACCGAACAAGACTAAACTATGGTGTCTGCGGAGGACCAAAAACACCGAACAAGACTAATCTATGGTGTCTGCGGAGGACCAAAAACACCGAACAAGACTAATCTATGGTGTCTGCGGAGGACCAAAAACACCGAACAAGACTAATCTACACTGTCTGCGGAGGACAAAAAACACCGAACAAGGCTAATCTACAATGTCTGCGGAGGACCAAAAACACCGAACAAAACTAATCTATGGTGTCTGCGGAGGACCAAAAACACCGAACAAGAGTGATCTATGGTGTCTGCGGAGGACAAAAAACACCGAACAAGACTAATCTATGGTGTCTGCGGAGGACCAAAAACACGGAACAAGACTAATCTATGGTGTCTGCGGAGGACCAAAAACACCGAACAAGACTAATCTATGGTGTCTGCGGAGGACCAAAAACACCGAACAAGACTAATCTACACTGTCTGCGGAGGACCAAAAACACCGAACAAGACTAATCTATGGTGTCTGCGGAGGACCAAAAACACCGAACAAGACTAATCTACACTGTCTGCGGAGGACCAAAAACACCGAACAAGACTAAACTATGGTGTCTGCGGAGGACCAAAAACACCGAACAAGACTAATCTATGGTGTCTGCGGAGGACCAAAAACACCGAACAAGACTAATCTATGGTGTCTGCGGAGGACCAAAAACACCGAACAAGACTAATCTACACTGTCTGCGGAGGACAAAAAACACCGAACAAGACTAATCTACACTGTCTGCGGAGGACCAAAAACACCGAACAAAACTAATCTATGGTGTCTGCGGAGGACCAAAAACACCGAACAAGAGTGATCTATGGTGTCTGCGGAGGACAAAAAACACCGAACAAGACTAATCTATGGTGTCTGTGGAGGACCAAAAACTCCGAACAAGACTAATCTACACTGTCTGCGGAGGACCAAAAACACGGAACAAGACTAATCTACACTGTCTGCGGAGGACCAAAAACACCGAACAAGACTAATCTACACTGTCTGCGGAGGACCAAAAACACCGAACAAGACTAATCTACACTGTCTGCGGAGGAGCAAAAACACCGAACAAGACTAATCTACACTATCTGCAGAGGACCAAAAACACCGAACAAGACTAATCTACACTGTCTGCGGAGGACCAAAAACACCGAACAAGACTAAACTATGGTGTCTGCGGAGGACCAAAAACACCGAACAAGAGTGATCTATGGTGTCTGCGGAGGACAAAAAACACCGAACAAGACTAATCTATGGTGTCTGCGGAGGACCAAAAACACCGAACAAGACTAATCTATGGTGTCTGCGGAGGACCAAAAACACCGAACAAGACTAATCTATGGTGTCTGCGGAGGACCAAAAACACCGAACAAGACTAATCTACACTGTCTGCAGAGGACCAAAAACACCGAACAAGACTAATCTACACTGTCTGCGGAGGACCAAAAACACCGAACAAGACTAATCTATGGTGTCTGCGGAGGACCAAAAACACCGAACAAGACTAATCTACACTGTCTGCGGAGGACAAAAAACACCGAACAAGACTAATCTACAATGTCTGCGGAGGACCAAAAACACCGAACAAAACTAATCTATGGTGTCTGCGGAGGACCAAAAACACCG
Source organism: Lampris megalopsis (assembly GCA_022114975.2). Lineage (NCBI taxonomy): Eukaryota > Metazoa > Chordata > Actinopteri > Lampriformes > Lampridae > Lampris > Lampris megalopsis. Next base: position 244,617 of record JAJHIY020000943.1, read on the forward strand.
AACAAGAGTGATCTATGGTGTCTGCGGAGGACAAAAAACACCGAACAAGACTAATCTATGGTGTCTGCGGAGGACCAAAAACACGGAACAAGACTAATCTATGGTGTCTGCGGAGGACCAAAAACACCGAACAAGACTAATCTATGGTGTCTGCGGAGGACCAAAAACACCGAACAAGACTAATCTACACTGTCTGCGGAGGACCAAAAACACCGAACAAGACTAATCTATGGTGTCTGCAGAGGACCAAAAACACCGAACAAGACTAATCTACACTGTCTGCGGAGGACCAAAAACACCGAACAAGACTAAACTATGGTGTCTGCGGAGGACCAAAAACACCGAACAAGACTAATCTATGGTGTCTGCGGAGGACCAAAAACACCGAACAAGACTAATCTATGGTGTCTGCGGAGGACCAAAAACACCGAACAAGACTAATCTATGGTGTCTGCGGAGGACCAAAAACACCGAACAAGACTAATCTACACTGTCTGCGGAGGACAAAAAACACCAAACAAGACTAATCTACAATGTCTGCGGAGGACCAAAAACACCGAACAAAACTAATCTATGGTGTCTGCGGAGGACCAAAAACACCGAACAAGAGTGATCTATGGTGTCTGCGGAGGACAAAAAACACCGAACAAGACTAATCTATGGTGTCTGCGGAGGACCAAAAACACGGAACAAGACTAATCTATGGTGTCTGCGGAGGACCAAAAACACCGAACAAGACTAATCTATGGTGTCTGCGGAGGACCAAAAACACCGAACAAGACTAATCTACACTGTCTGCGGAGGACCAAAAACACCGAACAAGACTAATCTATGGTGTCTGCGGAGGACCAAAAACACCGAACAAGACTAATCTACACTGTCTGCGGAGGACCAAAAACACCGAACAAGACTAAACTATGGTGTCTGCGGAGGACCAAAAACACCGAACAAGACTAATCTATGGTGTCTGCGGAGGACCAAGAACACCGAACAAGACTAATCTATGGTGTCTGCGGAGGACCAAAAACACCGAACAAGACTAATCTACACTGTCTGCGGAGGACCAAAAACACCGAACAAGACTAATCTATGGTGTCTGCGGAGGACCAAAAACACCGAACAAAACTAATCTATGGTGTCTGCGGAGGACCAAAAACACCGAACAAGAGTGATCTATGGTGTCTGCGGAGGACAAAAAACACCGAACAAGACTAATCTATGGTGTCTGTGGAGGACCAAAAACACCGAACAAGACTAATCTACACTGTCTGCGGAGGACCAAAAACACCGAACAAGACTAATCTACACTGTCTGCGGAGGACCAAAAACACCGAACAAGACTAATCTACACTGTCTGCGGAGGACCAAAAACACCGAACAAGACTAATCTATGGTGTCTGCGGAGGACCAAAAACACCAAACAAGAGTGATCTATGGTGTCTGCGGAGGACAAAAAACACCGAACAAGACTAATCTATGGTGTCTGCGGAGGACCAAAAACACGGAACAAGACTAATCTATGGTGTCTGCGGAGGACCAAAAACACCGAACAAGACTAATCTATGGTGTCTGCGGAGGACCAAAAACACCGAACAAGACTAATCTACACTGTCTGCGGAGGACCAAAAACACCGAACAAGACTAATCTATGGTGTCTGCAGAGTACCAAAAACACCGAACAAGACTAATCTACACTGTCTGCGGAGGACCAAAAACACCGAACAAGACTAAACTATGGTGTCTGCGGAGGACCAAAAACACCGAACAAGACTAATCTATGGTGTCTGCGGAGGACCAAAAACACCGAACAAGACTAATCTATGGTGTCTGCGGAGGACCAAAAACACCGAACAAGACTAATCTACACTGTCTGCGGAGGACAAAAAACACCGAACAAGACTAATCTACAATGTCTGCGGAGGACCAAAAACACCAAACAAAACTAATCTATGGTGTCTGCGGAGGACCAAAAACACCGAACAAGAGTGATCTATGGTGTCTGCGGATGACAAAAAACACCGAACAAGACTAATCTACACTGTCTGCGGAGGACCAAAAACACCGAACAAGACTAATCTATGGTGTCTGCGGAGGACCAAAAACACCGAACAACACTAATCTATGGTGTCTGCGGAGGACCAAAAACACCGAACAAGACTAATCTACACTGTCTGCGGAGGACCAAAAACACCGAACAAGACTAATCTATGGTGTCTGCAGAGGACCAAAAACACCGAACAAGACTAATCTACACTGTCTGCGGAGGACCAAAAACACCGAACAAGACTAAACTATGGTGTCTGCGGAGGACCAAAAACACCGAACAAGACTAATCTATGGTGTCTGCGGAGGACCAAAAACACCGAACAAGACTAATCTACACTGTCTGCGGAGGACCAAAAACACCGAACAAGACTAATCTACACTGTCTGCGGAGGACAAAAAACACCGAACAAGACTAATCTACACTGTCTGCGGAGGACCAAAAACACCGAACAAAACTAATCTATGGTGTCTGCGGAGGACCAAAAACACCGAACAAGAGTGATCTATGGTGTCTGCGGAGGACAAAAAACACCGAACAAGACTAATCTATGGTGTCTGCGGAGGACCAAAAACACCGAACAAGACTAATCTATGGTGTCTGCGGAGGACCAAAAACACCGAACAAGACTAATCTATGGTGTCTGCGGAGGACCAAAAACACGGAACAAGACTAATCTACACTGTCTGCGGAGGACCAAAAACACCGAACAAGACTAATCTATGGTGTCTGCAGAGGACCAAAAACACCGAACAAGACTAATCTACACTTTCTGCGGAGGACCAAAAACACCGAACAAGACTAATCTATGGTGTCTGCGGAGGACCAAAAACACCGAACAACACTAATCTATGGTGTCTGCGGAGGACCAAAAACACCGAACAAGACTAATCTACACTGTCTGCGGAGGACCAAAAACACCGAACAAGACTAATCTACACTGTCTGCAGAGGACCAAAAACAGCAAACAAGACTAATCTACACTGTCTGCAGAGGACCAAAAACACCGAACAAGACTAATCTATGGTGTCTGCGGAGGACCAAAAACACCGAACAAGAGTGATCTATGGTGTCTGCGGAGGACAAAAAACACCGAACAAGACTAATCTATGGTGTCTGCGGAGGACCAAAAACACGGAACAAGACTAATCTATGGTGTCTGCGGAGGACCAAAAACACCGAACAAGACTAATCTATGGTGTCTGCGGAGGACCAAAAACACCGAACAAGACTAATCTACACTGTCTGCGGAGGACCAAAAACACCGAACAAGACTAATCTATGGTGTCTGCAGAGGACCAAAAACACCGAACAAGACTAATCTATGGTGTCTGCAGAGGACCAAAAACACCGAACAAGACTAATCTACACTGTCTGCGGAGGACCAAAATCACCGAACAAGACTAATCTATGGTGTCTGCGGAGGACCAAAAACACCGAACAAGACTAATCTATGGTGTCTGCAGAGGACCAAAAACACCGAACAAGACTAATCTATGGTGTCTGCGGAGGACCAAAAACACCGAACAAGACTAATCTACACTGGCTGCGGAGGACCAAAAACACCGAACAAGACTAATCTACACTGTCTGCAGAGGACCAAAAACAGCAAACAAGACTAATCTACACTGTCTGCAGAGGACCAAAAACACCGAACAAGACTAATCTATGGCGTCTGCGGAGGACCAAAAACACCGAACACAACTAATCTACACTGTCTGCGGAGGACCAAAAACACCGAACAAGACTAATCTATGGTGTCTGCGGAGGACCAAAAACACCGAACAAGACTAATCTATGGTGTCTGCAGAGGACCAAAAACACCGAACAAGACTAATCTACACTGTCTGCGGAGGACCAAAAACACCGAACAAGACTAATCTACACTGTCTGCGGAGGAGCAAAAACACCGAACAAGACTAATCTACACTGTCTGCAGAGGACCAAAAACACCGAACAAGACTAATCTACACTGTCTGCGGAGGACCAAAAACACCGAACAAGACTAATCTATGGTGTCTGTGGAGGACCAAAAACACCGAACAAGACTAATCTACACTGTCTGCGGAGGACCAAAAACACCGAACAAGACTAATCTACACTGTCTGCGGAGGACCAAAAACACCGAACAAGACTAATCTACACTGTCTGCGGAGGACCAAAAACACCGAACAAGACTAATCTATGGTGTCTGCGGAGGACCAAAAACACCAAACAAGAGTGATCTATGGTGTCTGCGGAGGACAAAAAACACCGAACAAGACTAATCTATGGTGTCTGCGGAGGACCAAAAACACGGAACAAGACTAATCTATGGTGTCTGCGGAGGACCAAAAACACCGAACAAGACTAATCTACACTGTCTGCGGAGGACCAAAAACACCGAACAACACTAATCTATGGTGTCTGCAGAGGACCAAAAACACCGAACAAGACTAATCTACACTGTCTGCGGAGGACCAAAAACACCGAACAAGACTAAACTATGGTGTCTGCGGAGGACCAAAAACACCGAACAAGACTAATCTATGGTGTCTGCGGAGGACCAAAAACACCGAACAAGACTAATCTATGGTGTCTGCGGAGGACCAAAAACACCGAACAAGACTAATCTACACTGTCTGCGGAGGACAAAAAACACCGAACAAGGCTAATCTACAATGTCTGCGGAGGACCAAAAACACCGAACAAAACTAATCTATGGTGTCTGCGGAGGACCAAAAACACCGAACAAGAGTGATCTATGGTGTCTGCGGAGGACAAAAAACACCGAACAAGACTAATCTATGGTGTCTGCGGAGGACCAAAAACACGGAACAAGACTAATCTATGGTGTCTGCGGAGGACCAAAAACACCGAACAAGACTAATCTATGGTGTCTGCGGAGGACCAAAAACACCGAACAAGACTAATCTACACTGTCTGCGGAGGACCAAAAACACCGAACAAGACTAATCTATGGTGTCTGCGGAGGACCAAAAACACCGAACAAGACTAATCTACACTGTCTGCGGAGGACCAAAAACACCGAACAAGACTAAACTATGGTGTCTGCGGAGGACCAAAAACACCGAACAAGACTAATCTATGGTGTCTGCGGAGGACCAAAAACACCGAACAAGACTAATCTATGGTGTCTGCGGAGGACCAAAAACACCGAACAAGACTAATCTACACTGTCTGCGGAGGACAAAAAACACCGAACAAGACTAATCTACAATGTCTGCGGAGGACCAAAAACACCGAACAAAACTAATCTATGGTGTCTGCGGAGGACCAAAAACACCGAACAAGAGTGATCTATGGTGTCTGCGGATGACAAAAAACACCGAACAAGACTAATCTACACTGTCTGCGGAGGACCAAAAACACCGAACAAGACTAATCTATGGTGTCTGCGGAGGACCAAAAACACCGAACAACACTAATCTATGGTGTCTGCGGAGGACCAAAAACACCGAACAAGACTAATCTACACTGTCTGCGGAGGACCAAAAACACCGAACAAGACTAATCTATGGTGTCTGCAGAGGACCAAAAACACCGAACAAGACTAATCTACACTGTCTGCGGAGGACCAAAAACACCGAACAAGACTAAACTATGGTGTCTGCGGAGGACCAAAAACACCGAACAAGACTAATCTATGGTGTCTGCGGAGGACCAAAAACACCGAACAAGACTAATCTACACTGTCTGCGGAGGACCAAAAACACCGAACAAGACTAATCTACACTGTCTGCGGAGGACAAAAAACACCGAACAAGACTAATCTACACTGTCTGCGGAGGACCAAAAACACCGAACAAAACTAATCTATGGTGTCTGCGGAGGACCAAAAACACCGAACAAGAGTGATCTATGGTGTCTGCGGAGGACAAAAAACACCGAACAAGACTAATCTATGGTGTCTGCGGAGGACCAAAAACACCGAACAAGACTAATCTATGGTGTCTGCGGAGGACCAAAAACACCGAACAAGACTAATCTACACTGTCTGCGGAGGACCAAAAACACCGAACAAAACTAATCTATGGTGTCTGCGGAGGACCAAAAACACCGAACAAGAGTGATCTATGGTGTCTGCGGAGGACAAAAAACACCGAACAAGACTAATCTATGGTGTCTGTGGAGGACCAAAAACTCCGAACAAGACTAATCTACACTGTCTGCGGAGGACCAAAAACACGGAACAAGACTAATCTACACTGTCTGCGGAGGACCAAAAACACCGAACAAGACTAATCTACACTGTCTGCGGAGGACCAAAAACACCGAACAAGACTAATCTACACTGTCTGCGGAGGAGCAAAAACACCGAACAAGACTAATCTACACTATCTGCAGAGGACCAAAAACACCGAACAAGACTAATCTACACTGTCTGCGGAGGACCAAAAACACCGAACAAGACTAAACTATGGTGTCTGCGGAGGACCAAAAACACCGAACAAGAGTGATCTATGGTGTCTGCGGAGGACAAAAAACACCGAACAAGACTAATCTATGGTGTCTGCGGAGGACCAAAAACACCGAACAAGACTAATCTATGGTGTCTGCGGAGGACCAAAAACACCGAACAAGACTAATCTATGGTGTCTGCGGAGGACCAAAAACACCGAACAAGACTAATCTACACTGTCTGCAGAGGACCAAAAACACCGAACAAGACTAATCTACACTGTCTGCGGAGGACCAAAAACACCGAACAAGAGTAATCTATGGTGTCTGCGGAGGACCAAAAACACCGAACAAGACTAATCTACACTGTCTGCGGAGGACAAAAAACACCGAACAAGACTAATCTACAATGTCTGCGGAGGACCAAAAACACCGAACAAAACTAATCTATGGTGTCTGCGGAGGACCAAAAACACCGAACAAGAGTGATCTATGGTGTCTGCGGAGGACAAAAAACACCGAACAAGACTAATCTATGGTGTCTGCGGAGGACCAAAAACACGGAACAAGACTAATCTATGGTGTCTGCGGAGGACCAAAAACACCGAACAAGACTAATCTATGGTGTCTGCGGAGGACCAAAAACACCGAACAAGACTAATCTACACTGTCTGCGGAGGACCAAAAACACCGAACAAGACTAATCTATGCTGTCTGCAGAGGACCAAAAACACCGAACAAGACTAATCTACACTGTCTGCGGAGGACCAAAAACACCGAACAAGACTAAACTATGGTGTCTGCGGAGGACCAAAAACACCGAACAAGACTAATCTATGGTGTCTGCGGAGGACCAAAAACACCGAACAAGACTAATCTATGGTGTCTGCGGAGGACCAAAAACACCGAACAAGACTAATCTATGGTGTCTGCGGAGGACCAAAAACACCGAACAAGACTAATCTACACTGTCTGCGGAGGACAAAAAACACCAAACAAGACTAATCTACAATGTCTGCGGAGGACCAAAAACACCGAACAAAACTAATCTATGGTGTCTGCGGAGGACCAAAAACACCGAACAAGAGTGATCTATGGTGTCTGCGGAGGACAAAAAACACCGAACAAGACTAATCTATGGTGTCTGCGGAGGACCAAAAACACGGAACAAGACTAATCTATGGTGTCTGCGGAGGACCAAAAACACCGAACAAGACTAATCTATGGTGTCTGCGGAGGACCAAAAACACCGAACAAGACTAATCTACACTGTCTGCGGAGGACCAAAAACACCGAACAAGACTAATCTATGGTGTCTGCGGAGGACCAAAAACACCGAACAAGACTAATCTACACTGTCTGCGGAGGACCAAAAACACCGAACAAGACTAAACTATGGTGTCTGCGGAGGACCAAAAACACCGAACAAGACTAATCTATGGTGTCTGCGGAGGACCAAAAACACCGAACAAGACTAATCTACACTGTCTGCGGAGGACCAAAAACACCGAACAAGACTAATCTACACTGTCTGCGGAGGACAAAAAACACCGAACAAAACTAATCTACACTGTCTGCGGAGGACCAAAAACACCGAACAAAACTAATCTATGGTGTCTGCGGAGGACCAAAAACACCGAACAAGAGTGATCTATGGTGTCTGCGGAGGACAAAAAACACCGAACAAGACTAATCTATGGTGTCTGTGGAGGACCAAAAACACCGAACAAGACTAATCTACACTGTCTGCGGAGGACCAAAAACACCGAACAAGACTAATCTACACTGTCTGCGGAGGACCAAAAACACCGAACAAGACTAATCTACACTGTCTGCGGAGGACCAAAAACACCGAACAAGACTAATCTATGGTGTCTGCGGAGGACCAAAAACACCAAACAAGAGTGATCTATGGTGTCTGCGGAGGACAAAAAACACCGAACAAGACTAATCTATGGTGTCTGCGGAGGACCAAAAACACGGAACAAGACTAATCTATGGTGTCTGCGGAGGACCAAAAACACCGAACAAGACTAATCTATGGTGTCTGCGGAGGACCAAAAACACCGAACAAGACTAATCTACACTGTCTGCGGAGGACCAAAAACACCGAACAAGACTAATCTATGGTGTCTGCAGAGTACCAAAAACACCGAACAAGACTAATCTACACTGTCTGCGGAGGACCAAAAACACCGAACAAGACTAAACTATGGTGTCTGCGGAGGACCAAAAACACCGAACAAGACTAATCTATGGTGTCTGCGGAGGACCAAAAACACCGAACAAGACTAATCTATGGTGTCTGCGGAGGACCAAAAACACCGAACAAGACTAATCTACACTGTCTGCGGAGGACAAAAAACACCGAACAAGACTAATCTACAATGTCTGCGGAGGACCAAAAACACCGAACAAAACTAATCTATGGTGTCTGCGGAGGACCAAAAACACCGAACAAGAGTGATCTATGGTGTCTGCGGATGACAAAAAACACCGAACAAGACTAATCTACACTGTCTGCGGAGGACCAAAAACACCGAACAAGACTAATCTATGGTGTCTGCGGAGGACCAAAAACACCGAACAACACTAATCTATGGTGTCTGCGGAGGACCAAAAACACCGAACAAGACTAATCTACACTGTCTGCGGAGGACCAAAAACACCGAACAAGACTAATCTATGGTGTCTGCAGAGGACCAAAAACACCGAACAAGACTAATCTACACTGTCTGCGGAGGACCAAAAACACCGAACAAGACTAAACTATGGTGTCTGCGGAGGACCAAAAACACCGAACAAGACTAATCTATGGTGTCTGCGGAGGACCAAAAACACCGAACAAGACTAATCTACACTGTCTGCGGAGGACCAAAAACACCGAACAAGACTAATCTACACTGTCTGCGGAGGACAAAAAACACCGAACAAGACTAATCTACACTGTCTGCGGAGGACCAAAAACACCGAACAAAACTAATCTATGGTGTCTGCGGAGGACCAAAAACACCGAACAAGAGTGATCTATGGTGTCTGCGGAGGACAAAAAACACCGAACAAGACTAATCTATGGTGTCTGCGGAGGACCAAAAACACCGAACAAGACTAATCTATGGTGTCTGCGGAGGACCAAAAACACCGAACAAGACTAATCTATGGTGTCTGCGGAGGACCAAAAACACGGAACAAGACTAATCTACACTGTCTGCGGAGGACCAAAAACACCGAACAAGACTAATCTATGGTGTCTGCAGAGGACCAAAAACACCGAACAAGACTAATCTACACTTTCTGCGGAGGACCAAAAACACCGAACAAGACTAATCTATGGTGTCTGCGGAGGACCAAAAACACCGAACAACACTAATCTATGGTGTCTGCGGAGGACCAAAAACACCGAACAAGACTAATCTACACTGTCTGCGGAGGACCAAAAACACCGAACAAGACTAATCTACACTGTCTGCAGAGGACCAAAAACAGCAAACAAGACTAATCTACACTGTCTGCAGAGGACCAAAAACACCGAACAAGACTAATCTATGGTGTCTGCGGAGGACCAAAAACACCGAACAAGACTAATCTACACTGTCTGCGGAGGACCAAAAACACCGAACAAGACTAATCTACGGTGTCTGCAGAGGACCAAAAACACCGAACAAGACTAATCTACACTGTCTGCGGAGGACCAAAAACACCGAACAAGACTAAACTATGGTGTCTGCGGAGGACCAAAAACACCGAACAAGACTAATCTATGGTGTCTGCGGAGGACCAAAAACACCGAACAAGACTAATCTATGGTGTCTGCGGAGGACCAAAAACACCGAACAAGACTAATCTATGGTGTCTGCGGAGGACCAAAAACACCGAACAAGACTAATCTACACTGTCTGCGGAGGACCAAAAACACCGAACAAAACTAATCTATGGTGTCTGCGGAGGACCAAAAACACCGAACAAGAGTGATCTATGGTGTCTGCGGAGGACAAAAAACACCGAACAAGACTAATCTATGGTGTCTGCGGAGGACCAAAAACACGGAACAAGACTAATCTATGGTGTCTGCGGAGGACCAAAAAGACCGAACAAGACTAATCTATGGTGTCTGCGGAGGACCAAAAACACCGAACAAGACTAATCTACACTGTCTGCGGAGGACCAAAAACACCGAACAAGACTAATCTATGGTGTCTGCAGAGGACCAAAAACACCGAACAAGACTAATCTACACTGTCTGCGGAGGACCAAAAACACCGAACAAGACTAAACTATGGTGTCTGCGGAGGACCAAAAACACCGAACAAGACTAATCTATGGTGTCTGCGGAGGACCAAAAACACCGAACAAGACTAATCTATGGTGTCTGCGGAAGACCAAAAACACCGAACAAGACTAATCTACACTGTCTGCGGAGGACAAAAAACACCGAACAAGACTAATCTACACTGTCTGCGGAGGACCAAAAACACCGAACAAAACTAATCTATGGTGTCTGCAGAGGACCAAAAACACCGAACAAGAGTGAACTATGGTGTCTGCGGAGGACAAAAAACACCGAACAAGACTAATCTATGGTGTCTGCGGAGGACCAAAAACACCGAACAAGACTAATCTATGGTGTCTGCGGAGGACCAAAAACACCGAACAAGACTAATCTATGGTGTCTGCGGAGGACCAAAAACACCGAACAAGACTAATCTACACTGTCTGCGGAGGACCAAAAACACCGAACAAGACTAATCTATGGTGTCTGCGGAGGACCAATAACATCGAACAAGACTAATCTATGGTGTCTGTGGAGGACCAAAAACACCGAACAAGACTAATCTACACTGTCTGCGGAGGACCAAAAACACCGAACAAGACTAATCTACGGTGTCTGCGGAGGACCAAAAACACCGAACAAGAGTGATCTATGGTGTCTGCGGAGGACAAAAAACACCGAACAAGACTAATCTATGGTGTCTGCGGAGGACCAAAAACACCGAACAAGACTAATCTATGGTGTCTGCGGAGGACCAAAAACACCGAACAAGACTAATCTATGGTGTCTGCGGAGGACCAAAAACACCGAACAAGACTAATCTATGGTGTCTGCAGAGGACCAAAAACACCGAACAAGACTAATATATGGTGTCTGCGGAGGACCAAAAACACCGAACAAGACTAATCTATGGTGTCTGCGGAGGACCAAAAACACGGAACAAGACTAATCTATGGTGTCTGCGGAGGACCAAAAACACCGAACAAGACTAATCTATGGTGTCTGCGGAGGACCAAAAACACCGAACAAGACTAATCTACACTGTCTGCGGAGGACCAAAAACACCGAACAAGACTAATCTATGGTGTCTGCAGAGGACCAAAAACACCGAACAAGACTAATCTACACTGTCTGCGGAGGACCAAAAACACCGAACAAGACTAAACTATGGTGTCTGCGGAGGACCAAAAACACCGAACAAGACTAATCTATGGTGTCTGCGGAGGACCAAAAACACCGAACAAGACTAATCTATGGTGTCTGCGGAGGACCAAAAACACCGAACAAGACTAATCTACACTGTCTGCGGAGGACAAAAAACACCGAACAAGACTAATCTACACTGTCTGCGGAGGACCAAAAACACCGAACAAAACTAATCTATGGTGTCTGCGGAGGACCAAAAACACCGAACAAGAGTGAACTATGGTGTCTGCGGAGGACAAAAAACACCGAACAAGACTAATCTATGGTGTCTGCGGAGGACCAAAAACACCGAACAAGACTAATCTATGGTATCTGCGGAGGACCAAAAACACCGAACAAGACTAATCTATGGTGTCTGCGGAGGACCAAAAACACCGAACAAGACTAATCTACACTGTCTGCGGAGGACCAAAAACACCGAACAAGACTAATCTATGGTGTCTGCAGAGGACCAAAAACACCGAACAAGACTAATCTACACTTTCTGCGGAGGACCAAAAACACCGAACAAGACTAATCTATGGTGTCTGCGGAGGACCAAAAACACCGAACAACACTAATCTATGGTGTCTGCGGAGGACCAAAAACACCGAACAAGACTAATCTACACTGTCTGCGGAGGACCAAAAACACCGAACAAGACTAATCTACACTGTCTGCAGAGGACCAAAAACAGCAAACAAGACTAATCTACACTGTCTGCAGAGGACCAAAAACACCGAACAAGACTAATCTATGGCGTCTGCGGAGGACCAAAAACACCGAACACAACTAATCTACACTGTCTGCGGAGGACCAAAAACACCGAACAAGACTAATCTATGGTGTCTGCGGAGGACCAAAAACACCGAACAAGACTAATCTATGGTGTCTGCAGAGGACCAAAAACACCGAACAAGACTAATCTACACTGTCTGCGGAGGACCAAAAACACCGAACAAGACTAATCTACACTGTCTGCGGAGGAGCAAAAACACCGAACAAGACTAATCTACACTGTCTGCAGAGGACCAAAAACACCGAACAAGACTAATCTACACTGTCTGCGGAGGACCAAAAACACCGAACAAGGCTAATCTATGGTGTCTGCGGAGGACCAAAAACATCGAACAAGACTAATCTATGGTGTCTGTGGAGGACCAAAAACACCGAACAAGACTAATCTACACTGTCTGCGGAGGACCAAAAACACCGAACAAGACTAATCTACGGTGTCTGCGGAGGACCAAAAACACCGAACAAGACTAATCTATGGTGTCTGCGGAGGACCAAAAACACCGAACAAGACTAATCTACACTGTCTGCGGAGGACCAAAAACACCGAACAAGACTAATCTATGGTGTCTGCAGAGGACCAAAAACACCGAACAAGACTAATCTACACTGTCTGCGGAGGACCAAAAACACCGAACAAGACTAAACTATGGTGTCTGCGGAGGACCAAAAACACCGAACAAGACTAATCTATGGTGTCTGCGGAGGACCAAAAACACCGAACAAGACTAATCTATGGTGTCTGCGGAGGACCAAAAACACCGAACAAGACTAATCTACACTGTCTGCGGAGGACAAAAAACACCGAACAAGACTAATCTACACTGACTGCAGAGGACCAAAAACACCGAACAAAACTAATCTATGGTGTCTGCGGAGGACCAAAAACACCGAACAAGAGTGAACTATGGTGTCTGCGGAGGACAAAAAACACCGAACAAGACTAATCTATGGTGTCTGCGGAGGACCAAAAACACCGAACAAGACTAATCTATGGTGTCTGCGGAGGACCAAAAACACCGAACAAGACTAATCTACACTGTCCGCGGAGGACCAAAAACACCGAACAAGACTAATCTACACTGTCTGCGGAGGACCAAAAACACCGAACAAGACTAATCTATGGTGTCTGCGGAGGACCAAAAACACCGAACAACACTAATCTATGGTGTCTGCGGAGGACCAAAAACACCGAACAAGACTAATCTACACTGTCTGCGGAGGACCAAAAACACCGAACAAGACTAATCTACACTGTCTGCAGAGGACCAAAAACAGCAAACAAGACTAATCTACACTGTCTGCAGAGGACCAAAAACACCGAACAAGACTAATCTATGGCGTCTGCGGAGGACCAAAAACACCGAACACAACTAATCTACACTGTCTGCGGAGGACCAAAAACACCGAACAAGACTAATCTATGGTGTCTGCGGAGGACCAAAAACACCGAACAAGACTAATCTATGGTGTCTGCAGAGGACCAAAAACACCGAACAAGACTAATCTACACTGTCTGCGGAGGACCAAAAACACCGAACAAGACTAATCTACACTGTCTGCGGAGGAGCAAAAACACCGAACAAGACTAATCTACACTGTCTGCAGAGGACCAAAAACACCGAACAAGACTAATCTACACTGTCTGCGGAGGACCAAAAACACCGAACAAGACTAATCTATGGTGTCTGCGGAGGACCAAAAACATCGAACAAGACTAATCTATGGTGTCTGTGGAGGACCAAAAACACCGAACAAGACTAATCTACACTGTCTGCGGAGGACCAAAAACACCGAACAAGACTAATCTACGGTGTCTGCGGAGGACCAAAAACACCGAACAAGAGTGATCTATGGTGTCTGCGGAGGACAAAAAACACCGAACAAGACTAATCTATGGTGTCTGCGGAGGACCAAAAACACCGAACAAGACTAATCTATGGTGTCTGCGGAGGACCAAAAACACCGAACAAGACTAATCTATGGTGTCTGCGGAGGACCAAAAACACCGAACAAGACTAATCTATGGTGTCTGCAGAGGACCAAAAACACCGAACAAGACTAATCTATGGTGTCTGCGGAGGACCAAAAACACCGAACAAGACTAATCTATGGTGTCTGCGGAGGACCAAAAACACAGAACAAGACTAATCTATGGTGTCTGTGGAGGACCAAAAACACCGAACAAGACTAATCTACACTGTCTGCGGAGGAGCAAAAACACCGAACAAGACTAATCTACACTGTCTGCAGAGGACCAAAAACACCGAACAAGACTAATCTACACTGTCTGCGGAGGACCAAAAACACCGAACAAGACTAATCTATGGTGTCTGCGGAGGACCAAAAACATCGAACAAGACTAATCTATGGTGTCTGTGGAGGACCAAAAACACCGAACAAGACTAATCTACACTGTCTGCGGAGGACCAAAAACACCGAACAAGACTAATCTACGGTGTCTGCGGAGGACCAAAAACACCGAACAAGACTAATCCATGGTGTCTGCGGAGGACCAAAAACACCGAACAAGACTAATCTATGGTGTCTGCGGAGGACCAAAAACACCGAACAAGACTAATCTATGGTGTCTGCGGAGGACCAAAAACACCGAACAAGACTAATCTATGGTGTCTGCGGAGGACCAAAAACACCGAACAAGACTAATCTATGGTGTCTGCAGAGGACCAAAAACACCGAACAAGACTAATCTATGGTGACTGCGGAGGACCAAAAACACCGAACAAGACTAATCTATGGTGTCTGTGGAGGACCAAAAACACCGAACAAGACTAATCTACACTGTCTGCGGAGGACCAAAAACACCGAACAAGACTAATCTATGGTGTCTGCAGAGGACCAAAAACACCGAACAAGACTAATCTACACTTTCTGCGGAGGACCAAAAACACCGAACAAGACTAATCTATGGTGTCTGCGGAGGACCAAAAACACCGAACAAGACTAATCTATGGTGTCTGCGGAGGACCAAAAACACCGAACAAGACTAATCTATGGTGTCTGCGGAGGACCAAAAACACCGAACAAGACTAATCTATGGTGTCTGCGGAGGACCAAAAACACCGAACAAGACTAATCTATGGTGTCTGCAGAGGACCAAAAACACCGAACAAGACTAATCTATGGTGTCTGCGGAGGACCAAAAACACCGAACAAGACTAATCTATGGTGTCTGCGGAGGACCAAAAACACGGAACAAGACTAATCTATGGTGTCTGCGGAGGACCAAAAACACCGAACAAGACTAATCTATGGTGTCTGCGGAGGACCAAAAACACCGAACAAGACTAATCTACACTGTCTGCGGAGGACCAAAAACACCGAACAAGACTAATCTATGGTGTCTGCAGAGGACCAAAAACACCGAACAAGACTAATCTACACTGTCTGCGGAGGACCAAAAACACCGAACAAGACTAAACTATGGTGTCTGCGGAGGACCAAAAACACCGAACAAGACTAATCTATGGTGTCTGCGGAGGACCAAAAACACCGAACAAGACTAATCTATGGTGTCTGCGGAGGACCAAAAACACCGAACAAGACTAATCTACACTGTCTGCGGAGGACAAAAAACACCGAACAAGACTAATCTACACTGTCTGCGGAGGACCAAAAACACCGAACAAGACTAATCTATGGTGTCTGCGGAGGACCAAAAACACCGAACAAGAGTGAACTATGGTGTCTGCGGAGGACAAAAAACACCGAACAAGACTAATCTATGGTGTCTGCGGAGGACCAAAAACACCGAACAAGACTAATCTATGGTATCTGCGGAGGACCAAAAACACCGAACAAGACTAATCTATGGTGTCTGCGGAGGACCAAAAACACCGAACAAGACTAATCTACACTGTCTGCGGAGGACCAAAAACACCGAACAAGACTAATCTATGGAGTCTGCAGAGGACCAAAAACACCGAACAAGACTAATCTACACTTTCTGCGGAGGACCAAAAACACCGAACAAGACTAATCTATGGTGTCTGCGGAGGACCAAAAACACCGAACAACACTAATCTATGGTGTCTGCGGAGGACCAAAAACACCGAACAAGACTAATCTACACTGTCTGCGGAGGACCAAAAACACCGAACAAGACTAATCTACACTGTCTGCAGAGGACCAAAAACAGCAAACAAGACTAATCTACACTGTCTGCAGAGGACCAAAAACACCGAACAAGACTAATCTATGGCGTCTGCGGAGGACCAAAAACACCGAACACAACTAATCTACACTGTCTGCGGAGGACCAAAAACACCGAACAAGACTAATCTATGGTGTCTGCGGAGGACCAAAAACACCGAACAAGACTAATCTATGGTGTCTGCAGAGGACCAAAAACACCGAACAAGACTAATCTACACTGTCTGCGGAGGACCAAAAACACCGAACAAGACTAATCTACACTGTCTGCGGAGGAGCAAAAACACCGAACAAGACTAATCTACACTGTCTGCAGAGGACCAAAAACACCGAACAAGACTAATCTACACTGTCTGCGGAGGACCAAAAACACCGAACAAGGCTAATCTATGGTGTCTGCGGAGGACCAAAAACATCGAACAAGACTAATCTATGGTGTCTGTGGAGGACCAAAAACACCGAACAAGACTAATCTACACTGTCTGCGGAGGACCAAAAACACCGAACAAGACTAATCTACGGTGTCTGCGGAGGACCAAAAACACCGAACAAGAGTGATCTATGGTGTCTGCGGAGGACAAAAAACACCGAACAAGACTAATCTATGGTGTCTGCGGAGGACCAAAAACACCGAACAAGACTAATCTATGGTGTCTGCGGAGGACCAAAAACACCGAACAAGACTAATCTATGGTGTCTGCGGAGGACCAAAAACACCGAACAAGACTAATCTACACTGTCTGCGGAGGACCAAAAACACCGAACAAGACTAATCTATGGTGTCTGCAGAGGACCAAAAACACCGAACAAGACTAATCTACACTGTCTGCGGAGGACCAAAAACACCGAACAAGACTAAACTATGGTGTCTGCGGAGGACCAAAAACACCGAACAAGACTAATCTATGGTGTCTGCGGAGGACCAAAAACACCGAACAAGACTAATCTATGGTGTCTGCGGAGGACCAAAAACACCGAACAAGACTAATCTACACTGTCTGCGGAGGACAAAAAACACCGAACAAGACTAATCTACACTGTCTGCAGAGGACCAAAAACACCGAACAAAACTAATCTATGGTGTCTGCGGAGGACCAAAAACACCGAACAAGAGTGAACTATGGTGTCTGCGGAGGACAAAAAACACCGAACAAGACTAATCTATGGTGTCTGCGGAGGACCAAAAACACCGAACAAGACTAATCTATGGTGTCTGCGGAGGACCAAAAACACCGAACAAGACTAATCTACACTGTCCGCGGAGGACCAAAAACACCGAACAAGACTAATCTACACTGTCTGCGGAGGACCAAAAACACCGAACAAGACTAATCTATGGTGTCTGCGGAGGACCAAAAACACCGAACAACACTAATCTATGGTGTCTGCGGAGGACCAAAAACACCGAACAAGACTAATCTACACTGTCTGCGGAGGACCAAAAACACCGAACAAGACTAATCTACACTGTCTGCAGAGGACCAAAAACAGCAAACAAGACTAATCTACACTGTCTGCAGAGGACCAAAAACACCGAACAAGACTAATCTATGGCGTCTGCGGAGGACCAAAAACACCGAACACAACTAATCTACACTGTCTGCGGAGGACCAAAAACACCGAACAAGACTAATCTATGGTGTCTGCGGAGGACCAAAAACACCGAACAAGACTAATCTATGGTGTCTGCAGAGGACCAAAAACACCGAACAAGACTAATCTACACTGTCTGCGGAGGACCAAAAACACCGAACAAGACTAATCTACACTGTCTGCGGAGGAGCAAAAACACCGAACAAGACTAATCTACACTGTCTGCAGAGGACCAAAAACACCGAACAAGACTAATCTACACTGTCTGCGGAGGACCAAAAACACCGAACAAGACTAATCTATGGTGTCTGCGGAGGACCAAAAACATCGAACAAGACTAATCTATGGTGTCTGTGGAGGACCAAAAACACCGAACAAGACTAATCTACACTGTCTGCGGAGGACCAAAAACACCGAACAAGACTAATCTACGGTGTCTGCGGAGGACCAAAAACACCGAACAAGAGTGATCTATGGTGTCTGCGGAGGACAAAAAACACCGAACAAGACTAATCTATGGTGTCTGCGGAGGACCAAAAACACCGAACAAGACTAATCTATGGTGTCTGCGGAGGACCAAAAACACCGAACAAGACTAATCTATGGTGTCTGCGGAGGACCAAAAACACCGAACAAGACTAATCTATGGTGTCTGCAGAGGACCAAAAACACCGAACAAGACTAATCTATGGTGTCTGCGGAGGACCAAAAACACCGAACAAGACTAATCTATGGTGTCTGCGGAGGACCAAAAACACAGAACAAGACTAATCTATGGTGTCTGTGGAGGACCAAAAACACCGAACAAGACTAATCTACACTGTCTGCGGAGGAGCAAAAACACCGAACAAGACTAATCTACACTGTCTGCAGAGGACCAAAAACACCGAACAAGACTAATCTACACTGTCTGCGGAGGACCAAAAACACCGAACAAGACTAATCTATGGTGTCTGCGGAGGACCAAAAACATCGAACAAGACTAATCTATGGTGTCTGTGGAGGACCAAAAACACCGAACAAGACTAATCTACACTGTCTGCGGAGGACCAAAAACACCGAACAAGACTAATCTACGGTGTCTGCGGAGGACCAAAAACACCGAACAAGACTAATCCATGGTGTCTGCGGAGGACCAAAAACACCGAACAAGACTAATCTATGGTGTCTGCGGAGGACCAAAAACACCGAACAAGACTAATCTATGGTGTCTGCGGAGGACCAAAAACACCGAACAAGACTAATCTATGGTGTCTGCGGAGGACCAAAAACACCGAACAAGACTAATCTATGGTGTCTGCAGAGGACCAAAAACACCGAACAAGACTAATCTATGGTGACTGCGGAGGACCAAAAACACCGAACAAGACTAATCTATGGTGTCTGTGGAGGACCAAAAACACGGAACAAGACTAATCTATGGTGTCTGCGGAGGACCAAAAACACCGAACAAGACTAATCTATGGTGTCTGCGGAGGACCAAAAACACCGAACAAGACTAATCTACACTGTCTGCGGAGGACCAAAAACACCGAACAAGACTAATCTATGGTGTCTGCAGAGGACCAAAAACACCGAACAAGACTAATCTACACTGTCTGCGGAGGACCAAAAACACCGAACAAGACTAAACTATGGTGTCTGCGGAGGACCAAAAACACCGAACAAGACTAATCTATGGTGTCTGCGGAGGACCAAAAACACCGAACAAGACTAATCTATGGTGTCTGCGGAGGACCAAAAACACCGAACAAGACTAATCTACACTGTCTGCGGAGGACCAAAAACACCGAACAAGACTAATCTACACTGTCTGCGGAGGACCAAAAACACCGAACAAGACTAATCTATGGTGTCTGCGGAGGACCAAAAACACCGAACAAGAGTGAACTATGGTGTCTGCGGAGGACAAAAAACACCGAACAAGACTAATCTATGGTGTCTGCGGAGGACCAAAAACACCGAACAAGACTAATCTATGGTATCTGCGGAGGACCAAAAACACCGAACAAGACTAATCTATGGTGTCTGCGGAGGACCAAAAACACCGAACAAGACTAATCTACACTGTCTGCGGAGGACCAAAAACACCGAACAAGACTAATCTATGGTGTCTGCAGAGGACCAAAAACACCGAACAAGACTAATCTACACTTTCTGCGGAGGACCAAAAACACCGAACAAGACTAATCTATGGTGTCTGCGGAGGACCAAAAACACCGAACAACACTAATCTATGGTGTCTGCGGAGGACCAAAAACACCGAACAAGACTAATCTACACTGTCTGCGGAGGACCAAAAACACCGAACAAGACTAATCTACACTGTCTGCAGAGGACCAAAAACAGCAAACAAGACTAATCTACACTGTCTGCAGAGGACCAAAAACACCGAACAAGACTAATCTATGGCGTCTGCGGAGGACCAAAAACACCGAACACAACTAATCTACACTGTCTGCGGAGGACCAAAAACACCGAACAAGACTAATCTATGGTGTCTGCGGAGGACCAAAAACACCGAACAAGACTAATCTATGGTGTCTGCAGAGGACCAAAAACACCGAACAAGACTAATCTACACTGTCTGCGGAGGACCAAAAACACCGAACAAGACTAATCTACACTGTCTGCGGAGGAGCAAAAACACCGAACAAGACTAATCTACACTGTCTGCAGAGGACCAAAAACACCGAACAAGACTAATCTACACTGTCTGCGGAGGACCAAAAACACCGAACAAGGCTAATCTATGGTGTCTGCGGAGGACCAAAAACATCGAACAAGACTAATCTATGGTGTCTGTGGAGGACCAAAAACACCGAACAAGACTAATCTACACTGTCTGCGGAGGACCAAAAACACCGAACAAGACTAATCTACGGTGTCTGCGGAGGACCAAAAACACCGAACAAGAGTGATCTATGGTGTCTGCGGAGGACAAAAAACACCGAACAAGACTAATCTATGGTGTCTGCGGAGGACCAAAAACACCGAACAAGACTAATCTATGGTGTCTGCGGAGGACCAAAAACACCGAACAAGACTAATCTATGGTGTCTGCGGAGGACCAAAAACACCGAACAAGACTAATCTACACTGTCTGCGGAGGACCAAAAACACCGAACAAGACTAATCTATGGTGTCTGCAGAGGACCAAAAACACCGAACAAGACTAATCTACACTGTCTGCGGAGGACCAAAAACACCGAACAAGACTAAACTATGGTGTCTGCGGAGGACCAAAAACACCGAACAAGACTAATCTATGGTGTCTGCGGAGGACCAAAAACACCGAACAAGACTAATCTATGGTGTCTGCGGAGGACCAAAAACACCGAACAAGACTAATCTACACTGTCTGCGGAGGACAAAAAACACCGAACAAGACTAATCTACACTGTCTGCAGAGGACCAAAAACACCGAACAAAACTAATCTATGGTGTCTGCGGAGGACCAAAAACACCGAACAAGAGTGAACTATGGTGTCTGCGGAGGACAAAAAACACCGAACAAGACTAATCTATGGTGTCTGCGGAGGACCAAAAACACCGAACAAGACTAATCTATGGTGTCTGCGGAGGACCAAAAACACCGAACAAGACTAATCTACACTGTCCGCGGAGGACCAAAAACACCGAACAAGACTAATCTACACTGTCTGCGGAGGACCAAAAACACCGAACAAGACTAATCTATGGTGTCTGCGGAGGACCAAAAACACCGAACAACACTAATCTATGGTGTCTGCGGAGGACCAAAAACACCGAACAAGACTAATCTACACTGTCTGCGGAGGACCAAAAACACCGAACAAGACTAATCTACACTGTCTGCAGAGGACCAAAAACAGCAAACAAGACTAATCTACACTGTCTGCAGAGGACCAAAAACACCGAACAAGACTAATCTATGGCGTCTGCGGAGGACCAAAAACACCGAACACAACTAATCTACACTGTCTGCGGAGGACCAAAAACACCGAACAAGACTAATCTATGGTGTCTGCGGAGGACCAAAAACACCGAACAAGACTAATCTATGGTGTCTGCAGAGGACCAAAAACACCGAACAAGACTAATCTACACTGTCTGCGGAGGACCAAAAACACCGAACAAGACTAATCTACACTGTCTGCGGAGGAGCAAAAACACCGAACAAGACTAATCTACACTGTCTGCAGAGGACCAAAAACACCGAACAAGACTAATCTACACTGTCTGCGGAGGACCAAAAACACCGAACAAGACTAATCTATGGTGTCTGCGGAGGACCAAAAACATCGAACAAGACTAATCTATGGTGTCTGTGGAGGACCAAAAACACCGAACAAGACTAATCTACACTGTCTGCGGAGGACCAAAAACACCGAACAAGACTAATCTACGGTGTCTGCGGAGGACCAAAAACACCGAACAAGAGTGATCTATGGTGTCTGCGGAGGACAAAAAACACCGAACAAGACTAATCTATGGTGTCTGCGGAGGACCAAAAACACCGAACAAGACTAATCTATGGTGTCTGCGGAGGACCAAAAACACCGAACAAGACTAATCTATGGTGTCTGCGGAGGACCAAAAACACCGAACAAGACTAATCTATGGTGTCTGCAGAGGACCAAAAACACCGAACAAGACTAATCTATGGTGTCTGCGGAGGACCAAAAACACCGAACAAGACTAATCTATGGTGTCTGCGGAGGACCAAAAACACAGAACAAGACTAATCTATGGTGTCTGTGGAGGACCAAAAACACCGAACAAGACTAATCTACACTGTCTGCGGAGGAGCAAAAACACCGAACAAGACTAATCTACACTGTCTGCAGAGGACCAAAAACACCGAACAAGACTAATCTACACTGTCTGCGGAGGACCAAAAACACCGAACAAGACTAATCTATGGTGTCTGCGGAGGACCAAAAACATCGAACAAGACTAATCTATGGTGTCTGTGGAGGACCAAAAACACCGAACAAGACTAATCTACACTGTCTGCGGAGGACCAAAAACACCGAACAAGACTAATCTACGGTGTCTGCGGAGGACCAAAAACACCGAACAAGACTAATCCATGGTGTCTGCGGAGGACCAAAAACACCGAACAAGACTAATCTATGGTGTCTGCGGAGGACCAAAAACACCGAACAAGACTAATCTATGGTGTCTGCGGAGGACCAAAAACACCGAACAAGACTAATCTATGGTGTCTGCGGAGGACCAAAAACACCGAACAAGACTAATCTATGGTGTCTGCAGAGGACCAAAAACACCGAACAAGACTAATCTATGGTGACTGCGGAGGACCAAAAACACCGAACAAGACTAATCTATGGTGTCTGTGGAGGACCAAAAACACCGAACAAGACTAATCTACACTGTCTGCGGAGGACCAAAAACACCGAACAAGACTAATCTACACTGTCTGCGGAGGACCAAAAACACCGAACAAGACTAATCTACACTGTCTGCGGAGGACCAAAAACACCGAACAAGACTAATCTATGTTGTCTGCGGAGGACCAAAAACACCAAACAAGAGTGATCTATGGTGTCTGCGGAGGACCAAAAACACCGAACAAGACTAATCTATGGTGTCTGCGGAGGACCAAAAACACGGAACAAGACTAATCTATGGTGTCTGCGGAGGACAAAAAACACCGAACAAGACTAATCTACACTGTCTGCGGAGGACCAAAAACACCGAACAAGACTAATCTATGGTGTCTGCGGAGGACCAAAAACACCGAACAAGAGTGAACTATGGTGTCTGCGGAGGACAAAAAACACCGAACAAGACTAATCTATGGTGTCTGCGGAGGACCAAAAACACCGAACAAGACTAATCTATGGTATCTGCGGAGGACCAAAAACACCGAACAAGACTAATCTATGGTGTCTGCGGAGGACCAAAAACACCGAACAAGACTAATCTACACTGTCTGCGGAGGACCAAAAACACCGAACAAGACTAATCTATGGTGTCTGCAGAGGACCAAAAACACCGAACAAGACTAATCTACACTTTCTGCGGAGGACCAAAAACACCGAACAAGACTAATCTATGGTGTCTGCGGAGGACCAAAAACACCGAACAACACTAATCTATGGTGTCTGCGGAGGACCAAAAACACCGAACAAGACTAATCTACACTGTCTGCGGAGGACCAAAAACACCGAACAAGACTAATCTACACTGTCTGCAGAGGACCAAAAACAGCAAACAAGACTAATCTACACTGTCTGCAGAGGACCAAAAACACCGAACAAGACTAATCTATGGCGTCTGCGGAGGACCAAAAACACCGAACACAACTAATCTACACTGTCTGCGGAGGACCAAAAACACCGAACAAGACTAATCTATGGTGTCTGCGGAGGACCAAAAACACCGAACAAGACTAATCTATGGTGTCTGCAGAGGACCAAAAACACCGAACAAGACTAATCTACACTGTCTGCGGAGGACCAAAAACACCGAACAAGACTAATCTACACTGTCTGCGGAGGAGCAAAAACACCGAACAAGACTAATCTACACTGTCTGCAGAGGACCAAAAACACCGAACAAGACTAATCTACACTGTCTGCGGAGGACCAAAAACACCGAACAAGGCTAATCTATGGTGTCTGCGGAGGACCAAAAACATCGAACAAGACTAATCTATGGTGTCTGTGGAGGACCAAAAACACCGAACAAGACTAATCTACACTGTCTGCGGAGGACCAAAAACACCGAACAAGACTAATCTACGGTGTCTGCGGAGGACCAAAAACACCGAACAAGAGTGATCTATGGTGTCTGCGGAGGACAAAAAACACCGAACAAGACTAATCTATGGTGTCTGCGGAGGACCAAAAACACCGAACAAGACTAATCTATGGTGTCTGCGGAGGACCAAAAACACCGAACAAGACTAATCTATGGTGTCTGCGGAGGACCAAAAACACCGAACAAGACTAATCTACACTGTCTGCGGAGGACCAAAAACACCGAACAAGACTAATCTATGGTGTCTGCAGAGGACCAAAAACACCGAACAAGACTAATCTACACTGTCTGCGGAGGACCAAAAACACCGAACAAGACTAAACTATGGTGTCTGCGGAGGACCAAAAACACCGAACAAGACTAATCTATGGTGTCTGCGGAGGACCAAAAACACCGAACAAGACTAATCTATGGTGTCTGCGGAGGACCAAAAACACCGAACAAGACTAATCTACACTGTCTGCGGAGGACAAAAAACACCGAACAAGACTAATCTACACTGTCTGCAGAGGACCAAAAACACCGAACAAAACTAATCTATGGTGTCTGCGGAGGACCAAAAACACCGAACAAGAGTGAACTATGGTGTCTGCGGAGGACAAAAAACACCGAACAAGACTAATCTATGGTGTCTGCGGAGGACCAAAAACACCGAACAAGACTAATCTATGGTGTCTGCGGAGGACCAAAAACACCGAACAAGACTAATCTACACTGTCCGCGGAGGACCAAAAACACCGAACAAGACTAATCTACACTGTCTGCGGAGGACCAAAAACACCGAACAAGACTAATCTATGGTGTCTGCGGAGGACCAAAAACACCGAACAACACTAATCTATGGTGTCTGCGGAGGACCAAAAACACCGAACAAGACTAATCTACACTGTCTGCGGAGGACCAAAAACACCGAACAAGACTAATCTACACTGTCTGCAGAGGACCAAAAACAGCAAACAAGACTAATCTACACTGTCTGCAGAGGACCAAAAACACCGAACAAGACTAATCTATGGCGTCTGCGGAGGACCAAAAACACCGAACACAACTAATCTACACTGTCTGCGGAGGACCAAAAACACCGAACAAGACTAATCTATGGTGTCTGCGGAGGACCAAAAACACCGAACAAGACTAATCTATGGTGTCTGCAGAGGACCAAAAACACCGAACAAGACTAATCTACACTGTCTGCGGAGGACCAAAAACACCGAACAAGACTAATCTACACTGTCTGCGGAGGAGCAAAAACACCGAACAAGACTAATCTACACTGTCTGCAGAGGACCAAAAACACCGAACAAGACTAATCTACACTGTCTGCGGAGGACCAAAAACACCGAACAAGACTAATCTATGGTGTCTGCGGAGGACCAAAAACATCGAACAAGAATAATCTATGGTGTCTGTGGAGGACCAAAAACACCGAACAAGACTAATCTACACTGTCTGCGGAGGACCAAAAACACCGAACAAGACTAATCTACGGTGTCTGCGGAGGACCAAAAACACCGAACAAGAGTGATCTATGGTGTCTGCGGAGGACAAAAAACACCGAACAAGACTAATCTATGGTGTCT
The DNA here is from genome assembly GCA_022114975.2 of Lampris megalopsis. Taxonomy (NCBI): domain Eukaryota; kingdom Metazoa; phylum Chordata; class Actinopteri; order Lampriformes; family Lampridae; genus Lampris; species Lampris megalopsis. The sequence continues at coordinate 271,429 of JAJHIY020000943.1, forward strand.
GCGGAGGACCAAAAACACCGAACAAGACTAATCTATGGTGTCTGCGGAGGACCAAAAACACCGAACAAGACTAATCTATGGTGTCTGCGGAGGACCAAAAACACCGAACAAGACTAATCTATGGTGTCTGCAGAGGACCAAAAACACCGAACAAGACTAATCTATGGTGTCTGCGGAGGACCAAAAACACCGAACAAGACTAATCTATGGTGTCTGCGGAGGACCAAAAACACAGAACAAGACTAATCTATGGTGTCTGTGGAGGACCAAAAACACCGAACAAGACTAATCTACACTGTCTGCGGAGGAGCAAAAACACCGAACAAGACTAATCTACACTGTCTGCAGAGGACCAAAAACACCGAACAAGACTAATCTACACTGTCTGCGGAGGACCAAAAACACCGAACAAGACTAATCTATGGTGTCTGCGGAGGACCAAAAACATCGAACAAGACTAATCTATGGTGTCTGTGGAGGACCAAAAACACCGAACAAGACTAATCTACACTGTCTGCGGAGGACCAAAAACACCGAACAAGACTAATCTACGGTGTCTGCGGAGGACCAAAAACACCGAACAAGACTAATCCATGGTGTCTGCGGAGGACCAAAAACACCGAACAAGACTAATCTATGGTGTCTGCGGAGGACCAAAAACACCGAACAAGACTAATCTATGGTGTCTGCGGAGGACCAAAAACACCGAACAAGACTAATCTATGGTGTCTGCGGAGGACCAAAAACACCGAACAAGACTAATCTATGGTGTCTGCAGAGGACCAAAAACACCGAACAAGACTAATCTATGGTGACTGCGGAGGACCAAAAACACCGAACAAGACTAATCTATGGTGTCTGTGGAGGACCAAAAACACGGAACAAGACTAATCTATGGTGTCTGCGGAGGACCAAAAACACCGAACAAGACTAATCTATGGTGTCTGCGGAGGACCAAAAACACCGAACAAGACTAATCTACACTGTCTGCGGAGGACCAAAAACACCGAACAAGACTAATCTATGGTGTCTGCAGAGGACCAAAAACACCGAACAAGACTAATCTACACTGTCTGCGGAGGACCAAAAACACCGAACAAGACTAAACTATGGTGTCTGCGGAGGACCAAAAACACCGAACAAGACTAATCTATGGTGTCTGCGGAGGACCAAAAACACCGAACAAGACTAATCTATGGTGTCTGCGGAGGACCAAAAACACCGAACAAGACTAATCTACACTGTCTGCGGAGGACCAAAAACACCGAACAAGACTAATCTACACTGTCTGCGGAGGACCAAAAACACCGAACAAGACTAATCTATGGTGTCTGCGGAGGACCAAAAACACCGAACAAGAGTGAACTATGGTGTCTGCGGAGGACAAAAAACACCGAACAAGACTAATCTATGGTGTCTGCGGAGGACCAAAAACACCGAACAAGACTAATCTATGGTATCTGCGGAGGACCAAAAACACCGAACAAGACTAATCTATGGTGTCTGCGGAGGACCAAAAACACCGAACAAGACTAATCTACACTGTCTGCGGAGGACCAAAAACACCGAACAAGACTAATCTATGGTGTCTGCAGAGGACCAAAAACACCGAACAAGACTAATCTACACTTTCTGCGGAGGACCAAAAACACCGAACAAGACTAATCTATGGTGTCTGCGGAGGACCAAAAACACCGAACAACACTAATCTATGGTGTCTGCGGTGGACCAAAAACACCGAACAAGACTAATCTACACTGTCTGCGGAGGACCAAAAACACCGAACAAGACTAATCTACACTGTCTGCAGAGGACCAAAAACAGCAAACAAGACTAATCTACACTGTCTGCAGAGGACCAAAAACACCGAACAAGACTAATCTATGGCGTCTGCGGAGGACCAAAAACACCGAACACAACTAATCTACACTGTCTGCGGAGGACCAAAAACACCGAACAAGACTAATCTATGGTGTCTGCGGAGGACCAAAAACACCGAACAAGACTAATCTATGGTGTCTGCAGAGGACCAAAAACACCGAACAAGACTAATCTACACTGTCTGCGGAGGACCAAAAACACCGAACAAGACTAATCTACACTGTCTGCGGAGGAGCAAAAACACCGAACAAGACTAATCTACACTGTCTGCAGAGGACCAAAAACACCGAACAAGACTAATCTACACTGTCTGCGGAGGACCAAAAACACCGAACAAGGCTAATCTATGGTGTCTGCGGAGGACCAAAAACATCGAACAAGACTAATCTATGGTGTCTGTGGAGGACCAAAAACACCGAACAAGACTAATCTACACTGTCTGCGGAGGACCAAAAACACCGAACAAGACTAATCTACGGTGTCTGCGGAGGACCAAAAACACCGAACAAGAGTGATCTATGGTGTCTGCGGAGGACAAAAAACACCGAACAAGACTAATCTATGGTGTCTGCGGAGGACCAAAAACACCGAACAAGACTAATCTATGGTGTCTGCGGAGGACCAAAAACACCGAACAAGACTAATCTATGGTGTCTGCGGAGGACCAAAAACACCGAACAAGACTAATCTACACTGTCTGCGGAGGACCAAAAACACCGAACAAGACTAATCTATGGTGTCTGCAGAGGACCAAAAACACCGAACAAGACTAATCTACACTGTCTGCGGAGGACCAAAAACACCGAACAAGACTAAACTATGGTGTCTGCGGAGGACCAAAAACACCGAACAAGACTAATCTATGGTGTCTGCGGAGGACCAAAAACACCGAACAAGACTAATCTATGGTGTCTGCGGAGGACCAAAAACACCGAACAAGACTAATCTACACTGTCTGCGGAGGACAAAAAACACCGAACAAGACTAATCTACACTGTCTGCAGAGGACCAAAAACACCGAACAAAACTAATCTATGGTGTCTGCGGAGGACCAAAAACACCGAACAAGAGTGAACTATGGTGTCTGCGGAGGACAAAAAACACCGAACAAGACTAATCTATGGTGTCTGCGGAGGACCAAAAACACCGAACAAGACTAATCTATGGTGTCTGCGGAGGACCAAAAACACCGAACAAGACTAATCTACACTGTCCGCGGAGGACCAAAAACACCGAACAAGACTAATCTACACTGTCTGCGGAGGACCAAAAACACCGAACAAGACTAATCTATGGTGTCTGCGGAGGACCAAAAACACCGAACAACACTAATCTATGGTGTCTGCGGAGGACCAAAAACACCGAACAAGACTAATCTACACTGTCTGCGGAGGACCAAAAACACCGAACAAGACTAATCTACACTGTCTGCAGAGGACCAAAAACAGCAAACAAGACTAATCTACACTGTCTGCAGAGGACCAAAAACACCGAACAAGACTAATCTATGGCGTCTGCGGAGGACCAAAAACACCGAACACAACTAATCTACACTGTCTGCGGAGGACCAAAAACACCGAACAAGACTAATCTATGGTGTCTGCGGAGGACCAAAAACACCGAACAAGACTAATCTATGGTGTCTGCAGAGGACCAAAAACACCGAACAAGACTAATCTACACTGTCTGCGGAGGACCAAAAACACCGAACAAGACTAATCTACACTGTCTGCGGAGGAGCAAAAACACCGAACAAGACTAATCTACACTGTCTGCAGAGGACCAAAAACACCGAACAAGACTAATCTACACTGTCTGCGGAGGACCAAAAACACCGAACAAGACTAATCTATGGTGTCTGCGGAGGACCAAAAACATCGAACAAGACTAATCTATGGTGTCTGTGGAGGACCAAAAACACCGAACAAGACTAATCTACACTGTCTGCGGAGGACCAAAAACACCGAACAAGACTAATCTACGGTGTCTGCGGAGGACCAAAAACACCGAACAAGAGTGATCTATGGTGTCTGCGGAGGACAAAAAACACCGAACAAGACTAATCTATGGTGTCTGCGGAGGACCAAAAACAACGAACAAGACTAATCTATGGTGTCTGCGGAGGACCAAAAACACCGAACAAGACTAATCTATGGTGTCTGCGGAGGACCAAAAACACCGAACAAGACTAATCTATGGTGTCTGCAGAGGACCAAAAACACCGAACAAGACTAATCTATGGTGTCTGCGGAGGACCAAAAACACCGAACAAGACTAATCTATGGTGTCTGCGGAGGACCAAAAACACAGAACAAGACTAATCTATGGTGTCTGTGGAGGACCAAAAACACCGAACAAGACTAATCTACACTGTCTGCGGAGGAGCAAAAACACCGAACAAGACTAATCTACACTGTCTGCAGAGGACCAAAAACACCGAACAAGACTAATCTACACTGTCTGCGGAGGACCAAAAACACCGAACAAGACTAATCTATGGTGTCTGCGGAGGACCAAAAACATCGAACAAGACTAATCTATGGTGTCTGTGGAGGACCAAAAACACCGAACAAGACTAATCTACACTGTCTGCGGAGGACCAAAAACACCGAACAAGACTAATCTACGGTGTCTGCGGAGGACCAAAAACACCGAACAAGACTAATCCATGGTGTCTGCGGAGGACCAAAAACACCGAACAAGACTAATCTATGGTGTCTGCGGAGGACCAAAAACACCGAACAAGACTAATCTATGGTGTCTGCGGAGGACCAAAAACACCGAACAAGACTAATCTATGGTGTCTGCGGAGGACCAAAAACACCGAACAAGACTAATCTATGGTGTCTGCAGAGGACCAAAAACACCGAACAAGACTAATCTATGGTGACTGCGGAGGACCAAAAACACCGAACAAGACTAATCTATGGTGTCTGTGGAGGACCAAAAACACCGAACAAGACTAATCTACACTGTCTGCGGAGGACCAAAAACACCGAACAAGACTAATCTACACTGTCTGCGGAGGACCAAAAACACCGAACAAGACTAATCTACACTGTCTGCGGAGGACCAAAAACACCGAACAAGACTAATCTATGTTGTCTGCGGAGGACCAAAAACACCAAACAAGAGTGATCTATGGTGTCTGCGGAGGACCAAAAACACCGAACAAGACTAATCTATGGTGTCTGCGGAGGACCAAAAACACGGAACAAGACTAATCTATGGTGTCTGCGGAGGACCAAAAACACCGAACAAGACTAATCTATGGTGTCTGCGGAGGACCAAAAACACCGAACAAGAGTGATCTATGGTGTCTGCGGAGGACCAAAAACACCGAACAAGACTAATCTATGGTGTCTGCGGAGGACCAAAAACACCGAACAAGACTAATCTATGGTGTCTGCGGAGGACCAAAAACACCGAACAAGACTAATCTACACTGTCTGCGGAGGACCAAAAACACCGAACAAGACTAATCTATGGTGTCTGCGGAGGACCAAAAACACCGAACAAGACTAATCTATGGTGTCTGCGGAGGACCAAAAACACCGAACAAGACTAATCTACACTGTCTGCGGAGGACCAAAAACACCGAACAAGACTAATCTACACTGTCTGCAGAGGACCAAAAACAGCAAACAAGACTAATCTACACTGTCTGCAGAGGACCAAAAACACCGAACAAGACTAATCTATGGCGTCTGCGGAGGACCAAAAACACCGAACACAACTAATCTACACTGTCTGCGGAGGACCAAAAACACCGAACAAGACTAATCTATGGTGTCTGCGGAGGACCAAAAACACCGAACAAGACTAATCTATGGTGTCTGCAGAGGACCAAAAACACCGAACAAGACTAATCTATGGTGTCTGCGGAGGACCAAAAACACCGAACAAGACTAATCTACACTGTCTGCAGAGGACCAAAAACACCGAACAAGACTAATCTATGGTGTCTGCGGAGGACCAAAAACACCGAACAACACTAATCTATGGTGTCTGCGGAGGACCAAAAACACCGAACAAGACTAATCTACACTGTCTGCGGGGGACCAAAAACACCGAACAAGACTAATCTACACTGTCTGCAGAGGACCAAAAACAGCAAACAAGACTAATCTACACTGTCTGCAGGGGACCAAAAACACCGAACAAGACTAATCTATGGCGTCTGCGGAGGACCAAAAACACCGAACACAACTAATCTACACTGTCTGCGGAGGACCAAAAACACCGAACAAGACTAATCTATGGTGTCTGCGGAGGACCAAAAACACCGAACAAGACTAATCTATGGTGTCTGCAGAGGACCAAAAACACCGAACAAGACTAATCTACACTGTCTGCGGAGGAGCAAAAACACCGAACAAGACTAATCTACACTGTCTGCAGAGGACCAAAAACACCGAACAAGACTAATCTACACTGTCTGCGGAGGACCAAAAACACCGAACAAGACTAATCTATGGTGTCGGCGGAGGACCAAAAACACCGAACAAGACTAATCTACACTGTCTGCGGAGGACCAAAAACACCGAACAAGACTAATCTATGGTGTCTGCAGAGGACCAAAAAAACCGAACAAGACTAATCTACACTGTCTGCGGAGGACCAAAAACACCGAACAAGACTAATCTATGGTGTCTGCGGAGGACCAAGAACACCGAACAAGACTAATCTACACTGTCTGCAGAGGACCAAAAACACCGAACAAGACTAATCTATGGTGTCTGCGGAGGACCAAAAACACCGAACAACACTAATCTATGGTGTCTGCGGAGGACCAAAAACACCGAACAAGACTAATCTATGGTGTCTGCAGAGGACCAAAAACACCGAACAAGACTAATCTATGGTGTCTGCGGAGGACCAAAAACACCGAACAAGACTAATCTACACTGTCTGCAGAGGACCAAAAACACCGAACAAGACTAATCTATGGTGTCTGCGGAGGACCAAAAACACCGAACAACACTAATCTATGGTGTCTGCGGAGGACCAAAAACACCGAACAAGACTAATCTACACTGTCTGCGGGGGACCAAAAACACCGAACAAGACTAATCTACACTGTCTGCAGAGGACCAAAAACAGCAAACAAGACTAATCTACACTGTCTGCAGGGGACCAAAAACACCGAACAAGACTAATCTATGGCGTCTGCGGAGGACCAAAAACACCGAACACAACTAATCTACACTGTCTGCGGAGGACCAAAAACACCGAACAAGACTAATCTATGGTGTCTGCGGAGGACCAAAAACACCGAACAAGACTAATCTATGGTGTCTGCAGAGGACCAAAAACACCGAACAAGACTAATCTACACTGTCTGCGGAGGAGCAAAAACACCGAACAAGACTAATCTACACTGTCTGCAGAGGACCAAAAACACCGAACAAGACTAATCTACACTGTCTGCGGAGGACCAAAAACACCGAACAAGACTAATCTATGGTGTCGGCGGAGGACCAAAAACACCGAACAAGACTAATCTACACTGTCTGCGGAGGACCAAAAACACCGAACAAGACTAATCTATGGTGTCTGCAGAGGACCAAAAAAACCGAACAAGACTAATCTACACTGTCTGCGGAGGACCAAAAACACCGAACAAGACTAATCTATGGTGTCTGCGGAGGACCAAGAACACCGAACAAGACTAATCTATGGTGTCTGCAGAGGACCAAAAACACCGAACAACACTAATCTATGGTGTCTGCGGAGGACCAAAAACACCGAACAAGACTAATCTACACTGTCTGCAGAGGACCAAAAACAGCAAACAAGACTAATCTACACTGTCTGCAGGGGACCAAAAACACCGAACAAGACTAATCTATGGCGTCTGCGGAGGACCAAAAACACCGAACACAACTAATCTACACTGTCTGCGGAGGACCAAAAACACCGAACAAGACTAATCTATGGTGTCTGCGGAGGACCAAAAACACCGAACAAGACTAATCTATGGTGTCTGCAGAGGACCAAAAACACCGAACAAGACTAATCTACACTGTCTGCGGAGGACCAAAAACACCGAACAAGACTAATCTACACTGTCTGCAGAGGACCAAAAACACCGAACAAGACTAATCTATGGTGTCTGCGGAGGACCAAAAACACCGAACAACACTAATCTATGGTGTCTGCGGAGGACCAAAAACACCGAACAAGACTAATCTACACTGTCTGCGGGGGACCAAAAACACCGAACAAGACTAATCTACACTGTCTGCAGAGGACCAAAAACAGCAAACAAGACTAATCTACACTGTCTGCAGGGGACCAAAAACACCGAACAAGACTAATCTATGGCGTCTGCGGAGGACCAAAAACACCGAACACAACTAATCTACACTGTCTGCGGAGGACCAAAAACACCGAACAAGACTAATCTATGGTGTCTGCGGAGGACCAAAAACACCGAACAAGACTAATCTATGGTGTCTGCAGAGGACCAAAAACACCGAACAAGACTAATCTACACTGTCTGCAGAGGACCAAAAACACCGAACAAGACTAATCTACACTGTCTGCGGAGGACCAAAAACACCGAACAAGACTAATCTATGGTGTCGGCGGAGGACCAAAAACACCGAACAAGACTAATCTACACTGTCTGCGGAGGACCAAAAACACCGAACAAGACTAATCTATGGTGTCTGCAGAGGACCAAAAAAACCGAACAAGACTAATCTACACTGTCTGCGGAGGACCAAAAACACCGAACAAGACTAATCTATGGTGTCTGCGGAGGACCAAGAACACCGAACAAGACTAATCTATGGTGTCTGCAGAGGACCAAAAACACCGAACAACACTAATCTATGGTGTCTGCGGAGGACCAAAAACACCGAACAAGACTAAACTACACTGTCTGCGGAGGACCAAAAACACCGAACAAGACTAATCTACACTGTCTGCAGAGGACCAAAAACACCGAACAAGACTAATCTATGGTGTCTGCGGAGGACCAAAAACACCGAACAACACTAATCTATGGTGTCTGCGGAGGACCAAAAACACCGAACAAGACTAATCTACACTGTCTGCGGGGGACCAAAAACACCGAACAAGACTAATCTACACTGTCTGCAGAGGACCAAAAACAGCAAACAAGACTAATCTACACTGTCTGCAGGGGACCAAAAACACCGAACAAGACTAATCTATGGCGTCTGCGGAGGACCAAAAACACCGAACACAACTAATCTACATTGTCTGCGGAGGACCAAAAACACCGAACAAGACTAATCTATGGTGTCTGCGGAGGACGAAAAACACCGAACAACACTAATCTATGGTGTCTGCGGAGGACCAAAAACACCGAACAAGACTAATCTACACTGTCTGCGGGGGACCAAAAACACCGAACAAGACTAATCTACACTGTCTGCAGAGGACCAAAAACAGCAAACAAGACTAATCTACACTGTCTGCAGGGGACCAAAAACACCGAACAAGACTAATCTATGGCGTCTGCGGAGGACCAAAAACACCGAACACAACTAATCTACACTGTCTGCGGAGGACCAAAAACACCGAACAAGACTAATCTATGGTGTCTGCGGAGGACCAAAAACACCGAACAAGACTAATCTATGGTGTCTGCAGAGGACCAAAAACACCGAACAAGACTAATCTACACTGTCTGCAGAGGACCAAAAACACCGAACAAGACTAATCTACACTGTCTGCGGAGGACCAAAAACACCGAACAAGACTAATCTATGGTGTCGGCGGAGGACCAAAAACACCGAACAAGACTAATCTACACTGTCTGCGGAGGACCAAAAACACCGAACAAGACTAATCTATGGTGTCTGCAGAGGACCAAAAAAACCGAACAAGACTAATCTACACTGTCTGCGGAGGACCAAAAACACCGAACAAGACTAATCTATGGTGTCTGCGGAGGACCAAGAACACCGAACAAGACTAATCTATGGTATCTGCAGAGTACCAAAACCACCGAACAACACTAATCTATGGTGTCTGCGGAGGACCAAAAACACCGAACAAGACTAAACTACACTGTCTGCGGAGGACCAAAAACACAAAACAAGACTAATCTACACTGTCTGCAGAGGACCAAAAACACCGAACAAGACTAATCTATGGTGTCTGCGGAGGACCAAAAACACCGAACAACACTAATCTATGGTGTCTGCGGAGGACCAAAAACACCGAACAAGACTAATCTACACTGTCTGCGGGGGACCAAAAACACCGAACAAGACTAATCTACACTGTCTGCAGAGGACCAAAAACAGCAAACAAGACTAATCTACACTGTCTGCAGGGGACCAAAAACACCGAACAAGACTAATCTATGGCGTCTGCGGAGGACCAAAAACACCGAACACAACTAATCTACACTGTCTGCGGAGGACCAAAAACACCGAACAAGACTAATCTATGGTGTCTGCGGAGGACCAAAAACACCGAACAAGACTAATCTATGGTGTCTGCAGAGGACCAAAAACACCGAACAAGACTAATCTACACTGTCTGCGGAGGACCAAAAACACCGAACAAGACTAATCTACACTGTCTGCAGAGGACCAAAAACACCGAACAAGACTAATCTATGGTGTCTGCGGAGGACCAAAAACACCGAACAACACTAATCTATGGTGTCTGCGGAGGACCAAAAACACCGAACAAGACTAATCTACACTGTCTGCGGGGGACCAAAAACACCGAACAAGACTAATCTACACTGTCTGCAGAGGACCAAAAACAGCAAACAAGACTAATCTACACTGTCTGCAGGGGACCAAAAACACCGAACAAGACTAATCTATGGCGTCTGCGGAGGACCAAAAACACCGAACAAGACTAATCTATGGTGTCTGCGGAGGACCAAAAACACCGAACAAGACTAATCTATGGTGTCTGCAGAGGACCAAAAACACCGAACAAGACTAATCTACACTGTCTGCAGAGGACCAAAAACACCGAACAAGACTAATCTACACTGTCTGCGGAGGACCAAAAACACCGAACAAGACTAATCTATGGTGTCGGCGGAGGACCAAAAACACCGAACAAGACTAATCTACACTGTCTGCGGAGGACCAAAAACACCGAACAAGACTAATCTATGGTGTCTGCAGAGGACCAAAAAAACCGAACAAGACTAATCTACACTGTCTGCGGAGGACCAAAAACACCGAACAAGACTAATCTATGGTGTCTGCGGAGGACCAAGAACACCGAACAAGACTAATCTATGGTGTCTGCAGAGGACCAAAAACACGGAACAACACTAATCTATGGTGTCTGCGGAGGACCAAAAACACCGAACAAGACTAAACTATACTGTCTGCGGAGGACCAAAAACACCGAACAAGACTAATCTACACTGTCTGCAGAGGACCAAAAACAGCAAACAAGACTAATCTACACTGTCTGCAGAGGACCAAAAACACCGAACAAGACTAATCTATGGCGTCTGCGGAGGACCAAAAACACCGAACACAACTAATCTACACTGTCTGCGGAGGACCAAAAACACCGAACAAGACTAATCTATGGTGTCTGCGGAGGACCAAAAACACCGAACAAGACTAATCTACACTGTCTGCAGAGGACCAAAAACAGCAAACAAGACTAATCTACACTGTCTGCAGGGGACCAAAAACACCGAACAAGACTAATCTATGGCGTCTGCGGAGGACCAAAAACACCGAACACAACTAATCTACACTGTCTGCGGAGGACCAAAAACACCGAACAAGACTAATCTATGGTGTCTGCGGAGGACCAAAAACACCGAACAAGACTAATCTATGGTGTCTGCAGAGGACCAAAAACACCGAACAAGACTAATCTACACTGTCTGCGGAGGACCAAAAACACCGAACAAGACTAATCTACACTGTCTGCGGAGGACCAAAAACACCGAACAAGACTAATCTATGGTGTCTGCGGAGGACCAAAAACACCGAACAACACTAATCTATGGTGTCTGCGGAGGACCAAAAACACCGAACAAGACTAATCTACACTGTCTGCGGGGGACCAAAAACACCGAACAAGACTAATCTACACTGTCTGCAGAGGACCAAAAACAGCAAACAAGACTAATCTACACTGTCTGCAGGGGACCAAAAACACCGAACAAGACTAATCTATGGCGTCTGCGGAGGACCAAAAACACCGAACACAACTAATCTACACTGTCTGCGGAGGACCAAAAACACCGAACAAGACTAATCTATGGTGTCTGCGGAGGACCAAAAACACCGAACAAGACTAATCTATGGTGTCTGCAGAGGACCAAAAACACCGAACAAGACTAATCTACACTGTCTGCGGAGGACCAAAAACACCGAACAAGACTAATCTACACTGTCTGCAGAGGACCAAAAACACCGAACAAGACTAATCTATGGTGTCTGCGGAGGACCAAAAACACCGAACAACACTAATCTATGGTGTCTGCGGAGGACCAAAAACACCGAACAAGACTAATCTACACTGTCTGCGGGGGACCAAAAACACCGAACAAGACTAATCTACACTGTCTGCAGAGGACCAAAAACAGCAAACAAGACTAATCTACACTGTCTGCAGGGGACCAAAAACACCGAACAAGACTAATCTATGGCGTCTGCGGAGGACCAAAAACACCGAACACAACTAATCTACACTGTCTGCGGAGGACCAAAAACACCGAACAAGACTAATCTATGGTGTCTGCGGAGGACCAAAAACACCGAACAAGACTAATCTGTGGTGTCTGCAGAGGACCAAAAACACCGAACAAGACTAATCTACACTGTCTGCAGAGGACCAAAAACACCGAACAAGACTAATCTACACTGTCTGCGGAGGACCAAAAACACCGAACAAGACTAATCTATGGTGTCGGCGGAGGACCAAAAACACCGAACAAGACTAATCTACACTGTCTGCGGAGGACCAAAAACACCGAACAAGACTAATCTATGGTGTCTGCAGAGGACCAAAAAAACCGAACAAGACTAATCTACACTGTCTGCGGAGGACCAAAAACACCGAACAAGACTAATCTATGGTGTCTGCGGAGGACCAGGAACACCGAACAAGACTAATCTATGGTGTCTGCAGAGGACCAAAAACACCGAACAACACTAATCTATGGTGTCTGCGGAGGACCAAAAACACCAAACAAGACTAAACTACACTGTCTGCGGAGGACCAAAAACACCGAACAAGACTAATCTACACTGTCTGCAGAGGACCAAAAACAGCAAACAAGACTAATCTACACTGTCTGCAGAGGACCAAAAACACCGAACAAGACTAATCTATGGCGTCTGCGGAGGACCAAAAACACCGAACACAACTAATCTACACTGTCTGCGGAGGACCAAAAACACCGAACAAGACTAATCTATGGTGTCTGCGGAGGACCAAAAACACCGAACAAGACTAATCTATGGTGTCTGCAGAGGACCAAAAACACCGAACAAGACTAATCTACACTGTCTGCGGAGGACCAAAAACACCGAACAAGACTAATCTACACTGTCTGCGGAGGACCAAAAACACCGAACAAGACTAATCTACACTGTCTGCAGAGGACCAAAAACACAGAACAAGACTAATCTACACTGTCTGCGGAGGACCAAAAACACCGAACAAGACTAATCTATGGTGTCTGCGGAGGACCAAAAACACCGAACAAGACTAATCTATGGTGTCTGTGGAGGACCAAACACACCGAACAAGACTAATCTACACTGTCTGCGGAGGACCAAAAACACCGAACAAGACTAATCTACACTGTCTGCGGAGGACCAAAAACACCAACAAGACTAATCAACACTGTCTGCGGAGGACCAAAAACACCGAACAAGACTAATCTATGGTGTCTGCGGAGGATCAAAAACACCAAACAAGAGTGATCTATGGTGTCTGCGGAGGACAAAAAACACCGAACAAGACTAATCTATGGTGTCTGCGGAGGACCAAAAACACGGAACAAGACTAATCTATGGTGTCTGCGGAGGACCAAAAACACCGAACAAGACTAATCTATGGTGTCTGCGGAGGACCAAAAACACCGAACAAGACTAATCTACACTGTCTGCGGAGGACCAAAAACACCGAACAAGACTAATCTATGGTGTCTGCAGAGGACCAAAAACACCGAACAAGACTAATCTACACTGTCTGCGGAGGACCAAAAACACCGAACAAGACTAAACTATGGTGTCTGCGGAGGACCAAAAACACCGAACAAGACTAATCTATGGTGTCTGCGGAGGACCAAAAACACCGAACAAGACTAATCTATGGTGTCTGCGGAGGACCAAAAACACCGAACAAGACTAATCTACACTGTCTGCGGAGGACCAAAAACACCGAACAAGACTAATCTACACTGTCTGCGGAGGACCAAAAACACCGAACAAAACTAATCTATGGTGTCTGCGGAGGACCAAAAAACACCGAACAAGACTAATCTACACTGTCTGCGGAGGACCAAAAACACCGAACAAGACTAATCTACACTGTCTGCGGAGGACCAAAAACACCGAACAAAACTAATCTATGGTGTCTGCGGAGGACCAAAAACACCGAACAAGAGTGATCTATGGTGTCTGCGGAGGACAAAAAACACCGAACAAGACTAATCTATGGTGTCTGCGGAGGACCAAAAACACCGAACAAGACTAATCTATGGTGTCTGCGGAGGACCAAAAACACCGAACAAGACTAATCTATGGTGTCTGCGGAGGACCAAAAACACCGAACAAGACTAATCTACACTGTCTGCGGAGGACCAAAAACACCGAATAAGACTAATCTATGGTGTCTGCAGAGGACCAAAAACACCGAACAAGACTAATCTACACTGTCTGCGGAGGACCAAAAACACCGAACAAGACTAATCTATGGTGTCTGCGGAGGACCAAAAACACCGAACAAGACTAATCTATGGTGTCTGCAGAAAACTAAAAACACCGAACAACACTAATCTATGGTGTCTGCGGAGGACCAAAAACACCGAACAAGACTAATCTACACTGTCTGCGGAGGACCATAAACACCGAACAAGACTAATCTACACTGTCTGCAGAGGACCAAAAACAGCAAACAAGACTAATCTACACTGTCTGCAGAGGACCAAAAACACCGAACAAGACTAATCTATGGTGTCTGCGGAGGACCAAAAACACCGAACAAGACTAATCTATGGTGTCTGCGGAGGACCAAAAACACCGAACACAACTAATCTACACTGTCTGCGGAGGACCAAAAACACCGAACAAGACTAATCTACCCTGTCTGCGGAGGACCAAAAACACCGAACAAGACTAATCTACGCTGTCTGCGGAGGACCAAAAATACCAAAGAAGACTAATCTATGGTGTCTGCAGAGGACCAAAAAAACACCGAACAAGACTAATCTACACTGTCTGCGGAGGACCAAAAACACCGAACAAGACTAATCTATGGTGTCTGCGGAGGACCAAAAACACCGAACAAGACTAATCTATGCTGTCTGCAGAGGACCAAAAACACCGACTAATCTACACTAGCTGCGGAGGACCAAAAACACCGAACAAGAATAATCCATGGGGTCTGCAGAGGACCAAAAACACCGAACAAGACTAATCTACACTGTCTGCAGAGGACCAAAAACAGCAAACAAGACTAATCTACACTGTCTGCAGAGGACCAAAAACACCGAACAAGACTAATCTATGGTGTCTGCGGAGGACCAAAAACACCGAACAAGACTAATCTACACTGTCTGCGGAGGACCAAAAACACCGAACAAGAGTGATCTATGGTTTCTGCAGAGGACCAAAAACACTGAACAAGACTAATCTACACTGTCTGCGGAGGACCAAAAACACCGAACAAGACTAATCTATGGTGTCTGCAGGGGACCAAAAACACCGAACACAACTAATCTACACTGTCTGCAGAGGACCAAAAACACCGAACAAGACTAATCTACACTGTCTGCGGAGGACCAAAACACGGAACAAGACTAATCTAGACTGTCTGCGGAGGACCAAATCACCGAACAAGACTAATCTACACTGTCTGCGGAGGACCAAAAACACCGAACAAGACTAATCTATGGTGTCTGCGGAGGACCAAAAACACCGAACAAGACTAATCTATGGTGTCTGTGGAGGACCAAACACACCGAACAAGACTAATCTATGGTGTCTGCAGAGGACCAAAAAAACCGAACAAGACTAATCTACACTGTCTGCGGAGGACCAAAAACACCGAACAAGACTAATCTATGGTGTCTGCGGAGGACCAAGAACACCGAACAAGACTAATCTATGGTGTCTGCAGAGGACCAAAAACACCGAACAACACTAATCTATGGTGTCTGCGGAGGACCAAAAACACCAAACAAGACTAAACTACACTGTCTGCGGAGGACCAAAAACACCGAACAAGACTAATCTACACTGTCTGCAGAGGACCAAAAACAGCAAACAAGACTAATCTACACTGTCTGCAGAGGACCAAAAACACCGAACAAGACTAATCTATGGCGTCTGCGGAGGACCAAAAACACCGAACACAACTAATCTACACTGTCTGCGGAGGACCAAAAACACCGAACAAGACTAATCTATGGTGTCTGCGGAGGACCAAAAACACCGAACAAGACTAATCTATGGTGTCTGCAGAGGACCAAAAACACCGAACAAGACTAATCTACACTGTCTGCGGAGGACCAAAAACACCGAACAAGACTAATCTACACTGTCTGCGGAGGACCAAAAACACCGAACAAGACTAATCTACACTGTCTGCAGAGGACCAAAAACACAGAACAAGACTAATCTACACTGTCTGCGGAGGACCAAAAACACCGAACAAGACTAATCTATGGTGTCTGCGGAGGACCAAAAACACCGAACAAGACTAATCTATGGTGTCTGTGGAGGACCAAACACACCGAACAAGACTAATCTACACTGTCTGCGGAGGACCAAAAACACCGAACAAGACTAATCTACACTGTCTGCGGAGGACCAAAAACACCAACAAGACTAATCAACACTGTCTGCGGAGGACCAAAAACACCGAACAAGACTAATCTATGGTGTCTGCGGAGGATCAAAAACACCAAACAAGAGTGATCTATGGTGTCTGCGGAGGACCAATAACACCGAACAAGACTAATCTACACTGTCTGCGGAGGACCAAAAACACGGAACAAGACTAATCTATGGTGTCTGCGGAGGACCAAAAACACCGAACAAGACTAATCTATGGTGTCTGCGGAGGACCAAAAACACCGAACAAGACTAATCTACACTGTCTGCGGAGGACCAAAAACACCGAACAAGACTAATCTATGGTGTCTGCAGAGGACCAAAAACACCGAACAAGACTAATCTACACTGTCTGCGGAGGACCAAAAACACCGAACAAGACTAAACTATGGTGTCTGCGGAGGACCAAAAACACCGAACAAGACTAATCTATGGTGTCTGCGGAGGACCAAAAACACCGAACAAGACTAATCTACACTGTCTGCGGAGGACCAAAAACACCGAACAAGACTAATCTACACTGTCTGCGGAGGACCAAAAACACCGAACAAAACTAATCTATGGTGTCTGCGGAGGACCAAAAAACACCGAACAAGACTAATCTACACTGTCTGCGGAGGACCAAAAACACCGAACAAGACTAATCTACACTGTCTGCGGAGGACCAAAAACACCGAACAAGACTAATCTACACTGTCTGCGGAGGACCAAAAACACCGAACAAGACTAATCTACACTGTCTGCGGAGGACCAAAAACACCGAACAAGACTAATCTACACTGTCTGCGGAGGACCAAAAACACCGAACAAAACTAATCTATGGTGTCTGCGGAGGACCAAAAACACCGAACAAGAGTGATCTATGGTGTCTGCGGAGGACAAAAAACACCGAACAAGACTAATCTATGGTGTCTGCGGAGGACCAAAAACACCGAACAAGACTAATCTATGGTGTCTGCGGAGGACCAAAAACACCGAACAAGACTAATCTATGGTGTCTGCGGAGGACCAAAAACACCGAACAAGACTAATCTACACTGTCTGCGGAGGACCAAAAACACCGAATAAGACTAATCTATGGTGTCTGCAGAGGACCAAAAACACCGAACAAGACTAATCTACACTGTCTGCGGAGGACCAAAAACACCGAACAAGACTAATCTATGGTGTCTGCGGAGGACCAAAAACACCGAACAAGACTAATCTATGGTGTCTGCAGAAAACTAAAAACACCGAACAACACTAATCTATGGTGTCTGCGGAGGACCAAAAACACCGAACAAGACTAATCTACACTGTCTGCGGAGGACCATAAACACCGAACAAGACTAATCTACACTGTCTGCAGAGGACCAAAAACAGCAAACAAGACTAATCTACACTGTCTGCAGAGGACCAAAAACACCGAACAAGACTAATCTATGGTGTCTGCGGAGGACCAAAAACACCGAACAAGACTAATCTATGGTGTCTGCGGAGGACCAAAAACACCGAACACAACTAATCTACACTGTCTGCGGAGGACCAAAAACACCGAACAAGACTAATCTACCCTGTCTGCGGAGGACCAAAAACACCGAACAAGACTAATCTACGCTGTCTGCGGAGGACCAAAAATACCAAAGAAGACTAATCTATGGTGTCTGCAGAGGACCAAAAAAACACCGAACAAGACTAATCTACACTGTCTGCGGAGGACCAAAAACACCGAACAAGACTAATCTATGGTGTCTGCGGAGGACCAAAAACACCGAACAAGACTAATCTATGCTGTCTGCAGAGGACCAAAAACACCGACTAATCTACACTAGCTGCGGAGGACCAAAAACACCGAACAAGAATAATCCATGGGGTCTGCAGAGGACCAAAAACACCGAACAAGACTAATCTACACTGTCTGCAGAGGACCAAAAACAGCAAACAAGACTAATCTACACTGTCTGCAGAGGACCAAAAACACCGAACAAGACTAATCTATGGTGTCTGCGGAGGACCAAAAACACCGAACAAGACTAATCTACACTGTCTGCGGAGGACCAAAAACACCGAACAAGAGTGATCTATGGTTTCTGCAGAGGACCAAAAACACTGAACAAGACTAATCTACACTGTCTGCGGAGGACCAAAAACACCGAACAAGACTAATCTATGGTGTCTGCAGGGGACCAAAAACACCGAACACAACTAATCTACACTGTCTGCAGAGGACCAAAAACACCGAACAAGACTAATCTACACTGTCTGCGGAGGACCAAAACACGGAACAAGACTAATCTAGACTGTCTGCGGAGGACCAAATCACCGAACAAGACTAATCTACACTGTCTGCGGAGGACCAAAAACACCGAACAAGACTAATCTATGGTGTCTGCGGAGGACCAAAAACACCGAACAAGAGTGATCAATGGTGTCTGCGGAGGACAAAAAACACCGAACAAGACTAATCCATGGTGTCTGCGGAGGACCAAAAACACCGAACAAGACTAATCTATGGTGTCTGCGGAGGACCAAAAACACCGAACAAGACTAATCTATGGTGTCTGCGGAGGACCAAAAACACCGAACAAGACTAATCTACACTGTCTGCGGAGGACCGAAAACACCGAACAAGACTAATCTATGGTGTCTGCAGAGGACCAAAAACACCGAACAAGACTAATCTACACTGTCTGCGGAGGACCAAAAACACCGAACAAGACTAATCTATGGTTTCTGCGGAGGACCAAAAACACCGAACAAGACTAATCTATGGTGTCTGCGGAGGACCAAAAACACCGAACAAGACTAATCTATGGTGTCTGCGGAAGACCAAAAACACAGAACAAGACTAATCTACACTGTCTGCGGAGGACCAAAAACACCGAACAAGACTAATCTACACTGTCTGCAGAGGACCAAAAACAGCAAACAAGACTAATCTACACTGTCTGCAGAGGACCAAAAACACCGAACAAGACTAATCTATGGTTTCTGCGGAGGACCAAAAACACCGAACAAGACTAATCTATGGTGTCTGCGGAGGACCAAAAACACCGAACAAGACTAATCTATGGTTTCTGCGGAGGACCAAAAACACCGAACAAGACTAATCTACCCTGTCTGCGGAGGACCAAAAACACCGAACAAGACTAATCTATGGTTTCTGCAGAGGACCAAAAACACCGAACAAGACTAATCTACACTGTCTGCGGAGGACAAAAAACACCAACTAATCTACACTGTCTGCGGAGGAGCAAAAACACCGAACAAGACTAATCTATGGTGTCTGCAGGGGACCAAAAACACCGAACACAACTAATCTACACTGTCTGCAGAGTACCACAAACACCGAACAAGACTAATCTACACTGTCTGCGGAGGACCAAAACACGGAACAAGACTAATCTAGACTGTCTGCGGAGGACCAAATCACCGAACAAGACTAATCTACACTGTCTGCGGAGGACCAAAAACACCGAACAAGACTAATCTATGGTGTCTACGGAGGACCAAAAACACCGAACAAGAGTGATCAATGGTGTCTGCGGAGGACAAAAAACACCGAACAAGACTAATCTATGGTGTCTGCGGAGGACCAAAAACACCGAACAAGACTAATCTATGGTGTCTGCAGAGGACCAAAAACACCGAACAAGACTAATCTATGGTGTCTGCGGAGGACCAAAAACACCGAACAAGACTAATCTACACTGTCTGCGGAGGACCAAAAACACTGAACAAGACTAATTTATGGTGTCTGCAGAGGACCAAAAACACCGAACAAGACTAACTTACACTGTCTGCGGAGGACCAAAAACACCGAACAAGACTAATCTATGGTGTCTGCGGAGGACCAAAAACACCGAACAAGACTAATCTATGGTGTCTGCGGAGGACCAAAAACACCGAACAAGACTAATCTATGGTGTCTGCGGAGCACCAAACACACAGAACAAGACTAATCTACACTGTCTGCGGAGGACCAAAAACACCGAACAAGACTAATCTATGGTGTCTGCAGAGGACCAAACACACCGAACAAGACTAATCTACACTGTCTGCGGAGGACCAAAAACACCGAACAAGACTAATCTACACTGTCTGCAGAGGACCAAAAACAGCAAACAAGACTAATCTATGGTGTCTGCAGAGGACCAAAAACACCGAATAAGACTAATCTATGGTTTCTGCGGAGGACCAAAAACACCGAACAAGACTAATCTATGGTGTCTGCGGAGGACCAAAAACACCGAACAAGACTAATCTATGGTGTCTGCGGAGGACCAAAAACACCGAACAAGACTAATCTACCCTGTCTGCGGAGGACCAAAAACACCGAACAAGACTAATCTATGGTGTCTGCGGAGGACCAAAAACACCGAACAAGACTAATCTACACTGTCTGCGGAGGACCAAAAACACCGAACAAGACTAATCTACAGTGTCTGCGGAGGACCAAAAACACTGAACAAGAGTGATCTATGGGTTCTGCAGAGGACCAAAAACACCGAACAAGACTAATCTACACTGTCTGCGGAGGAGCAAAAACACCGAACAAGACTAATCTATGGTGTCTGCAGGGGACCAAAAAAACCGAACACAACTAATCTACACTGTCTGCAGAGGACCAAAAACACCGAACAAGACTAATCTACACTGTCTGCGGAGGACCAAAACACGGAACAAGACTAATCTAGACTGTCTGCGGAGGACCAAATCACCGAACAAGACTAATCTATGGTGTCTGCGGAGGACCAAAAACACCGAACAAGACTAATCTATGGTGTCTGCGGAGGACCAAAAACACCGAACAAGACTAATCTACCCTGTCTGCGGAGGACCAAAAACACCGAACAAGACTAATCTATGGTTTCTGCAGAGGACCAAAAACACCGAACAAGACTAATCTACACTGTCTGCGGAGGACAAAAAACACCAACTAATCTACACTGTCTGCGGAGGAGCAAAAACACCGAACAAGACTAATCTATGGTGTCTGCAGGGGACCAAAAACACCGAACACAACTAATCTACACTGTCTGCAGAGTACCACAAACACCGAACAAGACTAATCTACACTGTCTGCGGAGGACCAAAACACGGAACAAGACTAATCTAGACTGTCTGCGGAGGACCAAATCACCGAACAAGACTAATCTACACTGTCTGCGGAGGACCAAAAACACCGAACAAGACTAATCTATGGTGTCTGCGGAGGACCAAAAACACCGAACAAGAGTGATCAATGGTGTCTGCGGAGGACCAAAAACACCGAACAAGACTAATCTATGGTGTCTGCGGAGGACCAAAAACACCGAACAAGACTAATCTATGGTGTCTGCGGAGGACCAAAAACACCGAACAAGACTAATCTACACTGTCTGCGGAGGACCAAAAACACTGAACAAGACTAATTTATGGTGTCTGCAGAGGACCAAAAACACCGAACAAGACTAACTTACACTGTCTGCGGAGGACCAAAAACACCGAACAAGACTAATCTATGGTGTCTGCGGAGGACCAAAAACACCGAACAAGACTAATCTATGGTGTCTGCGGAGGACCAAAAACACCGAACAAGACTAATCTATGGTGTCTGCGGAGCACCAAACACACAGAACAAGACTAATCTACACTGTCTGCGGAGGACCAAAAACACCGAACAAGACTAATCTATGGTGTCTGCAGAGGACCAAACACACCGAACAAGACTAATCTACACTGTCTGCGGAGGACCAAAAACACCGAACAAGACTAATCTACACTGTCTGCAGAGGACCAAAAACAGCAAACAAGACTAATCTATGGTGTCTGCAGAGGACCAAAAACACCGAATAAGACTAATCTATGGTTTCTGCGGAGGACCAAAAACACCGAACAAGACTAATCTATGGTGTCTGCGGAGGACCAAAAACACCGAACAAGACTAATCTATGGTGTCTGCGGAGGACCAAAAACACCGAACAAGACTAATCTACCCTGTCTGCGGAGGACCAAAAACACCGAACAAGACTAATCTATGGTGTCTGCGGAGGACCAAAAACACCGAACAAGACTAATCTACACTGTCTGCGGAGGACCAAAAACACCGAACAAGACTAATCTATGGTGTCTGCGGAGGACCAAAAACACTGAACAAGAGTGATCTATGGGTTCTGCAGAGGACCAAAAACACCGAACAAGACTAATCTACACTGTCTGAGGAGGAGCAAAAACACCGAACAAGACTAATCTATGGTGTCTGCAGGGGACCAAAAACACCGAACACAACTAATCTACACTGTCTGCAGAGGACCAAAAACACCGAACAAGACTAATCTACACTGTCTGCGGAGGACCAAAACACGGAACAAGACTAATCTAGACTGTCTGCGGAGGACCAAATCACCGAACAAGACTAATCTACACTGTCTGCGGGGGACCAAAAACACCGAACAAGACTAATCTATGGTGTCTGCGGAGGACCAAAAACACCGAACAAGACTAATCTATGGTGTCTGCGGAGGACCAAAAACACCGAACACAACTAATCTACACTGTCTGCGGAGGACCAAAAACACCGAACAAGACTAATCTACGCTGTCTGCGGAGGACCAAAAATACCAAAGAAGACTAATCTATGGTGTCTGCAGAGGACCAAAAAAACACCGAACAAGACTAATCTACACTGTCTGCGGAGGACCAAAAACACCGAACAAGACTAATCTATGGTGTCTGCGGAGGACCAAAAACACCGAACAAGACTAATCTATGCTGTCTGCAGAGGACCAAAAACACCGACTAATCTACACTAGCTGCGGAGGACCAAAAACACCGAACAAGTATAATCCATGGGGTCTGCAGAGGACCAAAAACACCGAACAAGACTAATCTACACTGTCTGCAGAGGACCAAAAACAGCAAACAAGACTAATCTACACTGTCTGCAGAGGACCAAAAACACCGAACAAGACTAATCTATGGTGTCTGCGGAGGACCAAAAACACCGAACAAGACTAATCTACACTGTCTGCGGAGGACCAAAAACACCGAACAAGAGTGATCTATGGTTTCTGCAGAGGACCAAAAACACTGAACAAGACTAATCTACACTGTCTGCGGAGGACCAAAAACACCGAACAAGACTAATCTATGGTGTCTGCAGGGGACCAAAAACACCGAACACAACTAATCTACACTGTCTGCAGAGGACCAAAAACACCGAACAAGACTAATCTACACTGTCTGCGGAGGACCAAAACACGGAACAAGACTAATCTAGACTGTCTGCGGAGGACCAAATCACCGAACAAGACTAATCTACACTGTCTGCGGAGGACCAAAAACACCGAACAAGACTAATCTATGGTGTCTGCGGAGGACCAAAAACACCGAACAAGAGTGATCAATGGTGTCTGCGGAGGACAAAAAACACCGAACAAGACTAATCCATGGTGTCTGCGGAGGACCAAAAACACCGAACAAGACTAATCTATGGTGTCTGCGGAGGACCAAAAACACCGAACAAGACTAATCTATGGTGTCTGCGGAGGACCAAAAACACCGAACAAGACTAATCTACACTGTCTGCGGAGGACCGAAAACACCGAACAAGACTAATCTATGGTGTCTGCAGAGGACCAAAAACACCGAACAAGACTAATCTACACTGTCTGCGGAGGACCAAAAACACCGAACAAGACTAATCTATGGTTTCTGCGGAGGACCAAAAACACCGAACAAGACTAATCTATGGTGTCTGCGGAGGACCAAAAACACCGAACAAGACTAATCTATGGTGTCTGCGGAAGACCAAAAACACAGAACAAGACTAATCTACACTGTCTGCGGAGGACCAAAAACACCGAACAAGACTAATCTACACTGTCTGCAGAGGACCAAAAACAGCAAACAAGACTAATCTACACTGTCTGCAGAGGACCAAAAACACCGAACAAGACTAATCTATGGTTTCTGCGGAGGACCAAAAACACCGAACAAGACTAATCTATGGTGTCTGCGGAGGACCAAAAACACCGAACAAGACTAATCTATGGTTTCTGCGGAGGACCAAAAACACCGAACAAGACTAATCTACCCTGTCTGCGGAGGACCAAAAACACCGAACAAGACTAATCTATGGTTTCTGCAGAGGACCAAAAACACCGAACAAGACTAATCTACACTGTCTGCGGAGGACAAAAAACACCAACTAATCTACACTGTCTGCGGAGGACCAAAAACACCGAACAAGACTAATCTATGGTGTCTGCAGGGGACCAAAAACACCGAACACAACTAATCTACACTGTCTGCAGAGTACCACAAACACCGAACAAGACTAATCTACACTGTCTGCGGAGGACCAAAACACCGAAAAAGACTAATCTATGGTGTCTGCGGAGGACCAAAAACACCGAACAAGACTAATCTATGGTGTCTACGGAGGACCAAAAACACCGAACAAGAGTGATCAATGGTGTCTGCGGAGGACAAAAAACACCGAACAAGACTAATCTATGGTGTCTGCGGAGGACCAAAAACACCGAACAAGACTAATCTATGGTGTCTGCGGAGGACCAAAAACACCGAACAAGACTAATCTACACTGTCTGCGGAGGACCAAAAACACTGAACAAGACTAATTTATGGTGTCTGCAGAGGACCAAAAACACCGAACAAGACTAACTTACACTGTCTGCGGAGGACCAAAAACACCGAACAAGACTAATCTATGGTGTCTGCGGAGGACCAAAAACACCGAACAAGACTAATCTATGGTGTCTGCGGAGGACCAAAAACACCGAACAAGACTAATCTATGGTGTCTGCGGAGCACCAAACACACAGAACAAGACTAATCTACACTGTCTGCGGAGGACCAAAAACACCGAACAAGACTAATCTATGGTGTCTGCAGAGGACCAAACACACCGAACAAGACTAATCTACACTGTCTGCGGAGGACCAAAAACACCGAACAAGACTAATCTACACTGTCTGCAGAGGACCAAAAACAGCAAACAAGACTAATCTATGGTGTCTGCAGAGGACCAAAAACACCGAATAAGACTAATCTATGGTTTCTGCGGAGGACCAAAAACACCGAACAAGACTAATCTATGGTGTCTGCGGAGGACCAAAAACACCGAACAAGACTAATCTATGGTGTCTGCGGAGGACCAAAAACACCGAACAAGACTAATCTACCCTGTCTGCGGAGGACCAAAAACACCGAACAAGACTAATCTATGGTGTCTGCGGAGGACCAAAAACACCGAACAAGACTAATCTACACTGTCTGCGGAGGACCAAAAACACCGAACAAGACTAATCTACAGTGTCTGCGGAGGACCAAAAACACTGAACAAGAGTGATCTATGGGTTCTGCAGAGGACCAAAAACACCGAACAAGACTAATCTACACTGTCTGCGGAGGAGCAAAAACACCGAACAAGACTAATCTATGGTGTCTGCAGGGGACCAAAAACACCGAACACAACTAATCTACACTGTCTGCAGAGGACCAAAAACACCGAACAAGACTAATCTACACTGTCTGCGGAGGACCAAAACACGGAACAAGACTAATCTAGACTGTCTGCGGAGGACCAAATCACCGAACAAGACTAATCTATGGTGTCTGCGGAGGACCAAAAACACCGAACAAGACTAATCTATGGTGTCTGCGGAGGACCAAAAACACCGAACAAGACTAATCTACCCTGTCTGCGGAGGACCAAAAACACCGAACAAGACTAATTTATGGTTTCTGCAGAGGACCAAAAACACCGAACAAGACTAATCTACACTGTCTGCGGAGGACAAAAAACACCAACTAATCTACACTGTCTGCGGAGGAGCAAAAACACCGAACAAGACTAATCTATGGTGTCTGCAGGGGACCAAAAACACCGAACACAACTAATCTACACTGTCTGCAGAGTACCACAAACACCGAACAAGACTAATCTACACTGTCTGCGGAGGACCAAAACACGGAACAAGACTAATCTAGACTGTCTGCGGAGGACCAAATCACCGAACAAGACTAATCTACACTGTCTGCGGAGGACCAAAAACACCGAACAAGACTAATCTATGGTGTCTGCGGAGGACCAAAAACACCGAACAAGAGTGATCAATGGTGTCTGCGGAGGACCAAAAACACCGAACAAGACTAATCTATGGTGTCTGCGGAGGACCAAAAACACCGAACAAGACTAATCTATGGTGTCTGCGGAGGACCAAAAACACCGAACAAGACTAATCTACACTGTCTGCGGAGGACCAAAAACACTGAACAAGACTAATTTATGGTGTCTGCAGAGGACCAAAAACACCGAACAAGACTAACTTACACTGTCTGCGGAGGACCAAAAACACCGAACAAGACTAATCTATGGTGTCTGCGGAGGACCAAAAACACCGAACAAGACTAATCTATGGTGTCTGCGGAGGACCAAAAACACCGAACAAGACTAATCTATGGTGTCTGCGGAGCACCAAACACACAGAACAAGACTAATCTACACTGTCTGCGGAGGACCAAAAACACCGAACAAGACTAATCTATGGTGTCTGCAGAGGACCAAACACACCGAACAAGACTAATCTACACTGTCTGCGGAGGACCAAAAACACCGAACAAGACTAATCTACACTGTCTGCAGAGGACCAAAAACAGCAAACAAGACTAATCTATGGTGTCTGCAGAGGACCAAAAACACCGAATAAGACTAATCTATGGTTTCTGCGGAGGACCAAAAACACCGAACAAGACTAATCTATGGTGTCTGCGGAGGACCAAAAACACCGAACAAGACTAATCTATGGTGTCTGCGGAGGACCAAAAACACCGAACAAGACTAATCTACCCTGTCTGCGGAGGACCAAAAACACCGAACAAGACTAATCTATGGTGTCTGCGGAGGACCAAAAACACCGAACAAGACTAATCTACACTGTCTGCGGAGGACCAAAAACACCGAACAAGACTAATCTATGGTGTCTGCGGAGGACCAAAAACACTGAACAAGAGTGATCTATGGGTTCTGCAGAGGACCAAAAACACCGAACAAGACTAATCTACACTGTCTGCGGAGGAGCAAAAACACCGAACAAGACTAATCTATGGTGTCTGCAGGGGACCAAAAACACCGAACACAACTAATCTACACTGTCTGCAGAGGACCAAAAACACCGAACAAGACTAATCTACACTGTCTGCGGAGGACCAAAACACGGAACAAGACTAATCTAGACTGTCTGCGGAGGACCAAATCACCGAACAAGACTAATCTACACTGTCTGCGGGGGACCAAAAACACCGAACAAGACTAATCTATGGTGTCTGCGGAGGACCAAAAACAAAGAACAAGACTAATCTATGGTGTCTGCAGAGGACCAAAAACACCGAACAAGACTAATCTACACTGTCTGCGGAGGACCAAATCACCGAACAAGACTAATCTACACTGTCTGCAGAGGACCAAAAACACCGAACAAGTCTAATCTACACTGTCTGCGGAGGACCAAAAACACTGAACAAGACTAATCTACACTGTCTGCAGAGGACCAAAAACACCGAACAAGACTAATCTACACTGTCTGCGGAGGACCAAAAATACCGAACAAGACTAATCTATGGTGTCTGCGGAGGACCAAAAACACCGAACAAGACTAATCTATGGTGTCTGTGGAGGACCAAAAATACCGAAGAAGATTAATCTATGGTGTCTGCAGAGGACCAAAAAAACCGAACAAAACTAATCTACGGTGACTGTGGAGGACCAAAAACACCGAACACAACTAATCAACAATGTCTGCGGAGGACCAAAAACACCGAACAAGACTAATCTATGGTGTCTGCGGAGGACCAAAAACACCGAACACAACTAATCTACACTGTCTGCAGATGACCAAAAACACCGAACAAGACTAATTTATGGTGTCTGCAGAGGACCAAAAACACCGAAAAAGACTAATCTACGGTGTCTGCGGAGGACCAAAAGCACCGAACAAGACTAATCTACACTGTCTGCGGAGGACCAAAAACACCGAACAAGACTAATCTATTTTATCTGCAGAGGACCAAAAAAACCGAACAAGACTAATCTACGGTGTATTTGGAGGACCAAAAACACCTAACATGACTAATCTACACTGTCTGCGGAGGACCAAAAACACCGAACAAGACTAATCTACACTGTCTGCGGAGGACCAAAAACACCGAACAAGACTAATCTACACTGTCCGTGGAGGACCAAAAACACCGAACAAGACTAATCTACACTGTCTGCGGAGGACCAAAAACACCGAACAAGACTAATCTATGGTGTCTGCGGAGGACCAAAAACACCGAACAAGACTAATCTATGGTGTCTGTGGAGGACCAAAAATACCGAACAAGACTAATCTATGGTGTCTGCAGAGGACCAAAAACACCGAACAAGACTAATCTATGGTGACTGTGGAGGACCAAACACACCGAACACAACTAATCTACAATGTCTGTGGAGGACCAAAAACACCGAACAAGACTAATCTATGGTGTCTGCGGAGGACCAAAAACACCAAACACAACTAATCTACACTGTCTGCGGATGACCAAAAACACCGAACAAGACTAATCTACACTGTCTGCAGAGGACCAAAAACACCGAACAAGACTAATTCATGGTGTCTGCAGAGGACCAAAAACACCGAACAAGACTAATCTACACTGTCTGCGGAGGACCAAAAACACCGAACAAGACTAATCTACACTGTCTGCGGAGGACCAAAAACACCGAACAAGACTAATCTATTGTGTCTGCAGAGGACCAAAAACACCGAACAAGACTAATCTACGGTGTCTGTGGAGGACCAAAAACACCGAACAAGAGTGATCTCCACTGTCTGCGGAGGACCAAAAACACCGAACAAGACTAATCTATGGTGTCTGCGGAGGACCAAAAACACCGAACAAGACTAATCTACACTGTCTGCAGAGGACCAAAAACACCGAACAAGACTAATTTATGGTGTCTGCAGAGGACCAAAAACACCGAACAAGACTAATCTACGGTGTCTGCGGAGGACCAATAACACCGAACAAGACTAATCTACACTGTCTGCGGAGGACCAAACACACCGAACAAAACTAATCTATGGTGTCTGCGGAGGACCAAAAAAACCGAACAAGACTAATCTACGGTGTCTGTGGAGGACCAAAAACACCTAACATGACTAATCTACACTGTCTGCGGAGGACCAAAAACACTGAACAAGACTAATCTACACTGTCTGCGGAGGACCAAAAACACCGAACAAGACTAATCTACACTGTCCGCGGAGGACCAAAAACACCGAACAAGACTAATCTACACTGTCTGCGGAGGACCAAAAACACCGAACAAGACTAATCTATGGTGTCTGCGGAGGACCAAAAACACCGAACAAGACTAAACTATGGTGTCTGTGGAGGACCAAAAATACCGAACAAGACTAATCTATGGTGTCTGCAGAGGACCAAAAACACCGAACAAGACTAATCTATGGTGACTGTGGAGGACCAAACACACCGAACACAACTAATCTACAATGTCTGTGGAGGACCAAAAACACCGAACAAGACTAATCTATGGTGTCTGCGGAGGACCAAAAACACCAAACACAACTAATCTACACTGTCTGCGGATGACCAAAAACACCGAACAAGACTAATCTACACTGTCTGCAGAGGACCAAAAACACCGAACAAGACTAATTTATGGTGTCTGCAGAGGACCAAAAACACCGAACAAGACTAATCTACACTGTCTGCGGAGGACCAAAAACACCGAACAAGACTAATCTACACTGTCTGCGGAGGACCAAAAACACCGAACAAGACTAATCTATTGTGTCTGCAGAGGACCAAAAACACCGAACAAGACTAATCTACGGTGTCTGTGGAGGACCAAAAACACCGAACAAGAGTGATCTCCACTGTCTGCGGAGGACCAAAAACACCGAACAAGACTAATCTATGGTGTCTGCGGAGGACCAAAAAAACCGAACAAGACTAATCTACACTGTCTGCGGAGGACCAAAAACACCGAACAAGACTAATCTATGTTGTCTGCAGAGGACCAAAAACACCGAACAAGACTAATCTACACTGTCTGCGGAGGACCAAAAACACCGAACAAGACTAATCTATGGTGTCTGCGGAGGACCAAAAACACCGAACAAGACTAATCTATGGTGTCTGCGGAGGACCAAAAACAACGAACAAGACTAATCTATGGTGTCTGCAGAGGACCAAAAACACCGAACAAGACTAATCTACACTGTCTGCGGAGGACCAAATCACCGAACAAGACTAATCTACACTGTCTGCAGAGGACCAAAAACACCGAACAAGTTAATCTACACTGTCTGCGGAGGACTAAAAACACTGAACAAGACTAATCTACACTGTCTGCAGAGGACCAAAAACACGGAACAAGACTAATCTACACTGTCTGCGGAGGACCAAAAACACCGAACAAGACTAATCTATGGTGTCTGCGGAGGACCAAAAAGACCGAACAAGACTAATCTATGGTGTCTGTGGAGGACCAAAAATACCGAACAAGATTAATCTATGGTGTCTGCAGAGGACCAAAAACACCGAACAAGACTAATCTACGGTGACTGTGGAGGACCAAAAACACCGAACACAACTAATCTACAATGTCTGCGGAGGACCAAAAACACCGAACAAGACTAATCTATGTTGTCTGCAGAAGACCAAAAACACCGAACACAACTAATCTACACTGTTTGCGGAGGACCAAAAACACCGAACAAGTCTAATCTACACTGTCTGCAGAGGACCAAAAACACCGAACAAGACTAATTTATGGTGTCTGCAGAGGACCAAAAACACCGAACAAGACTAATCTACGGTGTCTGCGGAGGACCAATAACACCGAACAAGACTAATCTACACTGTCTGCGGAGGACCAAAAACACCGAACAAGACTAATCTATTGTGTATGCAGAGGACCAAAAAAACCGAACAAGACTAGTCTACGGTGTCTGTTGAGGACCAAAAACACCTAACATGACTAATCTACACTGTCTGCGGAGGACCAAAAACACCGAACAAGACTAATCTCCACTGTCTGCGGAGGACCAAAAACACCGAACAAGACTAATCTACACTGTCCGCGGACGACCAAAAACACCGAACAAGACTAATCTATGGTGTCTGCGGAGGACCAAAAAAACCGAACAAGACTAATCTACACTGTCTGCGGAGGACCAAAAACACCGAACAAGACTAATCTATGTTGTCTGCAGAGGACCAAAAACACCGAACACAACTAATCTACACTGTCTGCGGAGGACCAAAAACACCGAACAAGTCTAATCTACACTGTCTGCAGAGGACCAAAAACACCGAACAAGACTAATTTATCTTGTCTGCAGAGGACCAAAAACACCGAACAAGACTAATGTACGGTGTCTGCGGAGGACCAATAACACCGAACAAGAGTAATCTACACTGTCTGCGGAGGACCAAAAACACCGAACAAGACTAATCTATGGTGTCTGCAGAGGACCAAAAACACCGAACAAGACTAATCTATGGTGACTGTGGAGGACCAAACACACCGAACACAACTAATCTACAATGTCTGTGGAGGACCAAAAACACCGAACAAGACTAATCTATGGTGTCTGCGGAGGACCAAAAACACCAAACACAACTAATCTACAATGTCTGTGGAGGACCAAAAACACCGAACAAGACTAATCTACACTGTCTGCAGAGGACCAAAAACACCGAACAAGACTAATTTATGGTGTCTGCAGAGGACCAAAAACACCGAACAAGACTAATCTACACTGTCTGCGGAGGACCAAAAACACCGAACAAGACTAATCTACACTGTCTGCGGAGGACCAAAAACACCGAACAAGACTAATCTATTGTGTCTGCAGAGGACCAAAAACACCGAACAAGACTAATCTACGGTGTCTGTGGAGGACCAAAAACACCGAACAAGAGTGATCTCCACTGTCTGCGGAGGACCAAAAACACCGAACAAGACTAATCTATGGTGTCTGCGGAGGACCAAAAACACCGAACAAGACTAATCTACACTGTCTGCAGAGGACCAAAAACACCGAACAAGACTAATTTATGGTGTCTGCAGAGGACCAAAAACACCGAACAAGACTAATCTACGGTGTCTGCGGAGGACCAATAACACCGAACAAGACTAATCTACACTGTCTGCGGAGGACCAAAAACACCGAACAAGACTAATCTATTGTGTCTGCAGAGGACCAAAAAAACCGAACAAGACTAATCTACGGTGTCTGTGGAGGACCAAAAACACCTAACATGACTAATCTACACTGTCTGCGGAGGACCAAAAACACCGAACAAGACTAATCTACACTGTCTGCGGAGGACCAAAAACACCGAACAAGACTAATCTACACTGTCTGCGGAGGACCAAAAACACCGAACAAGACTAATCTATGGTGTCTGCAGAGGACCAAAAACACCGAACAAGACTAATCTATGGTGACTGTGGAGGACCAAACACACCGAACACAACTAATTTACAATGTCTGTGGAGGACCAAAAACACCGAACAAGACTAATCTATGGTGTCTGCGGAGGACCAAAAACACCAAACACAACTAATCTACACTGTCTGCGGATGACCAAAAACACCGAACAAGACTAATCTACACTGTCTGCAGAGGACCAAAAACACCGAACAAGACTAATTTATGGTGTCTGCAGAGGACCAAAAACACCGAACAAGACTAATCTACACTGTCTGCGGAGGACCAAAAACACCGAACAAGACTAATCTACACTGTCTGCGGAGGACCAAAAACACCGAACAAGACTAATCTATTGTGTCTGCAGAGGACCAAAAACACCGAACAAGACTAATCTACGGTGTCTGTGGAGGACCAAAAACACCGAACAAGAGTGATCTCCACTGTCTGCGGAGGACCAAAAACACCGAACAAGACTAATCTATGGTGTCTGCGGAGGACCAAAAACACCGAACAAGACTAATCTACACTGTCTGCAGAGGACCAAAAACACCGAACAAGACTAATCTATTGTGTCTGCAGAGGACCAAAAAAACCGAACAAGACTAATCTACACTGTCCGCGGAGGACCAAAAACACCGAACAAGACTAATCTACACTGTCTGCGGAGGACCAAAAACACCGAACAAGACTAATCTATGGTGTCTGCAGAGGACCAAAAACACCGAACAAGACTAATCTATGGTGACTGCGGAGGACCAAACACACCGAACACAACTAATCTACAATGTCTGTGGAGGACCAAAAACACCGAACAAGACTAATCTATGGTGTCTGCGGAGGACCAAAAACACCAAACACAACTAATCTACACTGTCTGCGGATGACCAAAAACACCGAACAAGACTAATCTACACTGTCTGCAGAGGACCAAAAACACCTAACAAGACTAATTTATGGTGTCTGCAGAGGACCAAAAACACCGAACAAGACTAATCTACACTGTCTGCGGAGGACCAAAAACACCGAACAAGACTAATCTACACTGTCTGCGGAGGACCAAAAACACCGAACAAGACTAATCTATTGTGTCTGCAGAGGACCAAAAACACCGAACAAGACTAATCTACGGTGTCTGTGGAGGACCAAAAACACCGAACAAGAGTGATCTCCACTGTCTGCGGAGGACCAAAAACACCGAACAAGACTAATCTATGGTGTCTGCGGAGGACCAAAAACACCGAACAAGACTAATCTACACTGTCTGCAGAGGACCAAAAACACCGAACAAGACTAATTTATGGTGTCTGCAGAGGACCAAAAACACCGAACAAGACTAATCTACGGTGTCTGCGGAGGACCAATAACACCGAACAAGACTAATCTACACTGTCTGCGGAGGACCAAACACACCGAACAAAACTAATCTACGGTGTCTGTGGAGGACCAAAAACACCTAACATGACTAATCTACACTGTCTGCGGAGGACCAAAAACACCGAACAAGACTAATCTACACTGTCTGCGGAGGACCAAAAACACCGAACAAGACTAATCTACACTGTCCGCGGAGGACCAAAAACACCGAACAAGACTAATCTACACTGTCTGCGGAGGACCAAAAACACCGAACAAGACTAATCTATGGTGTCTGCGGAGGACCAAAAACACCGAACAAGA
Source organism: Lampris megalopsis (assembly GCA_022114975.2). Lineage (NCBI taxonomy): Eukaryota > Metazoa > Chordata > Actinopteri > Lampriformes > Lampridae > Lampris > Lampris megalopsis. The sequence continues at coordinate 306,527 of JAJHIY020000943.1, forward strand.
CTAAACTATGGTGTCTGTGGAGGACCAAAAATACCGAACAAGACTAATCTATGGTGTCTGCAAAGGACCAAAAACACCGAACAAGACTAATCTATGGTGACTGTGGAGGACCAAACACACCGAACACAACTAATCTACAATGTCTGTGGAGGACCAAAAACACCGAACAAGACTAATCTATGGTGTCTGCGGAGGACCAAAAACACCAAACACAACTAATCTACACTGTCTGCGGATGACCAAAAACACCGAACAAGACTAATCTACACTGTCTGCAGAGGACCAAAAACACCGAACAAGACTAATTTATGGTGTCTGCAGAGGACCAAAAACACCGAACAAGACTAATCTACACTGTCTGCGGAGGACCAAAAACACCGAACAAGACTAATCTACACTGTCTGCGGAGGACCAAAAACACCGAACAAGACTAATCTACGGTGTCTGTGGAGGACCAAAAACACCGAACAAGAGTGATCTCCACTGTCTGCGGAGGACCAAAAACACCGAACAAGACTAATCTATGGTGTCTGCGGAGGACCAAAAAAACCGAACAAGACTAATCTACACTGTCTGCGGAGGACCAAAAACACCGAACAAGACTAATCTATGTTGTCTGCAGAGGACCAAAAACACCGAACAAGACTAATCTATGGTGTCTGCGGAGGACCAAAAAAACCGAACAAGACTAATCTACACTGTCTGCGGAGGACCAAAAACACCGAACAAGACTAATCTATGTTGTCTGCAGAGGACCAAAAACACCGAACAAGACTAATCTATGGTGTCTGCGGAGGACCAAAAACACCGAACAAGACTAATCTATGGTGTCTGCGGAGGACCAAAAACACCGAACAAGACTAATCTATGGTGTCTGCGGAGGACCAAAAACAACGAACAAGACTAATCTATGGTGTCTGCGGAGGACCAAAAACACCGAACAAGACTAATCTACACTGTCTGCGGAGGACCAAATCACCGAACAAGACTAATCTACACTGTCTGCAGAGGACCAAAAACACCGAACAAGTCTAATCTACACTGTCTGCGGAGGACTAAAAACACTGAACAAGACTAATCTACACTGTCTGCAGAGGACCAAAAACACGGAACAAGACTAATCTACACTGTCTGCGGAGGACCAAAAACACCGAACAAGACTAATCTATGGTGTCTGCGGAGGACCAAAAAGACCGAACAAGACTAATCTATGGTGTCTGTGGAGGACCAAAAATACCGAACAAGATTAATCTATGGTGTCTGCAGAGGACCAAAAACACCGAACAAGACTAATCTACGGTGACTGTGGAGGACCAAAAAAACCGAACACAACTAATCTACAATGTCTGCGGAGGACCAAAAACACCGAACAAGACTAATCTATGTTGTCTGCAGAGGACCAAAAACACCGAACACAACTAATCTACACTGTTTGCGGAGGACCAAAAACACCGAACAAGTCTAATCTACACTGTCTGCAGAGGACCAAAAACACCGAACAAGACTAATTTATGGTGTCTGCAGAGGACCAAAAACACCGAACAAGACTAATCTACGGTGTCTGCGGAGGACCAATAACACCGAACAAGACTAATCTACACTGTCTGCGGAGGACCAAAAACACCGAACAAGACTAATCTATTGTGTATGCAGAGGACCAAAAAAACCGAACAAGACTAGTCTACGGTGTCTGTGGAGGACCAAAAACACCTAACATGACTAATCTACACTGTCTGCGGAGGACCAAAAACACCGAACAAGACTAATCTCCACTGTCTGCGGAGGACCAAAAACACCGAACAAGACTAATCTACACTGTCCGCGGACGACCAAAAACACCGAACAAGACTAATCTATGGTGTCTGCGGAGGACCAAAAACACCGAACAAGACTAATCTACACTGTCTGCGGAGGACCAAAAACACCGAACAAGACTAATCTATGGTGTCTGCGGAGGACCAAAAACACCGAACAAGACTAATCTACACTGTCTGCAGAGGACCAAAAACACCGAACAAGACTAATTTATGGTGTCTGCAGAGGACCAAAAACACCGAACAAGACTAATCTACGGTGTCTGCGGAGGACCAATAACACCGAACAAGACTAATCTACACTGTCTGCGGAGGACCAAACACACCGAACAAAACTAATCTATGGTGTCTGCGGAGGACCAAAAAAACCGAACAAGACTAATCTACGGTGTCTGTGGAGGACCAAAAACACCTAACATGACTAATCTACACTGTCTGCGGAGGACCAAAAACACTGAACAAGACTAATCTACACTGTCTGCGGAGGACCAAAAACACCGAACAAGACTAATCTACACTGTCCGCGGAGGACCAAAAACACCGAACAAGACTAATCTACACTGTCTGCGGAGGACCAAAAACACCGAACAAGACTAATCTATGGTGTCTGCGGAGGACCAAAAACACCGAACAAGACTAAACTATGGTGTCTGTGGAGGACCAAAAATACCGAACAAGACTAATCTATGGTGTCTGCAGAGGACCAAAAACACCGAACAAGACTAATCTATGGTGACTGTGGAGGACCAAACACACCGAACACAACTAATCTACAATGTCTGTGGAGGACCAAAAACACCGAACAAGACTAATCTATGGTGTCTGCGGAGGACCAAAAACACCAAACACAACTAATCTACACTGTCTGCGGATGACCAAAAACACCGAACAAGACTAATCTACACTGTCTGCAGAGGACCAAAAACACCGAACAAGACTAATTTATGGTGTCTGCAGAGGACCAAAAACACCGAACAAGACTAATCTACACTGTCTGCGGAGGACCAAAAACACCGAACAAGACTAATCTACACTGTCTGCGGAGGACCAAAAACACCGAACAAGACTAATCTATTGTGTCTGCAGAGGACCAAAAACACCGAACAAGACTAATCTACGGTGTCTGTGGAGGACCAAAAACACCGAACAAGAGTGATCTCCACTGTCTGCGGAGGACCAAAAACACCGAACAAGACTAATCTATGGTGTCTGCGGAGGACCAAAAAAACCGAACAAGACTAATCTACACTGTCTGCGGAGGACCAAAAACACCGAACAAGACTAATCTATGTTGTCTGCAGAGGACCAAAAACACCGAACAAGACTAATCTATGGTGTCTGCGGAGGACCAAAAACACCGAACAAGACTAATCTATGGTGTCTGCGGAGGACCAAAAACACCGAACAAGACTAATCTATGGTGTCTGCGGAGGACCAAAAACAACGAACAAGACTAATCTATGGTGTCTGCAGAGGACCAAAAACACCGAACAAGACTAATCTACACTGTCTGCGGAGGACCAAATCACCGAACAAGACTAATCTACACTGTCTGCAGAGGACCAAAAACACCGAACAAGTCTAATCTACACTGTCTGCGGAGGACTAAAAACACTGAACAAGACTAATCTACACTGTCTGCAGAGGACCAAAAACACGGAACAAGACTAATCTACACTGTCTGCGGAGGACCAAAAACACCGAACAAGACTAATCTATGGTGTCTGCGGAGGACCAAAAAGACCGAACAAGACTAATCTATGGTGTCTGTGGAGGACCAAAAATACCGAACAAGATTAATCTATGGTGTCTGCAGAGGACCAAAAACACCGAACAAGACTAATCTACGGTGACTGTGGAGGACCAAAAACACCGAACACAACTAATCTACAATGTCTGCGGAGGACCAAAAACACCGAACAAGACTAATCTATGTTGTCTGCAGAGGACCAAAAACACCGAACACAACTAATCTACACTGTTTGCGGAGGACCAAAAACACCGAACAAGTCTAATCTACACTGTCTGCAGAGGACCAAAAACACCGAACAAGACTAATTTATGGTGTCTGCAGAGGACCAAAAACACCGAACAAGACTAATCTACGGTGTCTGCGGAGGACCAATAACACCGAACAAGACTAATCTACACTGTCTGCGGAGGACCAAAAACACCGAACAAGACTAATCTATTGTGTATGCAGAGGACCAAAAAAACCGAACAAGACTAGTCTACGGTGTCTGTTGAGGACCAAAAACACCTAACATGACTAATCTACACTGTCTGCGGAGGACCAAAAACACCGAACAAGACTAATCTCCACTGTCTGCGGAGGACCAAAAACACCGAACAAGACTAATCTACACTGTCCGCGGACGACCAAAAACACCGAACAAGACTAATCTATGGTGTCTGCGGAGGACCAAAAAAACCGAACAAGACTAATCTACACTGTCTGCGGAGGACCAAAAACACCGAACAAGACTAATCTATGTTGTCTGCAGAGGACCAAAAACACCGAACACAACTAATCTACACTGTCTGCGGAGGACCAAAAACACCGAACAAGTCTAATCTACACTGTCTGCAGAGGACCAAAAACACCGAACAAGACTAATTTATCTTGTCTGCAGAGGACCAAAAACACCGAACAAGACTAATGTACGGTGTCTGCGGAGGACCAATAACACCGAACAAGAGTAATCTACACTGTCTGCGGAGGACCAAAAACACCGAACAAGACTAATCTATGGTGTCTGCAGAGGACCAAAAACACCGAACAAGACTAATCTATGGTGACTGTGGAGGACCAAACACACCGAACACAACTAATCTACAATGTCTGTGGAGGACCAAAAACACCGAACAAGACTAATCTATGGTGTCTGCGGAGGACCAAAAACACCAAACACAACTAATCTACAATGTCTGTGGAGGACCAAAAACACCGAACAAGACTAATCTACACTGTCTGCAGAGGACCAAAAACACCGAACAAGACTAATTTATGGTGTCTGCAGAGGACCAAAAACACCGAACAAGACTAATCTACACTGTCTGCGGAGGACCAAAAACACCGAACAAGACTAATCTACACTGTCTGCGGAGGACCAAAAACACCGAACAAGACTAATCTATTGTGTCTGCAGAGGACCAAAAACACCGAACAAGACTAATCTACGGTGTCTGTGGAGGACCAAAAACACCGAACAAGAGTGATCTCCACTGTCTGCGGAGGACCAAAAACACCGAACAAGACTAATCTACGGTGTCTGTGGAGGACCAAAAACACCGAACAAGAGTGATCTCCACTGTCTGCGGAGGACCAAAAACACCGAACAAGACTAATCTATGGTGTCTGCGGAGGACCAAAAAAACCGAACAAGACTAATCTACACTGTCTGCGGAGGACCAAAAACACCGAACAAGACTAATCTATGTTGTCTGCAGAGGACCAAAAACACCGAACAAGACTAATCTATGGTGTCTGCGGAGGACCAAAAAAACCGAACAAGACTAATCTACACTGTCTGCGGAGGACCAAAAACACCGAACAAGACTAATCTATGTTGTCTGCAGAGGACCAAAAACACCGAACAAGACTAATCTATGGTGTCTGCGGAGGACCAAAAACACCGAACAAGACTAATCTATGGTGTCTGCGGAGGACCAAAAACACCGAACAAGACTAATCTATGGTGTCTGCGGAGGACCAAAAACAACGAACAAGACTAATCTATGGTGTCTGCGGAGGACCAAAAACACCGAACAAGACTAATCTACACTGTCTGCGGAGGACCAAATCACCGAACAAGACTAATCTACACTGTCTGCAGAGGACCAAAAACACCGAACAAGTCTAATCTACACTGTCTGCGGAGGACTAAAAACACTGAACAAGACTAATCTACACTGTCTGCAGAGGACCAAAAACACGGAACAAGACTAATCTACACTGTCTGCGGAGGACCAAAAACACCGAACAAGACTAATCTATGGTGTCTGCGGAGGACCAAAAAGACCGAACAAGACTAATCTATGGTGTCTGTGGAGGACCAAAAATACCGAACAAGATTAATCTATGGTGTCTGCAGAGGACCAAAAACACCGAACAAGACTAATCTACGGTGACTGTGGAGGACCAAAAACACCGAACACAACTAATCTACAATGTCTGCGGAGGACCAAAAACACCGAACAAGACTAATCTATGTTGTCTGCAGAGGACCAAAAACACCGAACACAACTAATCTACACTGTTTGCGGAGGACCAAAAACACCGAACAAGTCTAATCTACACTGTCTGCAGAGGACCAAAAACACCGAACAAGACTAATTTATGGTGTCTGCAGAGGACCAAAAACACCGAACAAGACTAATCTACGGTGTCTGCGGAGGACCAATAACACCGAACAAGACTAATCTACACTGTCTGCGGAGGACCAAAAACACCGAACAAGACTAATCTATTGTGTATGCAGAGGACCAAAAAAACCGAACAAGACTAGTCTACGGTGTCTGTGGAGGACCAAAAACACCTAACATGACTAATCTACACTGTCTGCGGAGGACCAAAAACACCGAACAAGACTAATCTCCACTGTCTGCGGAGGACCAAAAACACCGAACAAGACTAATCTACACTGTCCGCGGACGACCAAAAACACCGAACAAGACTAATCTATGGTGTCTGCGGAGGACCAAAAACACCGAACAAGACTAATCTACACTGTCTGCGGAGGACCAAAAACACCGAACAAGACTAATCTATGGTGTCTGCGGAGGACCAAAAACACCGAACAAGACTAATCTACACTGTCTGCAGAGGACCAAAAACACCGAACAAGACTAATTTATGGTGTCTGCAGAGGACCAAAAACACCGAACAAGACTAATCTACGGTGTCTGCGGAGGACCAATAACACCGAACAAGACTAATCTACACTGTCTGCGGAGGACCAAACACACCGAACAAAACTAATCTATGGTGTCTGCGGAGGACCAAAAAAACCGAACAAGACTAATCTACGGTGTCTGTGGAGGACCAAAAACACCTAACATGACTAATCTACACTGTCTGCGGAGGACCAAAAACACTGAACAAGACTAATCTACACTGTCTGCGGAGGACCAAAAACACCGAACAAGACTAATCTACACTGTCCGCGGAGGACCAAAAACACCGAACAAGACTAATCTACACTGTCTGCGGAGGACCAAAAACACCGAACAAGACTAATCTATGGTGTCTGCGGAGGACCAAAAACACCGAACAAGACTAAACTATGGTGTCTGTGGAGGACCAAAAATACCGAACAAGACTAATCTATGGTGTCTGCAGAGGACCAAAAACACCGAACAAGACTAATCTATGGTGACTGTGGAGGACCAAACACACCGAACACAACTAATCTACAATGTCTGTGGAGGACCAAAAACACCGAACAAGACTAATCTATGGTGTCTGCGGAGGACCAAAAACACCAAACACAACTAATCTACACTGTCTGCGGATGACCAAAAACACCGAACAAGACTAATCTACACTGTCTGCAGAGGACCAAAAACACCGAACAAGACTAATTTATGGTGTCTGCAGAGGACCAAAAACACCGAACAAGACTAATCTACACTGTCTGCGGAGGACCAAAAACACCGAACAAGACTAATCTACACTGTCTGCGGAGGACCAAAAACACCGAACAAGACTAATCTATTGTGTCTGCAGAGGACCAAAAACACCGAACAAGACTAATCTACGGTGTCTGTGGAGGACCAAAAACACCGAACAAGAGTGATCTCCACTGTCTGCGGAGGACCAAAAACACCGAACAAGACTAATCTATGGTGTCTGCGGAGGACCAAAAAAACCGAACAAGACTAATCTACACTGTCTGCGGAGGACCAAAAACACCGAACAAGACTAATCTATGTTGTCTGCAGAGGACCAAAAACACCGAACAAGACTAATCTATGGTGTCTGCGGAGGACCAAAAACACCGAACAAGACTAATCTATGGTGTCTGCGGAGGACCAAAAACACCGAACAAGACTAATCTATGGTGTCTGCGGAGGACCAAAAACAACGAACAAGACTAATCTATGGTGTCTGCAGAGGACCAAAAACACCGAACAAGACTAATCTACACTGTCTGCGGAGGACCAAATCACCGAACAAGACTAATCTACACTGTCTGCAGAGGACCAAAAACACCGAACAAGTCTAATCTACACTGTCTGCGGAGGACTAAAAACACTGAACAAGACTAATCTACACTGTCTGCAGAGGACCAAAAACACGGAACAAGACTAATCTACACTGTCTGCGGAGGACCAAAAACACCGAACAAGACTAATCTATGGTGTCTGCGGAGGACCAAAAAGACCGAACAAGACTAATCTATGGTGTCTGTGGAGGACCAAAAATACCGAACAAGATTAATCTATGGTGTCTGCAGAGGACCAAAAACACCGAACAAGACTAATCTACGGTGACTGTGGAGGACCAAAAACACCGAACACAACTAATCTACAATGTCTGCGGAGGACCAAAAACACCGAACAAGACTAATCTATGTTGTCTGCAGAGGACCAAAAACACCGAACACAACTAATCTACACTGTTTGCGGAGGACCAAAAACACCGAACAAGTCTAATCTACACTGTCTGCAGAGGACCAAAAACACCGAACAAGACTAATTTATGGTGTCTGCAGAGGACCAAAAACACCGAACAAGACTAATCTACGGTGTCTGCGGAGGACCAATAACACCGAACAAGACTAATCTACACTGTCTGCGGAGGACCAAAAACACCGAACAAGACTAATCTATTGTGTATGCAGAGGACCAAAAAAACCGAACAAGACTAGTCTACGGTGTCTGTTGAGGACCAAAAACACCTAACATGACTAATCTACACTGTCTGCGGAGGACCAAAAACACCGAACAAGACTAATCTCCACTGTCTGCGGAGGACCAAAAACACCGAACAAGACTAATCTACACTGTCCGCGGACGACCAAAAACACCGAACAAGACTAATCTATGGTGTCTGCGGAGGACCAAAAAAACCGAACAAGACTAATCTACACTGTCTGCGGAGGACCAAAAACACCGAACAAGACTAATCTATGTTGTCTGCAGAGGACCAAAAACACCGAACACAACTAATCTACACTGTCTGCGGAGGACCAAAAACACCGAACAAGTCTAATCTACACTGTCTGCAGAGGACCAAAAACACCGAACAAGACTAATTTATCTTGTCTGCAGAGGACCAAAAACACCGAACAAGACTAATGTACGGTGTCTGCGGAGGACCAATAACACCGAACAAGAGTAATCTACACTGTCTGCGGAGGACCAAAAACACCGAACAAGACTAATCTATGGTGTCTGCAGAGGACCAAAAACACCGAACAAGACTAATCTATGGTGACTGTGGAGGACCAAACACACCGAACACAACTAATCTACAATGTCTGTGGAGGACCAAAAACACCGAACAAGACTAATCTATGGTGTCTGCGGAGGACCAAAAACACCAAACACAACTAATCTACAATGTCTGTGGAGGACCAAAAACACCGAACAAGACTAATCTACACTGTCTGCAGAGGACCAAAAACACCGAACAAGACTAATTTATGGTGTCTGCAGAGGACCAAAAACACCGAACAAGACTAATCTACACTGTCTGCGGAGGACCAAAAACACCGAACAAGACTAATCTACACTGTCTGCGGAGGACCAAAAACACCGAACAAGACTAATCTATTGTGTCTGCAGAGGACCAAAAACACCGAACAAGACTAATCTACGGTGTCTGTGGAGGACCAAAAACACCGAACAAGAGTGATCTCCACTGTCTGCGGAGGACCAAAAACACCGAACAAGACTAATCTATGGTGTCTGCGGAGGACCAAAAACACCGAACAAGACTAATCTACACTGTCTGCAGAGGACCAAAAACACCGAACAAGACTAATTTATGGTGTCTGCAGAGGACCAAAAACACCGAACAAGACTAATCTACGGTGTCTGCGGAGGACCAATAACACCGAACAAGACTAATCTACACTGTCTGCGGAGGACCAAAAACACCGAACAAGACTAATCTATTGTGTCTGCAGAGGACCAAAAAAACCGAACAAGACTAATCTACGGTGTCTGTGGAGGACCAAAAACACCTAACATGACTAATCTACACTGTCTGCGGAGGACCAAAAACACCGAACAAGACTAATCTACACTGTCTGCGGAGGACCAAAAACACCGAACAAGACTAATCTACACTGTCTGCGGAGGACCAAAAACACCGAACAAGACTAATCTATGGTGTCTGCAGAGGACCAAAAACACCGAACAAGACTAATCTATGGTGACTGTGGAGGACCAAACACACCGAACACAACTAATTTACAATGTCTGTGGAGGACCAAAAACACCGAACAAGACTAATCTATGGTGTCTGCGGAGGACCAAAAACACCAAACACAACTAATCTACACTGTCTGCGGATGACCAAAAACACCGAACAAGACTAATCTACACTGTCTGCAGAGGACCAAAAACACCGAACAAGACTAATTTATGGTGTCTGCAGAGGACCAAAAACACCGAACAAGACTAATCTACACTGTCTGCGGAGGACCAAAAACACCGAACAAGACTAATCTACGGTGTCTGCGGAGGACCAATAACACCGAACAAGACTAATCTACACTGTCTGCGGAGGACCAAACACACCGAACAAAACTAATCTATGGTGTCTGCGGAGGACCAAAAAAACCGAACAAGACTAATCTACGGTGTCTGTGGAGGACCAAAAACACCTAACATGACTAATCTACACTGTCTGCGGAGGACCAAAAACACCGAACAAGACTAATCTACACTGTCTGCGGAGGACCAAAAACACCGAACAAGACTAATCTACACTGTCCGCGGAGGACCAAAAACACCGAACAAGACTAATCTACACTGTCTGCGGAGGACCAAAAACACCGAACAAGACTAATCTATGGTGTCTGCGGAGGACCAAAAACACCGAACAAGACTAAACTATGGTGTCTGTGGAGGACCAAAAATACCGAACAAGACTAATCTATGGTGTCTGCAAAGGACCAAAAACACCGAACAAGACTAATCTATGGTGACTGTGGAGGACCAAACACACCGAACACAACTAATCTACAATGTCTGTGGAGGACCAAAAACACCGAACAAGACTAATCTATGGTGTCTGCGGAGGACCAAAAACACCAAACACAACTAATCTACACTGTCTGCGGATGACCAAAAACACCGAACAAGACTAATCTACACTGTCTGCAGAGGACCAAAAACACCGAACAAGACTAATTTATGGTGTCTGCAGAGGACCAAAAACACCGAACAAGACTAATCTACACTGTCTGCGGAGGACCAAAAACACCGAACAAGACTAATCTACACTGTCTGCGGAGGACCAAAAACACCGAACAAGACTAATCTACGGTGTCTGTGGAGGACCAAAAACACCGAACAAGAGTGATCTCCACTGTCTGCGGAGGACCAAAAACACCGAACAAGACTAATCTATGGTGTCTGCGGAGGACCAAAAAAACCGAACAAGACTAATCTACACTGTCTGCGGAGGACCAAAAACACCGAACAAGACTAATCTATGTTGTCTGCAGAGGACCAAAAACACCGAACAAGACTAATCTATGGTGTCTGCGGAGGACCAAAAAAACCGAACAAGACTAATCTACACCGTCTGCGGAGGACCAAAAACACCGAACAAGACTAATCTATGTTGTCTGCAGAGGACCAAAAACACCGAACAAGACTAATCTATGGTGTCTGCGGAGGACCAAAAACACCGAACAAGACTAATCTATGGTGTCTGCGGAGGACCAAAAACACCGAACAAGACTAATCTATGGTGTCTGCGGAGGACCAAAAACAACGAACAAGACTAATCTATGGTGTCTGCGGAGGACCAAAAACACCGAACAAGACTAATCTACACTGTCTGCGGAGGACCAAATCACCGAACAAGACTAATCTACACTGTCTGCAGAGGACCAAAAACACCGAACAAGTCTAATCTACACTGTCTGCGGAGGACTAAAAACACTGAACAAGACTAATCTACACTGTCTGCAGAGGACCAAAAACACGGAACAAGACTAATCTACACTGTCTGCGGAGGACCAAAAACACCGAACAAGACTAATCTATGGTGTCTGCGGAGGACCAAAAAGACCGAACAAGACTAATCTATGGTGTCTGTGGAGGACCAAAAATACCGAACAAGATTAATCTATGGTGTCTGCAGAGGACCAAAAACACCGAACAAGACTAATCTACGGTGACTGTGGAGGACCAAAAACACCGAACACAACTAATCTACAATGTCTGCGGAGGACCAAAAACACCGAACAAGACTAATCTATGTTGTCTGCAGAGGACCAAAAACACCGAACACAACTAATCTACACTGTTTGCGGAGGACCAAAAACACCGAACAAGTCTAATCTACACTGTCTGCAGAGGACCAAAAACACCGAACAAGACTAATTTATGGTGTCTGCAGAGGACCAAAAACACCGAACAAGACTAATCTACGGTGTCTGCGGAGGACCAATAACACCGAACAAGACTAATCTACACTGTCTGCGGAGGACCAAAAACACCGAACAAGACTAATCTATTGTGTATGCAGAGGACCAAAAAAACCGAACAAGACTAGTCTACGGTGTCTGTGGAGGACCAAAAACACCTAACATGACTAATCTACACTGTCTGCGGAGGACCAAAAACACCGAACAAGACTAATCTCCACTGTCTGCGGAGGACCAAAAACACCGAACAAGACTAATCTACACTGTCCGCGGACGACCAAAAACACCGAACAAGACTAATCTATGGTGTCTGCGGAGGACCAAAAACACCGAACAAGACTAATCTACACTGTCTGCGGAGGACCAAAAACACCGAACAAGACTAATCTATGGTGTCTGCGGAGGACCAAAAACACCGAACAAGACTAATCTACACTGTCTGCAGAGGACCAAAAACACCGAACAAGACTAATTTATGGTGTCTGCAGAGGACCAAAAACACCGAACAAGACTAATCTACGGTGTCTGCGGAGGACCAATAACACCGAACAAGACTAATCTACACTGTCTGCGGAGGACCAAACACACCGAACAAAACTAATCTATGGTGTCTGCGGAGGACCAAAAAAACCGAACAAGACTAATCTACGGTGTCTGTGGAGGACCAAAAACACCTAACATGACTAATCTACACTGTCTGCGGAGGACCAAAAACACTGAACAAGACTAATCTACACTGTCTGCGGAGGACCAAAAACACCGAACAAGACTAATCTACACTGTCCGCGGAGGACCAAAAACACCGAACAAGACTAATCTACACTGTCTGCGGAGGACCAAAAACACCGAACAAGACTAATCTATGGTGTCTGCGGAGGACCAAAAACACCGAACAAGACTAAACTATGGTGTCTGTGGAGGACCAAAAATACCGAACAAGACTAATCTATGGTGTCTGCAGAGGACCAAAAACACCGAACAAGACTAATCTATGGTGACTGTGGAGGACCAAACACACCGAACACAACTAATCTACAATGTCTGTGGAGGACCAAAAACACCGAACAAGACTAATCTATGGTGTCTGCGGAGGACCAAAAACACCAAACACAACTAATCTACACTGTCTGCGGATGACCAAAAACACCGAACAAGACTAATCTACACTGTCTGCAGAGGACCAAAAACACCGAACAAGACTAATTTATGGTGTCTGCAGAGGACCAAAAACACCGAACAAGACTAATCTACACTGTCTGCGGAGGACCAAAAACACCGAACAAGACTAATCTACACTGTCTGCGGAGGACCAAAAACACCGAACAAGACTAATCTATTGTGTCTGCAGAGGACCAAAAACACCGAACAAGACTAATCTACGGTGTCTGTGGAGGACCAAAAACACCGAACAAGAGTGATCTCCACTGTCTGCGGAGGACCAAAAACACCGAACAAGACTAATCTATGGTGTCTGCGGAGGACCAAAAAAACCGAACAAGACTAATCTACACTGTCTGCGGAGGACCAAAAACACCGAACAAGACTAATCTATGTTGTCTGCAGAGGACCAAAAACACCGAACAAGACTAATCTATGGTGTCTGCGGAGGACCAAAAACACCGAACAAGACTAATCTATGGTGTCTGCGGAGGACCAAAAACACCGAACAAGACTAATCTATGGTGTCTGCGGAGGACCAAAAACAACGAACAAGACTAATCTATGGTGTCTGCAGAGGACCAAAAACACCGAACAAGACTAATCTACACTGTCTGCGGAGGACCAAATCACCGAACAAGACTAATCTACACTGTCTGCAGAGGACCAAAAACACCGAACAAGTCTAATCTACACTGTCTGCGGAGGACTAAAAACACTGAACAAGACTAATCTACACTGTCTGCAGAGGACCAAAAACACGGAACAAGACTAATCTACACTGTCTGCGGAGGACCAAAAACACCGAACAAGACTAATCTATGGTGTCTGCGGAGGACCAAAAAGACCGAACAAGACTAATCTATGGTGTCTGTGGAGGACCAAAAATACCGAACAAGATTAATCTATGGTGTCTGCAGAGGACCAAAAACACCGAACAAGACTAATCTACGGTGACTGTGGAGGACCAAAAACACCGAACACAACTAATCTACAATGTCTGCGGAGGACCAAAAACACCGAACAAGACTAATCTATGTTGTCTGCAGAGGACCAAAAACACCGAACACAACTAATCTACACTGTTTGCGGAGGACCAAAAACACCGAACAAGTCTAATCTACACTGTCTGCAGAGGACCAAAAACACCGAACAAGACTAATTTATGGTGTCTGCAGAGGACCAAAAACACCGAACAAGACTAATCTACGGTGTCTGCGGAGGACCAATAACACCGAACAAGACTAATCTACACTGTCTGCGGAGGACCAAAAACACCGAACAAGACTAATCTATTGTGTATGCAGAGGACCAAAAAAACCGAACAAGACTAGTCTACGGTGTCTGTTGAGGACCAAAAACACCTAACATGACTAATCTACACTGTCTGCGGAGGACCAAAAACACCGAACAAGACTAATCTCCACTGTCTGCGGAGGACCAAAAACACCGAACAAGACTAATCTACACTGTCCGCGGACGACCAAAAACACCGAACAAGACTAATCTATGGTGTCTGCGGAGGACCAAAAAAACCGAACAAGACTAATCTACACTGTCTGCGGAGGACCAAAAACACCGAACAAGACTAATCTATGTTGTCTGCAGAGGACCAAAAACACCGAACACAACTAATCTACACTGTCTGCGGAGGACCAAAAACACCGAACAAGTCTAATCTACACTGTCTGCAGAGGACCAAAAACACCGAACAAGACTAATTTATCTTGTCTGCAGAGGACCAAAAACACCGAACAAGACTAATGTACGGTGTCTGCGGAGGACCAATAACACCGAACAAGAGTAATCTACACTGTCTGCGGAGGACCAAAAACACCGAACAAGACTAATCTATGGTGTCTGCAGAGGACCAAAAACACCGAACAAGACTAATCTATGGTGACTGTGGAGGACCAAACACACCGAACACAACTAATCTACAATGTCTGTGGAGGACCAAAAACACCGAACAAGACTAATCTATGGTGTCTGCGGAGGACCAAAAACACCAAACACAACTAATCTACAATGTCTGTGGAGGACCAAAAACACCGAACAAGACTAATCTACACTGTCTGCAGAGGACCAAAAACACCGAACAAGACTAATTTATGGTGTCTGCAGAGGACCAAAAACACCGAACAAGACTAATCTACACTGTCTGCGGAGGACCAAAAACACCGAACAAGACTAATCTACACTGTCTGCGGAGGACCAAAAACACCGAACAAGACTAATCTATTGTGTCTGCAGAGGACCAAAAACACCGAACAAGACTAATCTACGGTGTCTGTGGAGGACCAAAAACACCGAACAAGAGTGATCTCCACTGTCTGCGGAGGACCAAAAACACCGAACAAGACTAATCTATGGTGTCTGCGGAGGACCAAAAACACCGAACAAGACTAATCTACACTGTCTGCAGAGGACCAAAAACACCGAACAAGACTAATTTATGGTGTCTGCAGAGGACCAAAAACACCGAACAAGACTAATCTACGGTGTCTGCGGAGGACCAATAACACCGAACAAGACTAATCTACACTGTCTGCGGAGGACCAAAAACACCGAACAAGACTAATCTATTGTGTCTGCAGAGGACCAAAAAAACCGAACAAGACTAATCTACGGTGTCTGTGGAGGACCAAAAACACCTAACATGACTAATCTACACTGTCTGCGGAGGACCAAAAACACCGAACAAGACTAATCTACACTGTCTGCGGAGGACCAAAAACACCGAACAAGACTAATCTACACTGTCTGCGGAGGACCAAAAACACCGAACAAGACTAATCTATGGTGTCTGCAGAGGACCAAAAACACCGAACAAGACTAATCTATGGTGACTGTGGAGGACCAAACACACCGAACACAACTAATTTACAATGTCTGTGGAGGACCAAAAACACCGAACAAGACTAATCTATGGTGTCTGCGGAGGACCAAAAACACCAAACACAACTAATCTACACTGTCTGCGGATGACCAAAAACACCGAACAAGACTAATCTACACTGTCTGCAGAGGACCAAAAACACCGAACAAGACTAATTTATGGTGTCTGCAGAGGACCAAAAACACCGAACAAGACTAATCTACACTGTCTGCGGAGGACCAAAAACACCGAACAAGACTAATCTACACTGTCTGCGGAGGACCAAAAACACCGAACAAGACTAATCTATTGTGTCTGCAGAGGACCAAAAACACCGAACAAGACTAATCTACGGTGTCTGTGGAGGACCAAAAACACCGAACAAGAGTGATCTCCACTGTCTGCGGAGGACCAAAAACACCGAACAAGACTAATCTACGGTGACTGTGGAGGACCAAAAACACCGAACACAACTAATCTACAATGTCTGCGGAGGACCAAAAACACCGAACAAGACTAATCTATGTTGTCTGCAGAGGACCAAAAACACCGAACACAACTAATCTACACTGTCTGCGGAGGACCAAAAACACCGAACAAGTCTAATCTACACTGTCTGCAGAGGACCAAAAACACCGAACAAGACTAATTTATCTTGTCTGCAGAGGACCAAAAACACCGAACAAGACTAATGTACGGTGTCTGCGGAGGACCAATAACACCGAACAAGAGTAATCTACACTGTCTGCGGAGGACCAAAAACACCGAACAAGACTAATCTATGGTGTCTGCAGAGGACCAAAAACACCGAACAAGACTAATCTATGGTGACTGTGGAGGACCAAACACACCGAACACAACTAATCTACAATGTCTGTGGAGGACCAAAAACACCGAACAAGACTAATCTATGGTGTCTGCGGAGGACCAAAAACACCAAACACAACTAATCTACAATGTCTGTGGAGGACCAAAAACACCGAACAAGACTAATCTACACTGTCTGCAGAGGACCAAAAACACCGAACAAGACTAATTTATGGTGTCTGCAGAGGACCAAAAACACCGAACAAGACTAATCTACACTGTCTGCGGAGGACCAAAAACACCGAACAAGACTAATCTACACTGTCTGCGGAGGACCAAAAACACCGAACAAGACTAATCTATTGTGTCTGCAGAGGACCAAAAACACCGAACAAGACTAACCTACGGTGTCTGTGGAGGACCAAAAACACCGAACAAGAGTGATCTCCACTGTCTGCGGAGGACCAAAAACACCGAACAAGACTAATCTATGGTGTCTGCGGAGGACCAAAAACACCGAACAAGACTAATCTACACTGTCTGCAGAGGACCAAAAACACCGAACAAGACTAATTTATGGTGTCTGCAGAGGACCAAAAACACCGAACAAGACTAATCTACGGTGTCTGCGGAGGACCAATAACACCGAACAAGACTAATCTACACTGTCTGCGGAGGACCAAAAACACCGAACAAGACTAATCTATTGTGTCTGCAGAGGACCAAAAAAACCGAACAAGACTAATCTACGGTGTCTGTGGAGGACCAAAAACACCTAACATGACTAATCTACACTGTCTGCGGAGGACCAAAAACACCGAACAAGACTAATCTACACTGTCTGCGGAGGACCAAAAACACCGAACAAGACTAATCTACACTGTCTGCGGAGGACCAAAAACACCGAACAAGACTAATCTATGGTGTCTGCAGAGGACCAAAAACACCGAACAAGACTAATCTATGGTGACTGTGGAGGACCAAACACACCGAACACAACTAATTTACAATGTCTGTGGAGGACCAAAAACACCGAACAAGACTAATCTATGGTGTCTGCGGAGGACCAAAAACACCAAACACAACTAATCTACACTGTCTGCGGATGACCAAAAACACCGAACAAGACTAATCTACACTGTCTGCAGAGGACCAAAAACACCGAACAAGACTAATTTATGGTGTCTGCAGAGGACCAAAAACACCGAACAAGACTAATCTACACTGTCTGCGGAGGACCAAAAACACCGAACAAGACTAATCTACACTGTCTGCGGAGGACCAAAAACACCGAACAAGACTAATCTATTGTGTCTGCAGAGGACCAAAAACACCGAACAAGACTAATCTACGGTGTCTGTGGAGGACCAAAAACACCGAACAAGAGTGATCTCCACTGTCTGCGGAGGACCAAAAACACCGAACAAGACTAATCTATGGTGTCTGCGGAGGACCAAAAACACCGAACAAGACTAATCTACACTGTCTGCAGAGGACCAAAAACACCGAACAAGACTAATCTATTGTGTCTGCAGAGGACCAAAAAAACCGAACAAGACTAATCTACACTGTCCGCGGAGGACCAAAAACACCGAACAAGACTAATCTACACTGTCTGCGGAGGACCAAAAACACCGAACAAGACTAATCTATGGTGTCTGCAGAGGACCAAAAACACCGAACAAGACTAATCTATGGTGACTGCGGAGGACCAAACACACCGAACACAACTAATCTACAATGTCTGTGGAGGACCAAAAACACCGAACAAGACTAATCTATGGTGACTGCGGAGGACCAAACACACCGAACACAACTAATCTACACTGTCTGCGGATGACCAAAAACACCGAACAAGACTAATCTACACTGTCTGCAGAGGACCAAAAACACCGAACAAGACTAATTTATGGTGTCTGCAGAGGACCAAAAACACCGAACAAGACTAATCTACACTGTCTGCGGAGGACCAAAAACACCGAACAAGACTAATCTACACTGTCTGCGGAGGACCAAAAACACCGAACAAGACTAATCTATTGTGTCTGCAGAGGACCAAAAACACCGAACAAGACTAATCTACGGTGTCTGTGGAGGACCAAAAACACCGAACAAGAGTGATCTCCACTGTCTGCGGAGGACCAAAAACACCGAACAAGACTAATCTACGGTGACTGTGGAGGACCAAAAACACCGAACACAACTAATCTACAATGTCTGCGGAGGACCAAAAACACCGAACAAGACTAATCTATGTTGTCTGCAGAGGACCAAAAACACCGAACACAACTAATCTACACTGTCTGCGGAGGACCAAAAACACCGAACAAGTCTAATCTACACTGTCTGCAGAGGACCAAAAACACCGAACAAGACTAATTTATCTTGTCTGCAGAGGACCAAAAACACCGAACAAGACTAATGTACGGTGTCTGCGGAGGACCAATAACACCGAACAAGAGTAATCTACACTGTCTGCGGAGGACCAAAAACACCGAACAAGACTAATCTATGGTGTCTGCAGAGGACCAAAAACACCGAACAAGACTAATCTATGGTGACTGTGGAGGACCAAACACACCGAACACAACTAATCTACAATGTCTGTGGAGGACCAAAAACACCGAACAAGACTAATCTATGGTGTCTGCGGAGGACCAAAAACACCAAACACAACTAATCTACAATGTCTGTGGAGGACCAAAAACACCGAACAAGACTAATCTACACTGTCTGCAGAGGACCAAAAACACCGAACAAGACTAATTTATGGTGTCTGCAGAGGACCAAAAACACCGAACAAGACTAATCTACACTGTCTGCGGAGGACCAAAAACACCGAACAAGACTAATCTACACTGTCTGCGGAGGACCAAAAACACCGAACAAGACTAATCTATTGTGTCTGCAGAGGACCAAAAACACCGAACAAGACTAACCTACGGTGTCTGTGGAGGACCAAAAACACCGAACAAGAGTGATCTCCACTGTCTGCGGAGGACCAAAAACACCGAACAAGACTAATCTATGGTGTCTGCGGAGGACCAAAAACACCGAACAAGACTAATCTACACTGTCTGCAGAGGACCAAAAACACCGAACAAGACTAATTTATGGTGTCTGCAGAGGACCAAAAACACCGAACAAGACTAATCTACGGTGTCTGCGGAGGACCAATAACACCGAACAAGACTAATCTACACTGTCTGCGGAGGACCAAAAACACCGAACAAGACTAATCTATTGTGTCTGCAGAGGACCAAAAAAACCGAACAAGACTAATCTACGGTGTCTGTGGAGGACCAAAAACACCTAACATGACTAATCTACACTGTCTGCGGAGGACCAAAAACACCGAACAAGACTAATCTACACTGTCTGCGGAGGACCAAAAACACCGAACAAGACTAATCTACACTGTCTGCGGAGGACCAAAAACACCGAACAAGACTAATCTATGGTGTCTGCAGAGGACCAAAAACACCGAACAAGACTAATCTATGGTGACTGTGGAGGACCAAACACACCGAACACAACTAATTTACAATGTCTGTGGAGGACCAAAAACACCGAACAAGACTAATCTATGGTGTCTGCGGAGGACCAAAAACACCAAACACAACTAATCTACACTGTCTGCGGATGACCAAAAACACCGAACAAGACTAATCTACACTGTCTGCAGAGGACCAAAAACACCGAACAAGACTAATTTATGGTGTCTGCAGAGGACCAAAAACACCGAACAAGACTAATCTACACTGTCTGCGGAGGACCAAAAACACCGAACAAGACTAATCTACACTGTCTGCGGAGGACCAAAAACACCGAACAAGACTAATCTATTGTGTCTGCAGAGGACCAAAAACACCGAACAAGACTAATCTACGGTGTCTGTGGAGGACCAAAAACACCGAACAAGAGTGATCTCCACTGTCTGCGGAGGACCAAAAACACCGAACAAGACTAATCTATGGTGTCTGCGGAGGACCAAAAACACCGAACAAGACTAATCTACACTGTCTGCAGAGGACCAAAAACACCGAACAAGACTAATCTATTGTGTCTGCAGAGGACCAAAAAAACCGAACAAGACTAATCTACACTGTCCGCGGAGGACCAAAAACACCGAACAAGACTAATCTACACTGTCTGCGGAGGACCAAAAACACCGAACAAGACTAATCTATGGTGTCTGCAGAGGACCAAAAACACCGAACAAGACTAATCTATGGTGACTGCGGAGGACCAAACACACCGAACACAACTAATCTACAATGTCTGTGGAGGACCAAAAACACCGAACAAGACTAATCTATGGTGTCTGCGGAGGACCAAAAACACCAAACACAACTAATCTACACTGTCTGCGGAGGACCAAAAACACCGAACAAGACTAATCTATGGTGTCTGCAGAGGACCAAAAACACCGAACAAGACTAATCTACGGTGTCTGTGGAGGACCAAAAACACCGAACAAGAGTGATCTCCACTGTCTGCGGAGGACCAAAAACACCGAACAAGACTAATCTATGGTGTCTGCGGAGGACCAAAAACACCGAACAAGACTAATCTACGGTGTCTGCGGAGGACCAATAACACCGAACAAGACTAATCTACACTGTCTGCGGAGGACCAAACACACCGAACAAAACTAATCTATGGTGTCTGCGGAGGACCAAAAAAACCGAACAAGACTAATCTACGGTGTCTGTGGAGGACCAAAAACACCTAACATGACTAATCTACACTGTCTGCGGAGGACCAAAAACACCGAACAAGACTAATCTACACTGTCTGCGGAGGACCAAAAACACCGAACAAGACTAATCTACACTGTCCGCGGAGGACCAAAAACACCGAACAAGACTAATCTACACTGTCTGCGGAGGACCAAAAACACCGAACAAGACTAATCTATGGTGTCTGCGGAGGACCAAAAACACCGAACAAGACTAAACTATGGTGTCTGTGGAGGACCAAAAATACCGAACAAGACTAATCTATGGTGTCTGCAGAGGACCAAAAACACCGAACAAGACTAATCTATGGTGACTGTGGAGGACCAAACACACCGAACACAACTAATCTACAATGTCTGTGGAGGACCAAAAACACCGAACAAGACTAATCTATGGTGTCTGCGGAGGACCAAAAACACCAAACACAACTAATCTACACTGTCTGCGGATGACCAAAAACACCGAACAAGACTAATCTACACTGTCTGCAGAGGACCAAAAACACCGAACAAGACTAATTTATGGTGTCTGCAGAGGACCAAAAACACCGAACAAGACTAATCTACACTGTCTGCGGAGGACCAAAAACACCGAACAAGACTAATCTACACTGTCTGTGGAGGACCAAAAACACCGAACAAGAGTGATCTCCACTGTCTGCGGAGGACCAAAAACACCGAACAAGACTAACCTATGGTGTCTGCGGAGGACCAAAAAAACCGAACAAGACTAATCTACACTGTCTGCGGAGGACCAAAAACACCGAACAAGACTAATCTATGTTGTCTGCAGAGGACCAAAAACACCGAACAAGACTAATCTATGGTGTCTGCGGAGGACCAAAAAAACCGAACAAGACTAATCTACACTGTCTGCGGAGGACCAAAAACACCGAACAAGACTAATCTATGTTGTCTGCAGAGGACCAAAAACACCGAACAAGACTAATCTATGGTGTCTGCGGAGGACCAAAAACACCGAACAAGACTAATCTATGGTGTCTGCGGAGGACCAAAAACACCGAACAAGACTAATCTATGGTGTCTGCGGAGGACCAAAAACAACGAACAAGACTAATCTATGGTGTCTGCGGAGGACCAAAAACACCGAACAAGACTAATCTACACTGTCTGCGGAGGACCAAATCACCGAACAAGACTAATCTACACTGTCTGCAGAGGACCAAAAACACCGAACAAGTCTAATCTACACTGTCTGCGGAGGACTAAAAACACTGAACAAGACTAATCTACACTGTCTGCAGAGGACCAAAAACACGGAACAAGACTAATCTACACTGTCTGCGGAGGACCAAAAACACCGAACAAGACTAATCTATGGTGTCTGCGGAGGACCAAAAAGACCGAACAAGACTAATCTATGGTGTCTGTGGAGGACCAAAAATACCGAACAAGATTAATCTATGGTGTCTGCAGAGGACCAAAAACACCGAACAAGACTAATCTACGGTGACTGTGGAGGACCAAAAACACCGAACACAACTAATCTACAATGTCTGCGGAGGACCAAAAACACCGAACAAGACTAATCTATGTTGTCTGCAGAGGACCAAAAACACCGAACACAACTAATCTACACTGTTTGCGGAGGACCAAAAACACCGAACAAGTCTAATCTACACTGTCTGCAGAGGACCAAAAACACCGAACAAGACTAATTTATGGTGTCTGCAGAGGACCAAAAACACCGAACAAGACTAATCTACGGTGTCTGCGGAGGACCAATAACACCGAACAAGACTAATCTACACTGTCTGCGGAGGACCAAAAACACCGAACAAGACTAATCTATTGTGTATGCAGAGGACCAAAAAAACCGAACAAGACTAGTCTACGGTGTCTGTGGAGGACCAAAAACACCTAACATGACTAATCTACACTGTCTGCGGAGGACCAAAAACACCGAACAAGACTAATCTCCACTGTCTGCGGAGGACCAAAAACACCGAACAAGACTAATCTACACTGTCCGCGGACGACCAAAAACACCGAACAAGACTAATCTATGGTGTCTGCGGAGGACCAAAAAAACCGAACAAGACTAATCTACACTGTCTGCAGAGGACCAAAAACACCGAACAAGACTAATCTATGTTGTCTGCAGAGGACCAAAAACACCGAACACAACTAATCTACACTGTCTGCGGAGGACCAAAAACACCGAACAAGTCTAATCTACACTGTCTGCAGAGGACCAAAAACACCGAACAAGACTAATTTATCTTGTCTGCAGAGGACCAAAAACACCGAACAAGACTAATGTACGGTGTCTGCGGAGGACCAATAACACCGAACAAGAGTAATCTACACTGTCTGCGGAGGACCAAAAACACCGAACAAGACTAATCTATGGTGTCTGCAGAGGACCAAAAACACCGAACAAGACTAATCTATGGTGACTGTGGAGGACCAAACACACCGAACACAACTAATCTACAATGTCTGTGGAGGACCAAAAACACCGAACAAGACTAATCTATGGTGTCTGCGGAGGACCAAAAACACCAAACACAACTAATCTACAATGTCTGTGGAGGACCAAAAACACCGAACAAGACTAATCTACACTGTCTGCAGAGGACCAAAAACACCGAACAAGACTAATTTATGGTGTCTGCAGAGGACCAAAAACACCGAACAAGACTAATCTACACTGTCTGCGGAGGACCAAAAACACCGAACAAGACTAATCTACACTGTCTGCGGAGGACCAAAAACACCGAACAAGACTAATCTATTGTGTCTGCAGAGGACCAAAAACACCGAACAAGACTAATCTACGGTGTCTGTGGAGGACCAAAAACACCGAACAAGAGTGATCTCCACTGTCTGCGGAGGACCAAAAACACCGAACAAGACTAATCTATGGTGTCTGCGGAGGACCAAAAACACCGAACAAGACTAATCTACACTGTCTGCAGAGGACCAAAAACACCGAACAAGACTAATTTATGGTGTCTGCAGAGGACCAAAAACACCGAACAAGACTAATCTACGGTGTCTGCGGAGGACCAATAACACCGAACAAGACTAATCTACACTGTCTGCGGAGGACCAAAAACACCGAACAAGACTAATCTATTGTGTCTGCAGAGGACCAAAAAAACCGAACAAGACTAATCTACGGTGTCTGTGGAGGACCAAAAACACCTAACATGACTAATCTACACTGTCTGCGGAGGACCAAAAACACCGAACAAGACTAATCTACACTGTCTGCGGAGGACCAAAAACACCGAACAAGACTAATCTACACTGTCTGCGGAGGACCAAAAACACCGAACAAGACTAATCTATGGTGTCTGCAGAGGACCAAAAACACCGAACAAGACTAATCTATGGTGACTGTGGAGGACCAAACACACCGAACACAACTAATTTACAATGTCTGTGGAGGACCAAAAACACCGAACAAGACTAATCTATGGTGTCTGCGGAGGACCAAAAACACCAAACACAACTAATCTACACTGTCTGCGGATGACCAAAAACACCGAACAAGACTAATCTACACTGTCTGCAGAGGACCAAAAACACCGAACAAGACTAATTTATGGTGTCTGCAGAGGACCAAAAACACCGAACAAGACTAATCTACACTGTCTGCGGAGGACCAAAAACACCGAACAAGACTAATCTACACTGTCTGCGGAGGACCAAAAACACCGAACAAGACTAATCTATTGTGTCTGCAGAGGACCAAAAACACCGAACAAGACTAATCTACGGTGTCTGTGGAGGACCAAAAACACCGAACAAGAGTGATCTCCACTGTCTGCGGAGGACCAAAAACACCGAACAAGACTAATCTATGGTGTCTGCGGAGGACCAAAAACACCGAACAAGACTAATCTACACTGTCTGCAGAGGACCAAAAACACCGAACAAGACTAATCTATTGTGTCTGCAGAGGACCAAAAAAACCGAACAAGACTAATCTACACTGTCCGCGGAGGACCAAAAACACCGAACAAGACTAATCTACACTGTCTGCGGAGGACCAAAAACACCGAACAAGACTAATCTATGGTGTCTGCAGAGGACCAAAAACACCGAACAAGACTAATCTATGGTGACTGCGGAGGACCAAACACACCGAACACAACTAATCTACAATGTCTGTGGAGGACCAAAAACACCGAACAAGACTAATCTATGGTGTCTGCGGAGGACCAAAAACACCAAACACAACTAATCTACACTGTCTGCGGATGACCAAAAACACCGAACAAGACTAATCTACACTGTCTGCAGAGGACCAAAAACACCTAACAAGACTAATTTATGGTGTCTGCAGAGGACCAAAAACACCGAACAAGACTAATCTACACTGTCTGCGGAGGACCAAAAACACCGAACAAGACTAATCTACACTGTCTGCGGAGGACCAAAAACACCGAACAAGACTAATCTATTGTGTCTGCAGAGGACCAAAAACACCGAACAAGACTAATCTACGGTGTCTGTGGAGGACCAAAAACACCGAACAAGAGTGATCTCCACTGTCTGCGGAGGACCAAAAACACCGAACAAGACTAATCTATGGTGTCTGCGGAGGACCAAAAACACCGAACAAGACTAATCTACACTGTCTGCAGAGGACCAAAAACACCGAACAAGACTAATTTATGGTGTCTGCAGAGGACCAAAAACACCGAACAAGACTAATCTACGGTGTCTGCGGAGGACCAATAACACCGAACAAGACTAATCTACACTGTCTGCGGAGGACCAAAAACACCGAACAAGACTAATCTATTGTGTCTGCAGAGGACCAAAAAAACCGAACAAGACTAATCTACGGTGTCTGTGGAGGACCAAAAACACCTAACATGACTAATCTACACTGTCTGCGGAGGACCAAAAACACCGAACAAGACTAATCTACACTGTCTGCGGAGGACCAAAAACACCGAACAAGACTAATCTACACTGTCCGCGGAGGACCAAAAACACCGAACAAGACTAATCTACACTGTCTGCGGAGGACCAAAAACACCGAACAAGACTAATCTACACTGTCTGCGGAGGACCAAAAACACCGAACAAGACTAATCTATGGTGTCTGCAGAGGACCAAAAACACCGAACAAGACTAATCTATGGTGACTGTGGAGGACCAAACACACCGAACACAACTAATTTACAATGTCTGTGGAGGACCAAAAACACCGAACAAGACTAATCTATGGTGTCTGCGGAGGACCAAAAACACCAAACACAACTAATCTACACTGTCTGCGGATGACCAAAAACACCGAACAAGACTAATCTACACTGTCTGCAGAGGACCAAAAACACCGAACAAGACTAATTTATGGTGTCTGCAGAGGACCAAAAACACCGAACAAGACTAATCTACACTGTCTGCGGAGGACCAAAAACACCGAACAAGACTAATCTACACTGTCTGCGGAGGACCAAAAACACCGAACAAGACTAATCTATTGTGTCTGCAGAGGACCAAAAACACCGAACAAGACTAATCTACGGTGTCTGTGGAGGACCAAAAACACCGAACAAGAGTGATCTCCACTGTCTGCGGAGGACCAAAAACACCGAACAAGACTAATCTATGGTGTCTGCGGAGGACCAAAAACACCGAACAAGACTAATCTACACTGTCTGCAGAGGACCAAAAACACCGAACAAGACTAATCTATTGTGTCTGCAGAGGACCAAAAAAACCGAACAAGACTAATCTACACTGTCCGCGGAGGACCAAAAACACCGAACAAGACTAATCTACACTGTCTGCGGAGGACCAAAAACACCGAACAAGACTAATCTATGGTGTCTGCAGAGGACCAAAAACACCGAACAAGACTAATCTATGGTGACTGCGGAGGACCAAACACACCGAACACAACTAATCTACAATGTCTGTGGAGGACCAAAAACACCGAACAAGACTAATCTATGGTGTCTGCGGAGGACCAAAAACACCAAACACAACTAATCTACACTGTCTGCGGATGACCAAAAACACCGAACAAGACTAATCTACACTGTCTGCAGAGGACCAAAAACACCTAACAAGACTAATTTATGGTGTCTGCAGAGGACCAAAAACACCGAACAAGACTAATCTACACTGTCTGCGGAGGACCAAAAACACCGAACAAGACTAATCTACACTGTCTGCGGAGGACCAAAAACACCGAACAAGACTAATCTATTGTGTCTGCAGAGGACCAAAAACACCGAACAAGACTAATCTACGGTGTCTGTGGAGGACCAAAAACACCGAACAAGAGTGATCTCCACTGTCTGCGGAGGACCAAAAACACCGAACAAGACTAATCTATGGTGTCTGCGGAGGACCAAAAACACCGAACAAGACTAATCTACACTGTCTGCAGAGGACCAAAAACACCGAACAAGACTAATTTATGGTGTCTGCAGAGGACCAAAAACACCGAACAAGACTAATCTACGGTGTCTGCGGAGGACCAATAACACCGAACAAGACTAATCTACACTGTCTGCGGAGGACCAAAAACACCGAACAAGACTAATCTATTGTGTCTGCAGAGGACCAAAAAAACCGAACAAGACTAATCTACGGTGTCTGTGGAGGACCAAAAACACCTAACATGACTAATCTACACTGTCTGCGGAGGACCAAAAACACCGAACAAGACTAATCTACACTGTCTGCGGAGGACCAAAAACACCGAACAAGACTAATCTACACTGTCCGCGGAGGACCAAAAACACCGAACAAGACTAATCTACACTGTCTGCGGAGGACCAAAAACACCGAACAAGACTAATCTATGGTGTCTGCGGAGGACCAAAAACACCGAACAAGACTAATCTACACTGTCTGCAGAGGACCAAAAACACCGAACAAGACTAATTTATGGTGTCTGCAGAGGACCAAAAACACCGAACAAGACTAATCTACACTGTCTGCGGAGGACCAAAAACACCGAACAAGACTAATCTATTGTGTCTGCAGAGGACCAAAAACACCGAACAAGACTAATCTACGGTGTCTGTGGAGGACCAAAAACACCGAACAAGAGTGATCTCCACTGTCTGCGGAGGACCAAAAACACCGAACAAGACTAATCTATGGTGTCTGCGGAGGACCAAAAACACCGAACAAGACTAATCTACACTGTCTGCAGAGGACCAAAAACACCGAACAAGACTAATTTATGGTGTCTGCAGAGGACCAAAAACACCGAACAAGACTAATCTACGGTGTCTGCGGAGGACCAATAACACCGAACAAGACTAATCTACACTGTCTGCGGAGGACCAAAAACACCGAACAATACTATTCTATTGTGTCTGCAGAGGACCAAAAAAACCGAACAAGACTAATCTACACTGTCCGCGGAGGGCCAAAAACACCGAACAAGACTAATCTACACTGTCTGCGGAGGACCAAAAACACCGAACAAGACTAATCTATGGTGTCTGCTGAGGACCAAAAACACCGAACAAGACTAATCTATGGTGACTGTGGAGGACCAAACACACCGAACACAACTAATCTACAATGTCTGTGGAGGACCAAAAACACCGAACAAGACTAATCTATGGTGTCTGCGGAGGACCAAATACACCAAACACAACTAATCTACACTGTCTGCGGATGACCAAAAACACCGAACAAGACTAATCTACACTGTCTGCAGAGGACCAAAAACACCGAACAAGACTAATTTATGGTGTCTGCAGAGGACCAAAAACACCGAACAAGACTAATCTACACTGTCTGCGGAGGACCAAAAACACCGAACAAGACTAATCTACACTGTCTGCGGAGGACCAAAAACACCGAACAAGACTAATCTATTGTGTCTGCAGAGGACCAAAAACACCGAACAAGACTAATCTACGGTGTCTGTGGAGGACCAAAAACACCGAACAAGAGTGATCTCCACTGTCTGCGGAGGACCAAAAACACCGAACAAGACTAATCTATGGTGTCTGCGGAGGACCAAAAACACCGAACAAGACTAATCTACACTGTCTGCAGAGGACCAAAAACACCGAACAAGACTAATTTATGGTGTCTGCAGAGGACCAAAAACACCGAACAAGACTAATCTACGGTGTCTGCGGAGGACCAATAACACCGAACAAGACTAATCTACACTGTCTGCGGAGGACCAAACACACCGAACAAGACTAATCTATGGTGTCTGCGGAGGACCAAAAACACCGAACAAGACTAATCTACACTGTCCGCGGAGGACCAAAAACACCGAACAAGACTAATCTACACTGTCTGCAGAGGACCAAAAACACCGAACAAGACTAATCTATTGTGTCTGCGGAGGACCAAAAACACCGAACAAGACTAATCTATGGTGTCTGTGGAGGACCAAAAATACCGAACAAGACTAATCTACACTGTCTGCAGAGGACCAAAAACACCGAACAAGATTAATCTACACTGTCTGCGGAGGACCAAAAACACCGAACAAGACTAATCTATGGTGTCCGCAGAGGACCAAAAACACCGAACAAGACTAATCTACGCTATCTGCGGAGGACCAAAAACACCAAACACAACTAATCTACACTGTCTGCGGAGGACCAAAAACACCGAACAAGACTAATCTATGGTGTCTGCGGAGGACCAAAAACACCGAACAAGACTAATCTATGGTGTCTGCAGAGGACCAAAAACACCGAAAAAGACTAATCTATGGTGTCTGCGGAGGACCAAAAACACCGAACAAGACTAATCTACACTGGCTGCCGAGGACCAAAAACACCGAACAAGACTAATCTACACTGCCTGCGGAGGACCAAAAACACCGAACACAACTAATCTACACTGTCTGCGGAGGACCAAAAACACCGAACAAGACTAATCTATGGTGTCTGCGGAGGACCAAAAACACCGAACAAGACTAATCTATGGTGATTGCGGAGGACCAAAAACACCGAACACAACTAATCTACACTGTCTGCGGAGGACCAAAAACACCGAACAAGACTAATCTATGGTGTCTGCGGAGGACCAAAAACACCGAACAAGACTAATCTACACTGTCTGCGGAGGACCAAAAACACCGAACAAGACTAATCTACACTGCCTGTGGAGGACCAAAAACACCGAACAACACTAATCTACACTGTCTGCAGAGGACCAAAAACACTGAACAAGACTAAACTACACTGTCTGCGGAGGACCAAAAACACCGAACAAGACTAATCTACACTGTCTGCGGAGGACCAAAAACACCGAACAAGACTAACTATGGTATCCACACAGGACCAAAAACACCGAACAAGACTAATCTATGGTGTCTGCGGAGGACCAAAAACACCGAACAAGACTAATCTATGGTGTCTGCGGAGGACCAAAAACACCGAACAAGACTAATCTATGGTGTCTGCGGAGGACCAAAAACACCGAACAAGACTAACCTACACTGTCTGCAGAGGACCAAAAACACCGAACAAGACTAATCTATGGTGACTGCGGAGGACCAAAAACACCGAACACAACTAATCTACACTGTCTGCGGAGGACCAAAAACACCGAACAAGATTAATCTATGGTGTCTGCGGCGGACCAAAAACACCGAACAAGACTAATCTACACTGTCTGCAGAGGACCAAAAACACCGAACAAGACTAATATATGGTGTCTGCGGAGGACCAAAAACACCGAACAAGACTAATCTACACTGTCTGCGGAGGACCAAAAACACCGAACAAGACTAATCTACACTGTCTGCGGAGGACCAAAAACACCGAACAAGACTAAACTACGGTGTCTGCGGAGGACCAAAAACACCGAACAAGACTAATATACACTGTCTGCGGAGGACCAAAAACACCGAACAAGACTAATCTACACTGTCTGCGGAGGACCAAAAACACCGAACAAGACTAATCTATGGTGTCTGCAGAGGACCAAAAACACCGAAAAAAACTAATCTATGGTGTCTGCGGAGGACCAAAAACACCGAACAACACTAATCTACACTGTCTGCAGAGGACCAAAAACACTGAACAAGAGTGATCTACACTGTCTGCGGAGGACCAAAAACACCGAACAAGACTAATCTACACTGTCGGCAGAGGACCAAAAACACCGAACAAGACTAATCTACAATGTCTGCAGAGGACCAAAAACATCGAACAAGACTAAACTACACTGTCGGCAGAGGACCAAAAACACCGAACAAGATTAATCTACACTGTCTGCGGAGGACCAAAAACACCGAACAAGACTAACTATGGTGTCCGCAGAGGACCAAAACACCGAACAAGACTAATCTACACTGTCTGCGGAAGACCAAAAACACCGAACAAGACTAATCTACGCTGTCTGCGGAGGACCAAAAACACCGAACAAGACTAATCTATGGTGTCTGCAGAGGACCAAAAACACCGAACAAGACTAATCTAGACTGTCTGCGGAGGACCAAAAACACCGAACAAGACTAATCTACACTGTCTGCAGAGGACCAAAAACACCGAACAAGACTAATCTATGGTGTCTGCAGAGGACCAAAAACACCGAACAAGTCTAATCTACACTGTCTGCGGAGGACCAAAAACACCGAAAAAGACTAATCTACACTGCCTGCGGAGGACCAAAAACACCGAACAACACTAATCTACACTGTCTGCAGAGGACCAAAAACACTGAACAAGACTAAACTACACTGTCTGCGGAGGACCAAAAACACCGAACAAAACTAATCTATGGTGTCTGCGGAGGACCAAAAACACCGAACAAGACTAATCTATGGTGTCTGCGGAGGACCAAAAACAACGAACAAGACTAATCTACACTGTCTGCGGAGGACCAAAAACACCGAAGAAGATGTTGTGACTTCTCTTATATACACTATTGTAGTATTACTATTCGTGGGTTACTAACTTAATCACTAATATATATAAGTACACAGAGACGAGGATGCGGCACAAGTCTCATCTTTACTGACGGAGACATCACACACTACTAGGCTCTACCAGTGTATTACAGAACTCAGTAGTGGTGACAGTCCCACACAATCGAGCACCGAGTGCTCGATCCAATACACCACATCCCTCTTTTCCAACTGAGATGTGGCCTACTCATCAGTTGCTTCAACAGTAGACCCTTTACCGAACCATTAACACTATGGCATTAACACTGAACAAGTCTTTTCTACTTGCATACTTGAATGATTAATACAGCATGTTTTTTTTAAATGACAGATGACTCTCATTAAACAACATAAACCATTTCCTTTTCACATTCTGGTGTTTAGCATGTAAACATTTTGAACATTCAGCAATCTTGCAACATTTCAGGTTAAACACACCTTGTACTCTTTGTTTCACCTTCTTTTTTTTCTTTTTCTTTTTCTTAATAAACACTTGAATGATCACACAAAAGAACCCTGAGGTTAGTCATTGTTTCTGGCAGGGCGCCTAACTGCTCTGCCGCACTTTGTGTAGCATGTGGGTGTACTGCCTGTAGTCACCGGAGGAGGGTCGTGTGGTGGCAGGTCATGTGGTGGTGAGTCGACTGGCACAGGCGCTTGTGAGGGTGAGGGTTGTACCTCTGGGTCAAAATGTTCATCACTGTCCGTGTCTCTGAATAGGCTCGGATGTATCTTCTTCAGATGTCGCCTGTTCCTTCTTTGCATCCTGCCAGCCGGTGTCTGCACAGTGTAGGACCGTGGTTCATCTCGCTGTCGGATGACAACGGCAGGCTCCCAGCCGCGCCGCGTTTGCGTGTGTACGGTGTCTCCTGGGGTCAACACTGGCAGGAGCTTTGCACGCTGGTCGTAACGTTGTTTTTGGCGGAACTGCAGGTTCCGGATCTTGCTGTGAATGTGCTGTGAGACTGATTGTGTCAGCACAGCACTGGAGCACGGAAGTGTACTTCGTAGAACTCTCCCCATCAACATTTGTGCAGGTGATACGTCCAGTCCTGTCACCGGTGTGTTCCTCAGTGACAGCAGCACCAGATGTGGGTCAGTGCCGGTCTGCATTGCCTTCTTCAGCGCATGTTTCACTGTCTTTATGGCTCTCTCAGCCATGCCATTTGAAGAGGGAAAACCTGGGCTGGAGTGTGTGAGCTTGAACTCCCATGAAGCTGCAAATGACTTCATCTCATAGCTGGCAAATGGGACATGGTCACTCACTATCTCCCTAGGAATCCCGTGTCTGGCAAACACAGACTTCATCTTCTGGATTACTGTGTATGCTGTTATGTCAGATATGTTGAGCACTTCAGGATATTTGGTTAGGTAATCAACTAACAACAGGTATGACTGACCGTGTAGCTCGAAGATGTCAGCTCCGACTTTCATCCATGGCAGTTCTGGGACCTGATGCGGCATAAGTGGCTCCGCCTGCTGTTTGGGCTGTAGCTGCTGGCATTGCACGCACTTTTCCACCATTGCCTCTATATCTCGTGCCATGCCAGGCCAGTAGAGAGACTTTCTTGCTCTGGCTTTTGTGCGCTGCACTCCTTGGTGTGCAAGATGCAGCTTCTTCAAAATCGTGCTCCTGAAGCTCTGGGGTATGATGATTTTGTCTCCGACCAAGACAATGTCATCTTCCATGCTTATAATGTCCTTTACTGCCCAGTAGGCGTGTAGTTTTCTGTCCAAACTTTTCTTTTTCATGGGCCGGCCTTTCTTGTGTTTCTCACACACAGCTTGCAGCACGCTATCTGCTGCCGTTGCTTTCTTTAATTGGCTGAGTGTTTCCTCGCTCAAGGCATCTGTGGCATCCAAGGCATACACAACTCTCTCATCACAAGGGTTTTCATCAATATGGTCACCTTCTCTGCTAGCTGTAGCGCGTGAGAGCGTGTCGGCAATGTACATGTGCTTGCCTGGTGTGTATGTTACACTCAGATCATACCTCTGCAGTTGTAAAAGCATACCTTGCAGCCACGCAGGTGCTTTGCTCAGCGGCTTGCGCATGATGACCTCCAGAGGCTTATGATCGCACTGGACAGTTACTGGTCTGCCGTAGACATACTGGTGGAATCTCTTAGCAGCAAACACTATAGCGAGCAACTCTTTCTCTATCTGTGCGTACCTCTTTTCTGTGTCGGTGAGTGCTCGTGAGGCATAGCACACTGGGCGGTCGTCCTGCATCAGACAGGCTCCCAGTCCATCCTTTGAGGAGTCTGCTTGTAGAGTGAGAGGCTGCTTGTGATCGTAGTATCTCAGCACAGGGGGTTGTGTGAGGGTGGTCTTTAGTGCCTTTAGCGCTGAGCTGTGGTGCGGGCACCATTGCCACGCTACATCCTTATTGAGCAGCTGTCTGAGGGGTGCCGTGAGTGAGGCTTCGTTTGGTATTAGTCCATGGGCCAGACGATATTTCGGTACACTCAAGGTGGCAAAACTTACTTATAATTTTTGAAAGGATCCATGTCTGTAGATGATATTTTGGTATGATAACCATTCCTGAGTGGCAGCTGTATCACAGTTATCAGCTCATGAAGTTAACCACCCGCTAAACTAAATTGCATTTTAGACGCTGGTGCATATCCTGGTTTAGCCTCATGGTCAGGACATTTTTCAATGTTCTATAATATTGTCTTTGGTATCATTTTAAAGGGGACCTTCTTAGCTTTCATTCAAGCCCTGTTGTGGATATTTCTCACAAATATAGAGGTCACTTGAGCTCTTCAACCCGTCAATAACACACATCTTTCTGCAATGTTCGCCTAAACTATATACTTTCTTTTAGCCCTGTGGCATCTAGGAATATCAGGGACACAAAACACAAAAACTGGAATACTCACAGGACTATAAAGATTCAGGAAATGTATAATATACCCATACTATTTCATTGTGTGAGGTGATTGTGAGCCTTAAATGAGAACTAGACCAAAGCCAGTTAGGTCACAAACTGGTCTCTATACATTTGTTTAAATACACAATCAAAATACATGATAAAAAGGAATACCATAGTGAGGTAATGAACTATTTTAATATTTTAAACAACATTGACATTTACATATACTTAGTCAATGATACATGTAATCCCATATCATTAGTGGGTATATGTAATGGTAATGGGTAGGGTAATGGGTATATGTGAATATGGTTACATTTTTGTTATCAAGCTCTGGGTAACCAAGTCCAGAATCAACATCCTGTGCATCAATAGACTACTACCACAGTAATACCATCAGAATCATCACACTGTCATTCATCAAACTGCTCGTTTCTCTCATCATCTGACTCCCCAAGTTCAAAGTCCAGTTCTGGACCATCCTGCTGTTTTTGGTTACTGCAGGTCTGTAACCTGCACATGTCTGTGCATGGAAGTCCATTTGACAGGCACATGCAGCTTGGCATTTTGCATGAATGCACACACTTGCATGTTAGCATTTCCAAGACCACATCTGGTGCAGGTGGGGAGCGCATCCAGTAAATGGCCAGCTTGCCTTCATCGTCTGTCCATCCATACTCAGTAGGGCTTGGCACCACAGGGTTAGCCTGCAGACAGCACTTCCATATTGCTGCCTGATAGTTGGCTCGTTGAACATGCATAAAGAGACAGTCTCTACATGGTGGCAGCTGGCTGGACTCAACCTCTCCCCTTTTGGTGCAGAAGAGCTGGTAACGCAGTTTGTTCACCTCAGCAGTGCTGCTATTAGCAACATACATCCGACAGGTGAACTGCTCAATTTTCTGGAACAGCTCATCACTCACATTCCATGTCTGTCCCAGTTGACTAAAAGTCTCTTGGCAGGAAGTGTGCTTTCTCACTATCTTCAGGGCATTCAGCTTCCCTCGACCAGCGAATGCACTGACAGTGTCGCAGCCTGTGAAGGCATATAAGCCAATTAGGCTGTCACAGATGCTGTCTCCAAGTGAACTTGCCAGTTTGGTGATGTCGACAAACCGTGTGCGGTTCTGAGTCCCACACTTCTGGTAGATGGGACAGGTGATGTCCTTCTGGAAGCCAAGACAAAGCACCATGACATCAGTGTCCTCAGCTGTGATGATAACTGACTTTGAGCCCGCATTTGCTGCATGCAATGCATGCAGGAGCAGACGGGTGTCAGCTTCTTCATGTGTGGAGTGCAGTTCTGCTGCTTCCTCACACCCATCTTCTGTCAACTTGTAGCAGGTTTCCTCACAGGTCATGTACAACACCTTGCCATGCAGCATAGCTCTGTATCGTGGGAGTTCCCACTCTTCCACCAGAAACTTGATGAGACTGGTCTTGTTGGAGGAACTGCACAGATATTTTCTCCACTGCTGGACGTGGTGTCCCCTTGCAAGATTCTTGTACTGGAGAGTGATGTCTCCACCCCGGTTCAGTCGTTCAGCATCTTTGATCGAAGTCTGGTGATAGACATCAAAAACAACATCAATCCTCCCACTCTGTGCTCCCTCATGGAGGACCTGGGTCAAGGCTGACTCTGCCACCTGTGCAAAGGTTTTGTTGTTGCCATTCATTTTTTGGACCAGGCTCATCCCATCAATGATGGAAGTAGATAGGATTGGGATGTCTTCTGCAGGAGATACATTCTTTTCAAGCTCTCTGGCAAGTGCAGCCTTGTTTGTTTTTCGTAAGGACCCATCAGCATTTGCCAGTGCCCATGGTAGTGGGCCCAATGGGTAGGCAAGGACATCCTTCAGATTCACCTTACTGCTTTCAGCCACCAGGATCATGTGACTGAAAAGGTTTCTATCTGCCTTCAGAACCACATCCTGTGCTTTCTTTCCATGAGCTTGTTTTGTGCTGACATTGGAGAATGTTTTCAGACTTTGCTTGGTCATCTTGTCGTGGAATTTAACAGGTGGTGGGTCTGCATCTAACCTTGTTTGCTGGAATGCTTGGTAGGCCTCTTCTCCTTTCTCAAGAGCTCTCAAGAGATCTATGGTCACATCAGGTGGAGCCATGTTGCCAGTGGAGAGGCTAACCAAATCAATCTCATCAGGGGACATAGGATTGAGCCAGTTATTCTCCATAAGGTCCATGAGAGACTGGACATCTGCTTCATCTCTCTTGATCCTTGGACTCTGTAGATCTGGATGAGACCATTTGCACCTGCCTTGACCTGTCAGGTCTCTCAGCTGTCTGAGGTACATGCTTCTATACTCAGCTGTGAGATAATATTTGGTCACAGCTCCTGGCTTCAAGCTGAATCCCTTTGTCCCTCCAGCTGTTTGGGTGTCTTTGTTCACCGTTTCTTCTATAGCTTGGTCAACAGGGATTCGGCCAAAGGGATTGGTGGAGCCCAGTTGGACTGAGAAGCCTCCTTCCATGAATTCTGTGTACACATCTGGGTGTGTGATGGGCAGCTCAGACATCTGGGCGTAGTAGTAGGGGAGGTAGCGTGCATAATTCATCCTGTCATAAGCAAAGCACCATGGGATCATTGCTTGAATGCTAGCCAAGTGTAGCATCCAGTCTCCCTCTCTGGATGCTCGGATGAGCCCCAACAAGATTTCAACCATGTCCAAATAGGACATCCGAAGTTCGAGAGGCTGCCCTTTCCACCTCTAAGGAACTCACGGTAGACTTCAAATAGATCCATGATGCGTGTACAAGAGCTGTTCTCGAGGACCTCCTTCAAAGCATGTTGTGAGACTTCTTTCCCAAGGCTGTCAATGGTCTTCAGTGTCTCATTCAGGTGAACCATGTCATTCCTGTGAGTTTCTTCCAACCAGGACAGGAAACCATTCAAGGTCAGTCGCATGAGAGCCTCATACAGGAGCTTGTGTAGTCGCACTGCCCTGTTGTACTTGCGGCCATCCATAACACCAGCAATTGAGCCTTCTGCAATCATGCCAGACTCAATGCAGAGGTCTTTGAGTCCAGCATCTTGGAAACGCTTTCCTATTATTGCCAGCAGTGTGCAGATGGTGTGGAATACCCCAAGCCTAACGATGATATCATGGAACTTGTCATGGTGTTTCCATGTGATCTCGACAGCCTTCGCATACAGGTCAAAGACACAGACAATCTTCCTCAGGCCTAAGCACTACATGATGCTCAGTGACTGGTTAAGCACCTCGTTGACAGTAGACATTTGTGTCGCTGGAGCATTGATGGTAGGCAGATAGCCTATATTGTCGGGGATGACCGTCATCTCTCCTCGAGTCAGGATGTTGAAGCCTGTCCAGCTGCTGACTGACTGTTCTTCTTGTTGTGACATGCGTGCTAGGACCCAAAGAAGGTTTTTCTCTCTGGCAAGCTTAGTATTGGCTGCAGTATCGGCATCTGACTTTTTGCTTTGTGGTGGCCCTACCCGTTGTCCAGCATTGTAAGTTGGTAACATTGGTGGGGATCCATCAATGCTTCTCTTCTTTGTTTTGGGATCAGTGGGCATGGGTTGGACAGGAAGTGGGTTGACTGGCTTTGCTTGCACAGCAATCCCATTGACTCTGTGAGATGTTCCCTCACCACTGACAGTTTCTTCAAGACGGTCGATATTGTCCCAGGCTAAAGTTGTGAATATGCCAGGATGGATGTTAGCTGGAAGGGCAATGCCACTCCCTGATGATGAGAGTTTCTGGAGACACAGGGCAGTGTTGATCTCTTCCATCTGTGAATAGGACACACTGTGACCAAGTCGGTTGAGGATGTTTATCAACTCTACATTTCCTGTCAACGATTTGACACTGAATGGCAGAACAATGTGCTTGGAAGGCTTGGTATTTCCACATGTCACTGCATATACTATGTCATGGCCAAATGACTGCAGAAGGCACTGCACTCTCTGGGATGCATGATCAGGATCATTTGAGCCTGTGAGTAGAGAGTACAGGAAGATAATGAGCGACTCTGGAATGGTAGGACATTCTGCTTCTGGTTTGACTTCAGGCGGCCAGGTTTGAGGAACATCTTGACTTTTAATGTCTGCTCTCAATTTGATGGCTGCTTTGGCTATAACATCTTGTGCACTGACACTTTTCAGGGTCTGCAGCTCCCTTTTGAGAGACTGATTTTCTTTGGCAAGTTCCCTCATGGACAAGTTATCGGGATAGAGGAGGAATTTTCCTTTCTCATCAGGGAATATCTGCAAGGCTCCAGCAAACTCACTCTCCAGGTTTCGCCTTATGTGCTTCTTGGTTGATTCCTTGACTTGGGCAATGCCTTGGGAGTTCATTGAAGCTACCAGTCTAGAAGAGAGATCAGTCATTGTCATCACTTGAGGATTGCCAAAAAGCTCCATCCTGATGAAGAGGAACAGCTCATTGTATGTCTTATTCACAGCAGCTTCATACTGGGCTGCAGCATCATCATCTTCATTGCTGGCAACCTCTCCTTTGGAAACCTCTTCTTTGGTGTAAAGTCTATAGCATGACCTGTGGTAGTGCCCTTCAGCTGCTACAAGGTCTCTACTCACAATGGCAAGGATTCTGCTGTCCCTTTTCTTTGTGGCTGCACTCCTGATCTTTGCATCAGCTCGCAGTTCTCGACACTGCACCAGTACTTCTCTCGTATTCTGTCTCTTGGAATATTTGCTGTTTTTCTGACAAAATATGCACTCTGCATCATAAGTCCTAGATGTACTTGGAGCATGTCGAGCTACTCTCTTAGATTGTTTCTCTTCAGCAGAGACACAACTTTTCTTTTCTTTTGCAAGGAGGCCATCAAGAATTTGCTTCATAGTGAAGATACTGCGACACTTTCTGTGGTAGTAGATTGCTGGAATCTGTCCCTCAGGAATGTCTTTTGCCAGTTTCAAAACTGGTGCATGATTTCGTATCTGAGCTGCCCTGAGCAGAGTTCTCCATGAGTCGACACTTTGTAGTGAAACCAGCTTATCTGTATCATCAGAACAGTGGATAATGCACTCCACCCGTGGGCGCTTTGGTATTGGGTAAAAACTTGCTTGTTCACCAGTGGCCATATTCAGTCAGTTTTCACCTGCCACATACAAACAAATACATGTAACTTAGGTGTATGAACACTACTAAAACAAAGTTTACTTTGCTTCACCAGCGTCATATTACCATTATTTATCTTACATAGCCACAAATAGATACATTACCTAGTTGCTATGCAACAGCTGTATTTTGTCCACATGAGGCCGCTAAAATCAACACAAGATGAAAGTTCCTCGTAGCCACTTTAACTAATCATATTAACATATACATTAAAAGAACATGCTAACATTATGGGAAATTAGCTTACAATCTTCTCCAGAGTGAGACAAGAAGATAGATACCAGTTTCCTCTATATGTGTTTAGTAGAAAGCTATCTGGCTGCACGTTAGCCTAGCTTAGCACAATGAATGGAAGTACACAGTACTGGTTATCCTTGGTTGTTGGCCAACTAAGAACTGTCCCAGAGTTTAAGCTAGGCTAATCAGTACCAGGGGTGTTGAAATGCTATATTTGTAAAAATCTGGGCAAATACACAATCGTGAGAGGCACAGAAACAGGTTTCCTGAAAGAAAAATGAAATAGCTGCTCATTTGGAAAGGTTATCATGTATTATTTTACTTCTGTTAGTGTACCAAATAAAATGGCACCAGTGAAGTTGTGTCACCTTGGGTGATATCGATATCTGGTCTGACCCATGGACTAACTGGCTTTGGTCTAGTTAGTTTCTTAGTAATAATGCCCTTCTAATTTAAGGTTCACAATCACCTCACACAATGAAATAGTATGGGTATATTATACATTTCCTGAATCTTTACAGTCCTGTGAGTATTCCAGTTTTTGTGTTTTGTGTCCCTGATATTCCTAGATGCCACAAGGCTAAAAGAAAGTATATAGTTTAGGCGAACATTGCAGAAAGATGTGTGTTATTGACGGGTTGAAGAGCTCAAGTGACCTCTATATTTGTGAGAAATATCCACAACAGGGCTTGAATGAAAGCTAAGAAGGTCCCCTTTAAAATGATACCAAAGACAATATTATAGAACATTGAAAAATGTCCTGACCATGAGGCTAAACCAGGATATGTACCAGCGTCTAAAATGCAATTTAGTTTAGCGGGTGGTTAACTTCATGAGCTGATAACTGTGATACAGCTGCCACTCAGGAATGGTTATCATACCAAAATATCATCTACAGACATGGATCCTTTCAAAAATTACAAGTAAGTTTTGCCACCTTGAGTGTACCGAAATAGGAAATTTTGGGCTCTGGCCCATGGACTATATGTATTGCGCTAGGAATTTTGTCATTCCCAGCAGACGTTGGAGACTTTGTTTGGCATGTCGACAATCGCTTTGATCTTTGTGTCGTCAGCTCTCTGTCCTGCTGCCGTGATGACGTGTCCCATGTACTTAACAGTATCAACTTTAAACTGGATCTTGTCCCTGTTAAATTTCACATGTGCGGTCTTGGCTCTCTCCATTACTTTCTGCAGGATTTCATCGTGTTTCCGCTCTGATGACGCTGCGATGATCATGTCGTCTGCTATAATGTACACACCTGGGATATCGCCGAAGGTCTCACAGTTCTTTTGTTGAAACACTTCGCTGGCCGATTTGATCCCGAATAGGAGTCTGAGGAAGCGGAACCGGCCCCACGGCGTGTTGAAGGTGCATAGCTTAGACGACGGCTCATCTAGCTTGATCTGCCAGTATCCATCCTTTTCATCTAGGATGGAGAAGATGGATTTTCCTGTTAGCCTGCTGCGCACGTCTTCCGGTGTAGGAATGGAGTAGCGTTGACGCTTGACTGCCTCATTCAGGTTGCAAGGATCCAAACATACCCTTAGCGCACCATTTTTTTTCTTTGTGGCAACAAGACTGTTCACCCATTCTCTAGGTTCATTGACAGGAGTTATGACTTTCCTGTTCTGCAAGTCTGTGAGTGTCTCTCTTAGTGAGTCCATGATGGAGAGTGGTACGTTCCTGCACGCGTGAATCACAGGCGTGACGCTGGGGTCAATGTGTATGTGATGAACTCCAGGAAATTCGCCTAATCCTGTGAAGACCTCCGCATACCTCTGCAGCAGCTCCTCTTTGGTGGCCGGAGGTTTTGCTGGTTGTGGGGACTCCACTGCAAGCGCCTCGACTCTTCTCACCAGCTGCAGCTCTTCACACGCATCTCCACCCAGGATTGGCTTGTCAGCTCGACTAGACACATGGAAGTCCAATATAGCCGTATGCTTAGACGTGCGGCAATCTAGAGATGCAACACCATCTGAGGGTAGTCGTGCACCACCAAAAGCAATCAGCACAGTCTTTGTGGGCCGTAACTGAACGGGACCTGGTAGCTGCCGGAATACGCGCATAGGAAGCACATTTGCATCGGCGCCTGTGTCCAACTTGAAGTTAATTGCTACGCCTCTGACCGTGGCTGTTTCACGCCATACAGTGCCTTTAGCTTGGTGGGCTGCTTTGTTTTTGTAATTTCCAATCATGCCTATATATAAGGAATCAATTTCACTTTCTAGATTATGCACTGTCTTTGTCTTGTAATTGCCGCTTTTTTCAGTGCTTGATTTACACACCTTGGAAAAATGATTGTTCTTACCACATTTGTGGCACACTGCACCATAAGCTGGGCATTGACGGGGCTCATGTTTATTTCCACACTTGTGGCAGAGAGTTTTTGCTACATTCCTCTTGCTGCTCGTTTTGTTCTTGTTCCAGCTGCCCGTGCGCGTTTGCCCTGTTGCTTTCTTCGATGCCTCCACTGAGGCGTCTTGGACAACATGTGACGTCTGCATCGCTTGTATTTGTGACTTAGCGAGCTCGGCTGATCTACATATCTCTACGGCCCTGCGCAAAGTAAGCTCATTATCACGTAACAGTCTTTCTTTCAAACGGGCATAATTTATGCTGAACACTAATTTATCCCTTATCATGTCATCTTCATGTCTGCCAAACTCACAGTCTTTGCTCTTCTGGCGCAGCTCTGTGATGAATCTGTCCACCGATATTCCTGCTGACATCGTGTGCGACCAGAATTGATGGCGTTCGAACACGACGTTCTTCCGAGGGCTGCAGTAGTCCTTGAAGGCTTTCAGAACGTCCTCCATCGATTCGTCGTCTCCTTCTGGGATGACGGTGAGTGTGTTATACACTTCCAGCGCCTCCTCGCCGATGGTGTGAAGCAGAATGGCTATTTTAACCGTCTCTTCCTTATCCAGCGCCCCTGAAGCGGTCATGTACAGCTGGAAACGCTGCTCCCATCTTCTCCAGTTTTCTGCGACATTCCTGGTAAGTATCAGCGGTGGTGGCGGCTTGAACTGTTCCATATTTGTGCGCAGGCTAGCACGTGTTAGCTAGCTGCCTCAGCTACCAGCGAACTCGTTGAAGTACCGCCCTCGAATTATACCGTAACTCCGTCTTCTGACACCATGTTGTGACTTCTCTTATGTACACTATTGTAGTGTTACTATTCGTGGGTTACTAACTTAATCACTAATATATATATAAGTACACGGAGACGAGGATGCGGCACAAGTCTGATCTTTACTGACGGAGACATCACACACTACTAGGCTCGACCAGTGTATTACAGAACTCAGTAGTGGTGACAGTCCAACACAATCGAGCACCGAGTGCTCGATCCAATACACCACAGGAGCGGCCTCTGTTTCTTCCACCGGCGGTTCGGCGGCAAAGCGAGGCGCTGCGTCCCTCCGTGCACGTTTGAGGCGGCAGGAAACTCCCGGGCAGCGCTCAGTAGCAGCTGTG
The DNA here is from genome assembly GCA_022114975.2 of Lampris megalopsis. NCBI lineage: Eukaryota > Metazoa > Chordata > Actinopteri > Lampriformes > Lampridae > Lampris > Lampris megalopsis. The sequence continues at coordinate 351,129 of JAJHIY020000943.1, forward strand.
GGCGCTGGCGGACGTAGTGAGCTGCTCTTCATTAAGAACACGATGTCAGGAAGACGGTTTCTGGTGGACTCCGGCTCGCAAAAGAGCCTACTCCCTCCTGCTAAGACAGACAGGTCGGCCGAAGGCGGCGGCCCACAGTTGAGTGCAGCTAACGGTTCGTCCATTGTGACGTTTGGCACAAGGTTGGTGACTGTTTGCTTCCACGGGCGCCATTTTGAGTGGGACTTTGTAGTGGCCGCCATTACTGTTCCTGTTATCGGCGCGGATGTTCTGTGTGCTAATGGTCTGCTGGTTGATGTTGCAAACCGCAGTTTAATTGATGCTGTGTCTTTCGCCACTGTTCCGTGCGAGACAGGGGGAGCCGGGCCGTTAACACACGCTAGCTTTTAGCATCAGGGGATGTTTTTCAGCGTTTGCTGGCGGATTCTCCATCGGTGACTACGCCTGCCTTTTCCACCGCGGTTACTAAACACGGGGTAGAACATTTCATTCCCACTCTGGGACCGCCAGTTTTGGCGCGCGCGCGGCGCCTCGACGCGGTAAAATGGGCTCCAGCGAAGGAGGAGTTCGCCATCATGGAGCGTCTGGGTATAGTGAGGCGTTCCAACAGCCCGTGGGCCTCGCCGCTTCACATGGTGGCCAAGGCGGATGGGTCGTGGCGGCCTTGCGGCGATTTTCGCCACCTGAACAACGTCACCGCCAATGACCGCTATCCCATCCCACACATACAGGACTTTTCCATACGCCTGGCAGGTGCCACTATCTTCTCTAAGGTGGACCTGGTGCGCGGCTATCATCAGGTTCCCGTGCGCGCAGAGGACGTGCCCAAGACCGCAGTGATCACCCCGTTTGGGCTTTTTGAGTTCATGCGCATGCCTTTTGGCTTGAAGGGGGCAGCGCAAACCTTTCAGAGGCTGATGGACTCGGTGTTGCGTGACCTTGCTTTCGTGTTCGTTTATCTCGACGACATATTAGTGGCCAGTCCGTCAGCTGAAGAGCACCTGGCGCACCTGAAACAGGTTTTCCGTCGTCTGGACGAACACGGCCTGATAGTCAACCCGGCCAAGTGTCAGTTTGGACTGCCGGTGATTGACTTCTTGGGTCACCGCATTTCGCCGCAAGGTGCAGTCCCGTTGCCTTCTAAGGTGCAAGCGGTGGCGGAATTTCCCCGCCCAGTCTCTGTTAAGGCATTGCAGGAATTCTTGGGAATGGTGAATTTCTATAACCGTTTCCTCCCTCGCGCTGCCCACCTCCTTCAGCCACTTTACGAAGCCCTGCGGCTTAAGAAGGCTAACGACCCTGTCGACTGGACTCCCGAACGGGTCCAGGCCTTTGACGGAGCTAAGTGCGCCCTGGCTAACGCTGCCCTCCTCGCCCATCCCACACCCACGGCGTCCATAGCTTTAACAACCGATGCGGCTGACATAGCCGTGGGGGCTGTGGTTGAACAGCGTGTGGCGAATGCGTGGCAGCCACTCGCATTTTTTAGCCGCAAACTGCGAGATAGCGAGCGCAAGTACAGCGTTTTTGACCGGGAGTTGCTGGCACTGCACCTTGCAACCCGTCATTTCCGCTTCCTGCTGGAGGGTCGCTCATTCACGGCTTATGTGGATCATAAACCGCTGACTTTCGCCATGTCCAAGGTGACTGAGCCGTGGTCTGCTCGTCAGCAGCGCCACCTGGCGGCCATATCTGAGTTCACAACGGACATTCAGCATGTGCACCTCGGTGTGGATTTCTCCGCTATGGCTGCCGACCAGCCCAGCGACCCGGACGTCCTTGCCCTTAGGTCAACGCGTACCGGTCTCAAGCTAGAGGACGCTGTGATGCAGGAAGGCAGTCCTGCCCTCCTCTGCGATGTCTCCACCGGCCGTCCCCGCCCCGTTGTTCCAGTGGCCTGGCGCCGTCGAGTTTTCGAATCGATTCACTCCCTCTCGCACCCTGGAGTTCGGGCGTCGGTGAAGTTGGTCGGTTCCAAGTTCGTCTGGCCTGGCCTCCGCAAGAACGTCAAGGGGTGGGCGGCTGCATGTGTAGCGTGCCAGCGCGCTAAGGTCCACCAGCACACTAAGTCGCCCCTCGAACCGTTTCCGATCCCGGCCAGACGTTTCGACCACGTGCATGTGGACCTGGTGGGCCCTCTACCTTCTTCACAGGGTTTCACGCACCTGCTCACAATGGTAGATCGGACCACCAGGTGGCCAGAGGCTGTCCCTCTGTCCTCCACAACATCCTCGGATGTTGCACGCGCTTTTCTTTCCTCCTGGGTCGCCCGTTTCGGCACTCCGTCAGATATCACCTCAGACAGGGGCCCCCAGTTCGTGTCAGAGCTCTGGTCAGCACTTGCGCGATCCTTGGGTGTGCAGGTACACCGCACTACCGCGTATCACCCTCAGGCTAACGGCTTGTGTGAACGTTTTCACCGGTCGCTCAAGGCAGCGCTGCGCTCTCGGATGGTAACTGGGTGGAGCGTTTACCTTGGGTTATGCTCGGGTTGCGTTCGGCTCCAAAGGAAGACCTCAACGCTTCGCCTGCTGAGCTGGTGCTCGGTCAGCCGCTCCGCGTCCCTGGGGAATTGTTGCCTGGGAGTTCCGCTCCTCGACCCCGTCCGGCCGTTTATCCTAGTTTGTCCGACAGCACTCGGGTTCCAGGCCCCGTTCACCACTGTTTTCCGCGGTCGTTCGTGCCTGCGGAGCTCATGTCGGCTCGTTTTGTTTTTGTACGGCATGATGCTCACCGCTCGCCCCTCCAACCCCCATACGATGGCCCATTTCGGGTTCTTGAGACGGGTCCTAAGGGTTTTGTGCTGGATATGGGTGGGCGTAGGGGGCGTGTCACGCTTGATAGGCTTAAACCGGCGCACAGGGTGGCAGGCGAAGTTGTGTTTCCGGCCCAGGTTCCCCGTCGGGTCGTCCTCCTTCCAGGACCCCGGCAGTGTCTTCACGGGTTCAGCGATCTGCCTCTCAGCCGGCTTTGGACTGTGTTTCACCTACTGTTCCGGCTGAGGGACGTCGCAGCCGTTATGGCAGGCTGCTTAAGCCTCCAGTGAGACACTAATTTTCTTTCCAGGAGTCCCTTCTGGGTGTTGGGGGGGGGGCTATGCCTCTCACCCAGCAGGGCTGTGAGTTGGGGGCGTGGTTTATGTTGGGGCGTGGTTTACGTTCCCTGGTGCAAGGTTGTTCCTGCTGCAGTTGGTTTTGGAGCTGAGGAATAAAGTTCAAACTAGGTACCTGCAGTCAGTTTATAAGGTTGGGGGTACCTGCAGTGAGTTTATAAGGGTGGGGGTACCTGCAGTCAGTTTATAAGGGTGGGGACACTGGCAGTAAGTTTATAAGGGTGGGGGTACCTGCAGTCAGTTTGTAAGGGTGGGGGTACCTGCAGTCAGTTTGTAAGGGTGGGGGTACCTGCAGTCAGTTTATAAGGGTGGGGTACCTGCAGTCAGTTTATAGGGGTGGGGGTACCTGCAGTCAGTTTATAAGGGTGGGGGTACCTGCAGTCAGTTTGTAAGGGTAGGGGTACCTGCAGTCAGTTTATAAGGGTGGGGTACCTGCAGTCAGTTTATAGGGATGGGGACACCTGTAGTCAGTTTATAAGGGTGGGGTACCTGCAGTCAGTTTATAAGGGTGGGGGTACCTGCAGTAAGTTTATAAGGGTGGGGACACCGGCAGTCAGTTTATAAGGGTGGGGTACCTGCAGTCAGTTTATAAGGGTGGGGGTACCTGCAGTCAGTTTATAAGGGTGGGGACACCGGCAGTTAGTTTATAAGGGTGGGGACACCGGCAGTAAGTTTATAAGGGTGGGGGTACCTGCAGTGAGTTTATAAGGGTGGGGACACCGGCAGTCAGTTTATAAGGGTGGGGTACCTGCAGTCAGTTTATAAGGGTGGGGGTACCTGCAGTCAGTTTATAAGGGTGGGGACACCGGCAGTAAGTTTATAAGGGTGGGGATACCTGCAGTCAGTTTATAAGGGTGGGGGTACCTGCAGTCAGTTTATAGGGGTGGGGTACCTGCAGTCAGTTTATAAGGGTGGGGGTACCTGCAGTCAGTTTATAAGGGTGGGGTACCTGCAGTCAGTTTATAAGGGTGGGGGTACCTGCAGTCAGTTTATAAGGGTGGGGGTACCTGCAGTCAGTTTATAAGGGTGGGATACCTGCAGTCAGTTTATAAGGGTGGGGGTACCTGCAGTCAGTTTATAGGGGTGGGGGTACCTGCAGTCAGTTTATAAGGGTGGGGTACATGCAGTCAGGTGAAACTGAAGAGGTTACTTACATGATGACGTAGCGTATGTGTCCATAAACGTTGTGTCCCGGTGAAGTGATTCAGCTCTCTGTGAGTTTCCTACCTGGATTATTGATCAGGCATCAAGACGAAACCCCAGAAAGTTGAATCAGTTCCTGTGGACACAACGTTAGTAGGGGTTTCCGGGACAGGACCTGGTAGAGACTCCTAAAAGTGACCAAATCTGAAGAGACCAACAGACTTCAATGTTTTATTGGGAAACCCACATGCCAGTCACAAAATACAGAGAAGGATGGACCAACTGCTCATTACACAGCCAAGGGAACAGATGGAGATGCAGGAATAGCGGCTGAGAGAGACAGAGAGACAGACAGAGAGACAGAGAGACAGACAGAGAGGAGCAATTTTGCTGGATTTACACCTGTAGGTGTAATCAACAGATTGGCTAAATGAGAGAGACCTTCACAAGCTTCCGTATCTCAGAAGAGGCAAGCAGTCCGGTGACGTATTTCCTGTGCAGACAGGAAGTGCCGTTACCCAGCCAGGATGTGTTTGACAAACTCGGTGTAGTTGATGTGGCCGTTGGCGTCCTCTTGTCCCACCATCAGCCTGTCCACTTCATCCTCCGTCATCTTCTCGCCGAGTGTCGCGAGGACGTGGCGAAGCTCCGCCCCCATCACCGTACCGTTTCCTTCCTTGTCAAAAACCCGCAGTCCCTCCACGAAGTCTTCGAAGGAGCCCTGCTCCTTGGAGCGCGAGATGTGCTGCAGCATTGGCAGGAAGGAGTCGAAGTCCAGCAGCTTGGTGTTCATCTCCTCCGCCGTGGCTTTCCCCAGCAGCCTCAGCACTTCCTCGTTGGTGGGGTTGTGTCCAAGAGCGCGCATGACGTCACCGCACTGCGCGTAGCGGATCTTCATCTCGCCGGCCGGGGTCTCGTCAAACAGCATGAAGGCGTCGCGGAACTCCTCAATTTGGTCCGGGCTGAACTCCACGACTACGCTCTTCAGGTCCACCTCGGTGGGTTTGGGAGGTTCTGCTGGCTCGGCCGGTTTGGGGGGAGCCTCCTCCTTCTTCACCTCAGGCTTCTTAGGTTCCGCTTTCTTAGGCTCAACTTTCTTAGGCGCCATGATGGTGGAGCGGCGGAGAGGGACTCAGAATGACAGAGAGATGGAGACTAGGACTTCTGGCTGGTTATATAGCAGAGAGAGACAGAGAGAGAGAGAGAGAGAACAAGAGAGAGAGAGAGAGAGAGAGAGAGAGAGAGAGACAACAAGAGAGAGAGAACGAGAGAGAGAGAGAGAGAGAGAGAGAGAGAGAGAGAGAGAGAGAGAGAGAGAGAGAGAGAGAGAACAATAGAGAGAGAACAAGAGAGAGAGAGAACAAGAGAGAGAGAGAGAACGAGAGAGAGAGAGAAAAGAGAGAGAGAGAGAACGAGAGAGAGAGAGAGAGAGAGAGAGAGAGAGAGAGAACAAGAGAGAGAGAGAGATGGAGACTAGGACTTCTGGCTGGTTATATAGCAGAGAGAGAGAGAGAGAACAAGAGAGAGAGAGAGCGAGAGAGAACAAGAGAGAGAGAGAGAACAAGAGAGAGAGAGAGAGAGAACAAGAGAGAGAGAGAGAGAACAAGAGAGAGAGAGAACAAGAGAGTGAGGGAGAGAGTGAGAGAGAGAGAACAAGAGAGTGAGGGAGAGAGAGAGAACAAGAGGGGGGGGGGGTCTGAGACACAACAGGTCTATACATGGAAGAAACAGCATGGGGTGATACATTCCTGTCCTATCTGACTGACTGTGTGTGTGTGTGTGTGTGTGTGTGTGTGTGTGTGTGTGTTAATGATAAGAAGTAGTGCTTTTAGAGGACCTGGTATTGGAATTCTGATAGCCAGCCACCCATTAACATTCACACACACACACACACACACACACACACACACACACACACACACACACACACACACACACACACACAGCCCATCGTGCCCCAGCCTCTCAGAATTCCAGGTCAGGACCCTTCCTGTGTGGGGAGGTCAGACTGGGAAGAGTTGATGCTGCTCATGGTTTCTTCCTCTGCTCTTTACTGTGTGACTCAACCCACTGCTGCTGCTCACAAGCCTGTTGTGTGTCTGTACATCACATGTATT